>JAWHQI010000327.1:1200000-1505000 GCA_033032865.1 Dactylorhiza incarnata
AAAGATGTGCTTTTAACATGAATAAAAAATTGCTGTCTAAAATAAATACAGAGTAATAAAAACTGAAATGCTGGAATAATAGAAGAATTTTTTTCATATTTTAATTTGCTACTTATTTTCATTATTTTATTCTTCCAGCCATAGTTATTTTCCATTAAATTTTAACAGTGGTTTTTCTTTTCATTTTCTTCTCTTTTTATTTTTTAATATCCTTTTATGTTTCTTTTCATTTTCTCTTTCTATTATTTTCTATTCTCTTTCTCTTTCTATTCTTTCCTTCATCTATTATATGACCATAATCATTTTGGAGTCCTTACGAACTCCAATCTTAGGTGATTCATCTCCCTTGGGTTTACCCTTAACTTCATCACATTGTTGAATGCCTAACTTTTGTTGTGTAACTTATGTTCTTGCCTTCTTAAATGAGTGGAGTGTTATCTCCCTTCAGATTACCTTACCTTTTTACATCAATGCTGCTAACGATTAAATTTTTAACCGGCAATAAAGATAGATTTTTTGTACCAATTGTATCTGCTGTTTATTCTTCCACCATTAAATCGAAAGGAGAACTAAATGGAATAAATGTTTCAAAATCTCACGAAATCGGCACTAAAAATTCGTGCATAAAGTCGAAATCTTAGAAAATTGAAAAAAATTGAGAAAACTGAAAGCTCTAAATATGCCGGGTACAATATCGGAAAACTTTTGCAAACATGTGTACTTTTCATGCACGATTTCTTTAAATCTGTGTTTTCTATTCTTAAAAGTAAGCATTTAAAATAAAGCTACATTAAAGAATTAAAAACTCACATTTACTTCTTCTTTTCCTTTATCCCTCAGATCGACGTTTATCCCATCTCTGGAAGCCATCTCATGTGTAGAAGATTTTGGAATAAGGCTCAGATCGACGTTTATCCCATCTCTGGAAGCCATCTCATGTGTAGAAGATTTTGGAATAAGGCTCTGCAATACACAAATTATATATATATATTTTAAGGGACCTAGAAATCTAATGCGAGTTGCAACACGAGAAAAAGAAGAACATCCTACCCGGGAGGAGAATTGGAAAACTAAAAGCTTTGACTCAAATTACTGAAGGAGTAAAGAGAGGGGAATGGAGAAAGGTAAGATGGAAGAATAGAGATAAGGTTCCTTAGTTAAAGCCACCAAATAGACCTTCAATCAGCCCCCTAACACATTTTAAAAGCTTTTAGACTTGGGAAAAATCAACTTTCAACACACCCATCTTCAGGCACCATCTGGGATTGCAAAAGTCCCACATTTATCTTTGAAAGCACACACACAACCACAAAAAAATGCTGAAAAAACCGGTTGGTAGTGAAGTGGGGGGATCTTCTCTGCTCACCACTTCCACTTCCGGTGACGTTTTTTCTAATTCTACAACCTCTGCAAAGAAAAGGAAATTACATTTATCGTATTGCTAGGATTCAAGTGGGAGCACTTTTTTCTTACCCAATGTCTTCCTCTTGCATTGGGAGAATGCATGTGTCGACAATTTTGGGCGAGATTGTTTCTACCCCCCTTAAAACATGGCTTCTTGAGGGATCAAAGAAGGGAGGTTCTATCTTGACAAAGGAGGAAGTCTTCAGTCTGAGCCTAAGAATGACCTCCATGTTAGAGGTTGAGCTGCGTCGAATTAATCCTCCAAATCTCGGGTAGGATCGTTGGTTGTTGGAAGCATGGAAGAAGCTGAATATTAAGAAAGAAATTGAATGGTTAGAGAAAGATGCAACCAGAAGAAGTTTTCGAAAAAGAACATTGTCTCAACTTTATAAACCCTAGTGTTGGGATAGGCTATTTGATTTCCAGGACATTAAGGCTCCGTTCGTTTGGCAGGAATTGGGATGCAGGAATTGGAATTGAAGTCAATTCCAATTTTGCTGTTCGGCTGAATGCAGAAATTCTATCATAGTAATTGGAATTAGTAATTCCGTTGTTTTGCTGTATATCAGAATTCAATGGATGGAATTGAAAATTTAAATTTAGAACATTGACATAATTGAAATATCAGGAAAAAGTACATTAGTCCACAACATAAAATTAAAAGTCCACAACATAAAAATAAAGTCCACAACATAAAAATAAAAGTCCACAACATAAATAAAGTCCACGCATAACATAAAAAATATGTCTTGATAAAATCGATTGAGTAAATATAAGCGGAGCCAGGTCCTACTGATTGGCACTGATAAAGCCATGAACACATCACTCTTCGTCCCGTCAACACTCAACATATCGATGACCTGTATGATCTTATGCTCATGCAGATCTGCAATAGCTGCAATGACCGCAAATATCCTGTCTGCCCTTGAGATCAGTGGCGCCGGCTAAGAAGTCACACTGCTCTCATGTAAACACATATACACAAACATATAAACAAACATATAAACATACAAAAATAAATGTATTCACACATTTAAAAATAAACATACAAAAATAAATGTATTCACACACACATTTAAAAATAAACATACACACACATACATATAAACACAAACTTACACACACATAAACATAAACTTACACACATACACACACACTTACACATCTACGCACACAAAAATACACACACACGTATAAACATACACCCACATACACACTTACACATCTACACACACAAACATACACATATAAACATACACACATATAAACATACACATATACACATATACACATATACACACACATACACACTTACACATCTACACACAAACATGCACACTTATTCTCTCCTTAAATACCTATAAAAATACACAAATCATCATAATAAAGAACTTTGAAAAAGATAGGGAGTCACACATCAAGCTACTAGTAATAACTGAAATCATCCCTAAATAAAAGTAAAAATCTAAACATGTTAAGTTTTGGAACTTGCTTGATCATCTATAGGGATGAAAATCGGGAAGAAGGAACCATACCGGAAGTTCGCCGGAGTATGTTGGAGCTCTGGATGGAGGAGGATCTGGAAGAAGAAAGCAGCGGGTGGATCTCTGGATGGAGGAAGATCGGGAAGAGCTACTCGACGGCTGGAGATCATGACGTAGGAGGAGGCTCGCCGGAGTATGCTGGAGGAGGAGGTGGCTCGCCGGTGGATCGTCATCGTGGTCCAGAAGAAGATCGCGAGCGTCGTCGCTTGTATCAGGAGCAGGAGCGGCTGCGAACTAGAGATAGCGGGCGAGTGCGAAATGGGGTAATTCCGACCTAATTAGGTCGGAAATGGGGGGAGGCACATCCTTCTTAAGTGAAAGCCCATGGGAATTCAATTGAATTCCAATTCCGAACCCATTTTATGGCCGCCGAACGCTGAAATTTGAATTGCCAATTGAATTCCAATTCCAATGACCCAATTACGACGTAACGAACGGACCCTAATGGTCCGTTCGACGCGCAGGAATTGGCTTTTTGGAATTGGCTTTGGGTTCCAGAAAACCAATTCTGCTGTTCGGCGAGACAAAATTGGGTGGATATTGGCTTTGAGACCAAAACCATCGGCTTTTGCGCTAAGCTAAAAAAAGAAATCTCCAATTCTTAGCTCTCCCAGTCGGTTTTGCTCGGTTTTACGTAAATCTCATCCAGCCATGTCCCTACTGACGCTCCTGCTCTTTTCTTCCTCGCGAATTACGACATCGCCAACTTCGATCTGACGGAGCACCGCTCCCCGCCGTCCGCTCGTCGACGAGATCTCACTCCTCATTCTCCAAGAAGTCGTCGAGCAACGAGAAGCATAAGTCCTCTCCCGCCTCCCTCACCTGTAACCCGCCGCTCTCCGCGAAGAGGGTCGACCTAATAGAGAGAGAGAAGAGGGTTTTGGTTGCCGATGGCCGGGAGTATCTGGATATGGCGGCAGACAGTGGCGGTCCCAGGATTTTTGTCTAACCCGGGCACTAATTAACAAGTACTAGGATTTACCCCACAAATGTCAAAAGATGTATTCTGCATCAATAATTTTGTACCCGATCCAAATTGGAAAAAAATTATTGTCTATTGCTACTAATAGAAAACAAAATAATATTTTCTAATTCAATTCTCATAAAAAAACAAATAAATGAAATCTTCCCTTTCAATTCCTCAAAGCCAAGATTCTTCTCCTTCAATCCCTCCAAACTAAGTAGATCATTTACAAGATTAATGGATAAATTTTTGATTCAAGACATTGTCTAATAAACACAATCTTCTCCGCCTACTTATTTACCGATTTCGCATCGGACAAATATAAGAACCATTCCAAAATCTTTGATAAAATATAGATCCATTTCAAAATCTTTTCACATGCATCATGAAATAGAGGAAATCCAATATCAGAAAAATGAAAAGAAGAAGAAGAGAGGGAGGCGGCCCTGTTGATTTGAACTAAGGTTAAAGTTTAATTATCTATTGATTTATTAAGATAACAAATTCTTAGAACAATTAGGATAAAATATATATATTGAAGAGCTGATACTGAAGCAAATGGTAGAATAACACAAATAATAGGAATTAAATCTGAAAACCAATAGAAAGAGGAAATGCAAAATCCAATCAAATCTAGAAGAGGAGATATATCTTACTATTAAAAAAAAAGGAGGAAGAGGAAGAAAGAACGACAACGATCAAAGACTGCTCTATTGCCCGCCTGCTTGGGAACGACAGGAAGGAAGAAGCTTGCTCAAGTGATTGGAAAAGAGAAAGCCTGCTCTGGAATGAAGAATGGGAACACAAAGAAGAAGGTGGAGCCGAGTGGCCAAACTTGGAAGTTTAGAGGGGAAGCCATGGAAGGAGAAAAGACAAAGCATATGATGAAGAGTTCTGAAGGGCTAAAGTTAATTAATTGTTTAGAACAGTGCAGCTAGTCTCTAGCTACAACCTACAACAGAAAGTAGTACAGGTGAAGTCATGAAAGGAGAAAAGACAGCATACGGTGAGTCGGTAAGAGTTCCGAAAGCCTAACAAAATTAATTAATTTTTGGAACAGTACAACCTAGATGGCTAGTCTCTAGTTACACCAGAAAGTAGTACAACCTATTAAAAAATTCCAAAAATCTGACCCGGGCCCTTATTTGGGTCAGTGCCATTGAAGGAGGATGTTGAATGAACGGTGAGCTGGAGGGAGGCCCTCCGGTGGCTGAGCGAGATCCCGTGGAAGGTCCGGATGCGCCCTTAGACGCGAAAGGGACGCCGCGCTAGAAGTCGAGGAACTCGCTCGGCCAGCGAGGAGGGCATCAAACTTCTCGTCCAGCTGCTTCATTAGGTCGTGGAGATGGTTGTATCAGTGGGGTTTGCGCTGCGGAAGCGTCCGGAGGTTTCATTTAGCGAAGACGGGGCATTCAAATGCTGGCTATGGAGGATAAAGCGAAGAACAGAGGATAGGCTGGCTGGAAGGCCACATGAAGCTTGGCAGGAGGAATCTGAGGGAGATGAAGGTCGGGGTCGTGCGGGTTGGCAGATTTAGACAGCTCACAAGCGGAGAGCGTATACCGGAGGCGGCACGGGCTCGGTGGCTGATGTGGTGGTGCGGCCCAGTGTGAGATCGACGTGGAAGGAGACTGCAGCGTGAAGACCAGTTGCCGGATCAACGCGGATCGGCGCACTCAGATCGGTCGCAGCCGGATCAGGCGGGAGGTCACGTGAAAAGCGCCTCTGCGAGATGCTGGGACGGGGTTGGAGGTCGCGGGACGATCACGCCGAATGAAGCGATACACACTATGCTTACATACACACACAGGACGGTCGCTGAACACACGAAGTTGGGATATCGCGGCGGACACGAGACGCTGGAAGAGATGCCACGCCGGAAGCGAGAGCAGTGAACGCGAGAGGCTCGGTCTAAGGCTTCGTGCGACGGAAATCGCAGCCGAAAGCAAGGCAGGTCTGATCAAATGTTACGTTGTTGGGGATTCTAGGATAGAGAAAGGTGGAAAAGGAGAGAAGAGAAGGGAAGGGTGAGAGGAGAAGAGAAACCCCATAGGGTTCCATTTTCGTTATACTTACAAGATAATCCATATGATGGATACAAATGGGCTTATATAGTGCCTAATTCCACAATACACAAAGGAAAACAGTAAATAACCCGCATCCCGAATTACATGTGTGATAATAAAAAGATAAGGCTGACAGGTGTGCTACTCCCATGCACACCACTAGCGAACGTCCGTCGTAGAATTGGGATTCATGTCCTTGGACCCGACGTCGACATATGCGTCGTGTCCACGTCTCTTCGTCCCTTTCCCTCTTCCGTCTTCGATACAGATGGCCTGGCAATGATGAGAACGACGATTGACGAGAGCACTGGATGACGATGACCGCTAATGGCATGGATGGTGGTGAGGATGAACGGCGACGGACGGACAATGGGATACCGATAACAAGGGGGTTCAATCATTAAGTGAGGCTACCGAGGAAAACATGTTGAGTGGCTGCTGGGGCTTGGGGTGGGTGCAGTGAGGGTTAGGAAATAAAATGACTAGGGTTTTGGTGTTAACTTTGTAGATTTTAGGTGTGCAAATATCATGTATAGCCGTATAGGAGTGCTTATAACTTCACTCTTAAAATTTTATGGGGTCATTACACCAGGAAGGTTCATACGCAATTTTAACTATTTAACTTGGTAGAATGTGGAATGGTGAAATTTGGGGACCATATCAGGTTGTTTGATAAAATAGACAAGTCACATTGCTTTTTGTGTGTGTTTACTGTACCTAGCTTATTTTAAAGTTCTGGACGATCTCTCCGCCCTCATTTCTGTAACCAAACCTTTTCTTGTGAGTATTTAAGTTACTGGAGAACAACTGGCATTTCGTAATGTATTTGTCTCCTAACATACCTTCTGGACACCATTTAATTCCCTTCTCCAAATTCTGATGAATTATACAATAGTTATTATTCTCCCTAAGCATTTAACTAGTTGTTCAGAACTGTCCGTTAATCACCTGATTTCAAAAAAGTGCTCATAGAATTTGAAAAGTCAGTCATGATGGGACGGCGTAGTTCAATATTTTGGCCAACAGTTTTATGAGTTGATCAACTCAGCATATAATGGTTATACCATATAACCTATAGCTAATAGTTTGTAAGCTATTTATAAGTTTACACAAGAGAAACCAGTTGCTTCCCCACCTGTATGTTGCACAATATCGGTACTTTAAAGGGCTCTAGTAATTTGCAAACCTCATAAAATTTTCCCACCGTCCAACCATTGTCATTAAGTTAGTTTTTTTTTTAAAATCCATGATCGTGTATCTGTTAGAGTTAATTTCAGTCTGTCTTGTTCTGTTCAACCTGTTGGAATTATTAGTTTTAAATTAATATGTCGAGTCAATGTCGGTTTATTAGAGTCTTTAGGAGTGTGAGGGTTTTGTCCCACATCTTGTGTCAGTGTTTATGAGTCTGATTGTAATCCTATAAAAAGCCCCTTTGAGGATGAATATTATAACTTCTATTTCCCTTTTATTTCTTTCAACATGGTATCAGAGCTAGGTTAAAAAATTCCTTGCTCCGAAAACCTAATTTCATTCCCGTGAGCCTGTCCGTTTCTCTCAGGCTGCTTCCGCCTCCCGTTTTTTGGTTTTGTCAACAGATCCAGCCGGCGGTTCCATCGTGGCTTTCTGCTCCCGCTCACGTCGATCGGATCGGCTCCTAGATCCGTAGACGGGAGCGGCTCGTGTCCGTCGACGATACCCAATCCCGGCTATTGTTTTCGCGGGAGCTTCTCCCGTCTATTTCTCCCATCGACTTCGACGACTGGGTCGCTTTCCTATCGCAGATCCCGTCGACTGAGCCTGCTGCTGCTCCAGTCCGCCTCCTTGCGCATGATGCTCTGCTGGTCTTCATCGCTCTTCCATCGTCGATCGATCTTGTCTGGGGTCCAGATTAGGTCTTCTCTTCCTGTCGACATCCTCCCGCATTTCTGCGCCCATCCTGCTTGCTGTTGCGTCTTCTGACGGTCGGCGGCTTCCATCCCGCTGTTGTGCCTGATGCGGCTTTCTTCCGACGGAACCAACTCGGCGTCCTGCGCCTATTTTACCGACCATGTAGCTGATCTCCTGCGATCTTGTGGTGCTTCCGTCAACTCCTGTTGCTGCCCCTCGGGGTTCTCTCGCTTCCAGTCGCTGCCGCCCCTTACGGGGTGCTGATTTTTCGCCATGGATGATGTTGTGTGCTTTTTTTATTGTTTGTTGTCCTAATGTTTGTTTAGGTCTTGTTCTGCCTATATGCACGTGAGTTTCATGTGAGGGGGAGTGTTTGGGATGAGGGCGACTCGGATGATCTTTACCGATTTTTCTCCTTCGTTCCATACGGCCTCCATGCTTATGTCATGTGTCTCCTCATATTTTCTTTCGTTTGGTCGTGTGTTGGGACACGATTGTGTTGGTTGTTATTATCTCAGCGGGTTGTGTCGTGTGTGACTGTGTCGTGTGGGACCGCCCGTTGTGCGGATTATCCCCGACGGATTATCCCCGGTTGCCCGTTTGATGGTGTGCTCCACATCTTTCGTTCTCTTTCGCATGTTGTGTGTGTAGGTAATGTTGGTTGACCTTTCTATCCAGCGGGGTGTATCGTGTGAGAGTATCCCCGGTAACTCGTCTGTTGATTTCTTTCTTGCGAGTACACGTCGTGTGTGAGACCTGCGTCGTGTGTGGGTCAGCGTCGTGCGTGGCTATGTCCCCGGCTTGATTCCCCGGTTTGGATTTTCCCCCGGTGGCTCCTCTGTTGTTTTGTCCCGCATCACCTACCTCCATTGCCGTTATTTGATATGTCCAAGCTGAAGGTTCCCCCTTCAGCTTGATGGGGAGTGTTGGAATTATTAGTTTTAAATTAATATGTCGAGTCAATGTCGGTTTATTAGAGTCTTTAGGAGTGTGGGGGTTTTGTCCCACATCTTGTGTCGGTGTTTATGAGTCTGATTGTAATCCTATAAAAAGCCCCTTTGAGGATGAATATTATAACTTCTATTTCCCTTTTATTTCTTTCTAACACAACCATCATTTTTTTTCTGTGCATTTGGGTATGTCTGCTCTATAGCTGGTACATTTTCATTCAACTCTATTCTGCTCATTTTCTTTCTTCTTGTATGGCATCCAGCTGTATGATTTACTAGTTGTGTAAATGTTTCTGTTATATTGTAACTTGTAAAATTTTATTAGCTCATTTTAATTATTTCACTTTATGGGCATCTTATTAAGTCTTTATGGACACTTAATGCTGAATATTTTCCTCTGGCCTTATAGGATAAAAACGATTTTGAGCTTTCAACATTACCCGCACTAGTTCCTGTGCTGACTTCTGCATCAGGTGAAACACTTCTTCTCCTCGTGAAGCATGCAGATCTAATTGTTGACAAGGTAATTGCATGCTTTTATTGTAAACATACTAGATACCTATGACTTATGTTTTCTGCGGTCTTGAAACTTTCTTAGCTGTAATTCTCTTTAAAACCAGCTTCAGCTACCATTATTCTGAACCACATTTGGTTTATTATTTCTTTTTGTGTTCTAATTTGGTGCTCTTTTCCTTCCTGTCTGAGTTGCTCTGAAGTACAGAGACTACAAGTGGAGTACACTGTCGGTCATGCAATATGACCGTCTATTTTTTAAATTTAAAAGAAATATAACTTCTTGAACCTTTTCCAACCGTTTGTTGACACACTTGCATGAATTGAACAAATGGGCACATATTACAGACAAGTTGGGTCATTCTGATTATAAGAATAATGATTTCTCATCTTTGGTTTAGAAGTACTAGCGATGGTGAAAACTATGATTTCACTCCTATTGCATTTTATATTTTATATGGAAGTCTATTACGAGGCCATGTGTAACCCATGTTTTTGTCTTATACTTTTTAAGATCTTTCATATCCCATGTGCTGTTAGGTTTGTCCCTGATGGGGACCACAGATCGTGAGGCGGCTGACATTTATCGAAGCTCCCATGAGTCTGTTTGCAGGAGAGTTGGATCATCATATAGAGCATCTGAGCCGGTAGTTCCATTCACAGTGACGACGAGATATATTTATTTGTTATTATTATTTTTTGTGATTTTATTTCTTGTAAAATGGAAATCTTTATATCCGTGCAATCTAGGCCATCCTAAGTGGCTAGTGTTAGGAAAAATCCCTAAGGATTTAATGATATATTGTACTTTCAGCTAGTTTATCTATAAGCAGGATCTTAGGAGCCTATAGGTGTTAAATTCTGAATCCTTGAATTTGGACAGATTTCCATTCCTACCCGCTCATCTCATAGTGCTGATTCAGTGGAATCTTTGTGCCGAAGCCTAAGCGACCACCTTTCCTCCCCACCACCATTAACCCACCAGACACCACCACTGATGTAGCACACACCGATTGGTGCACAAATTACCACGCACGCGTCTATGAAGCAATTGCTCGAGCACGTGGCAAGCACCGAGAGGAGTCCACCACGGCGTCTCACTATCGCATGCAATTCCCATATCCTAACGGTGAGTTAACGGTCACAATGTTCGACGTAGAGATTACTCCGGGTGAGGAAAACCCTAACGAGATTAGGCAACCGGGCGCATTTCCCTTCCGACCAATTGGTTGGAGAGTAGCGACGAACAATTCTTGTTCCGATTCGTTCAATATTTCCCATCGTACACTATCCCATTCATTCACACACAAGAATAGAAATATAGAGACAAATCACACCATAAGATTGAAGTAAGAAAGCGTTACCCCACCGGATGAGATCCGGATAAATCACTCACAACTAGCGCCGGGAGCTAGGAGACACGTCGGCGACAGCGGGAAGCACCACCTCCGACCCCACTGAACTGTTCACGCCCGGAGAGGAGGTTCGTCGTCGGAGGAGGCAAATCCACCGGACTCGGAATGGAGGCGCAATCACGCCTATCCTCACGTCGATGGGAGAGAGACCTCGTGGGATTACACCGGTTGGGGGAGGGAGGAGAGGACGGCCGGTGTCATGCTGGAAGGGAGGGGTGGCCGCCGGTTTCACACCGAGCAAACTGCTGCCAGTATCGCGCTGCACAGGGAGGGAGGGGGTCGACCAACGCTAAACCCAAAAGAAACCCTATTTTTTTCTCTCTCAATAATATTCTCCTAATACACCAAAAGAGGGTATACATACTCCCCAATAGGAGTATCCCTAGTCCCACATCAAGGAGTCCAAAATCCTGGCCATCCAAATTTTTTTGGCCAAACTAAAATGCCGAAAAATAAAATGAAAAGCCGGCTCTTGACCGCCTAACATTTTGGTCGAGCCAGACGGAACGAAAATGCTTGAAATAGGTAGAAAATAAAACAACAACAAATTTAATTGTTTTTAAAAGGTACGGAGCATGTCGCGGTAGGATTTCCTCGTGTTGGGGCGAAGATTATAGTCGCGAGTCGCGTCGTGGAGTGGAACCGGGACGGCGCCATCAATCCTCCTCCGCTCAAAATCACTCATCACCGGGGAGTGGTTCAAGCGGTAATAGTGCAACATGTCTTCATCAAGGCGCTCCATCTCCTCGGCGGTCACCCATGTAGCGTCGCAAAGCGGACGATCTTTCCAACGCACCAAGTAGCTGTGCACGCCGCCATCCGATGAAGTAATGAGTTGGTCATCCAAAATACAATCCGAGACAAAGATACTCTTCGGAAACCTGGGAAAAGCATTAGGAACAAACATAGAATCGACCGTACCCCCACGTGAAGGGGAGGTGGGTACGTCCGAGGTGGCAACATGTAAGGGTGGGGTGCACTCTCTAACCCTTGAGAATGGCCGTGAGGAGATGAAGAAGAGGGGCAAAGTAGTTCTTGTGGTGTTTCGTGAAATAGTGTAAGATCGGAAACATTAAACACGAGGTGTATTCCCCAATCGGTAGGCAAGTCAAGCACGTATGCGTTATCGCCCAACTTTTTTAAAATCGTAAAAGGTCCGGCACGCCGGTTGGCCAATTTCTTGACGACACCCGTGGCTAACCGTTCGGGAATTAACTTTACCAAGACTAAATCTCCGACGTCAAAAATTTGAGCCCATTTGTGCACATTCACTTTAGATTGATATGCTTTGTACGTAGTGACTAGCCGTTGGTGGATATCACGGTGCAATGCATGTAGATGATGAGCAAAATCATGGGCAAATTGATTTGATTTATATGCGGGAGGCAACAGAATCAAGTCAAGTGGCACACGTGCGTTGTAACCATGCAGAATTTCATTCGGTGAGAGGCCCGTGGAGCGATTTTTTGAATTATTATACGCAAGTTGTGCATGAGGACAAGGTCCTAAGTCCCCTTGTGGTCGCCACGAGGCATCATAGCAAATTACCCAAACTTTGATTTACCACCTCGGTTTGACTATCCGTTTGGGGTGGTAAGCCGCGGAAAATAGGAGTTTGGTACCAACCAAGATCCATAGGGTTTTCAAAAATAAGAAGTGAATTTAACATCCCTATCCGAGACAATAGTTTTAGGGAGCCCGCGATGGCTAACAACTTCTTTAAAATGAGACGCATCATTTGTGCGGTTGCAAGAAATAAAATACGACATTTTTGAAAACCGGTCAACTACTACTAAAATAGAATCGTGGCGGCGTGGTGTCGGTGGTAGACACAAGATGAAGTCCATGCTAACGTCGTCCCATGACACAGAAGGAATAGGGAGTGGTGTGTATAAGCTCATGTTGTGCTTGGTGCCCTTAGCAAGTTGACATTTGTTACAACTACTCACGACTTGGTTAACCATGCATTTTAAACTGGGCCAAAAGAACCTGTCTTCGACCAAATAGATGGTTTTATCGCGGCCAAAATGACCACCCAAACCGCCGCCGTGCATCTCCCAAATAATAAAAAGGCGAAGGGAGGAATCCGGAATGCACAATCGCGAGCCCTCAAATAAGTACCCATCACGTAGAAAATATTCGGAAATAGTGTGTGGGGATTATACTTGTAGAGATTGAAAGATATAGTCAAAAGTAGATAAACGCGGCTAAGCGCATCGGCAACGCGGTTATGTTTGCCTTTGCAATGTTTGATCACAAACGTGTACTCTTGTAAGAAAGAGACCCATTTGGCTTGCCGCGGGCTAAACTTATGTTGAGAGTTGATATAGCGTAAGGCGTCATGATCCGATAAGAGGATGAACTCTTTGGGCAAGAGGTAGTGGCGCCAATGGCGTAGGCTTTGTATGAGGGCATAAAATTCACGTTCATAGTTAGAATAATTAAGTTTTGGCCCGCTTAACTTTTCACTAAAAAATCCAACCGGATGGTCTTCTTGGCTTAAAACGCCACCTATGCCCGCACTTGAGGCGTCACAAGAGACCTCAATTTTTTTATTAAAATCGGGTAACCGGAGAACCGGTGCCTCGGTCATCAATGTTTTAATTTTAGTGAAGGCGAGGGAAGCGGACTTAGGCCAAATAAACTCACCAAGCTTCATACATTCGGTAATGGGGGTCATAATGGTGCTAAAATTACGAATGAAGCATCTATAAAAGGTGGTTAAACCATGAAAACTTCTAACATCGCGAATAGATTTGGGCTCCGGCCAATCAACAATTGCTTGAATTTTTGCGTGGTCGACCTTGATACCTTCCACACTAATAATATAGCCTAAGAAAGAGACGGAAGTATCCATAAAAACACATTTCTTCAAATTTATAAATAGTTTTTCCGCTCGAAGAACCTCAAATATTTGCCTTAAATGTGACGTGTGTTCACGTGCGGACATGCTATAAATAGGTAAATCATCAAAATATATTACCAAGAATTTTCCCATAAAACCATTAAAGATTTGAGTCATCATGCGGGAGAAGGTGCTTGGGGCATTGGAGAGCCCAAACGGCTTTACTAGCCATTCGTACGTGCCTTCCTTAGATTTAAACGCTGTTTTCCATTCGTCCCCTTCTCTAATCCGAATTTGGTGATAACCACTCCTAAGTTCAAGTTTTGAGAAAACGGTTGCAACACTAAGCATGTCCAACAAATCATCTAAACTGGGAATGGGAAAGCAGTACTTAATAGTGATTTTATTTATATCCCGTCTATCGACGCACATGCGGTAAGAGCCATCTTTCTTCGGGGCAAGGAGTGCCGACACTGCACAAGCACTTAAATTATGCCGGATGAGGCCTTTGCATGACAAATCTGAGATTTGGGCTTGGAGTTCCGCGTGGGCACTAGGATTAATGCGATAGTGTGGTAGGTTGGGAAGGGAGGAGCCCGAAATGAAATTGATAGCGTGTTGGATACTCCTAGGGGGGGGGGGGGGGTAATTTAGAGGGGAGCTCCTCGGGGTGGAAATCCTTAAACTCAAGTAAGGTCAAGATATCGGCGGACAATGATGATGTGGGGAGGGGAATGTCGTTGGATTGAAGTAAGACTAACGCATAAATCATACCATCGGAGAAGCTAGCTTTTTCAAATGCTTTCGGGTGTATTAAAGTGAGTGGTTGTTTGACCGCGGGGACGGTCGTGTTCCTAATTTTAAGGTCCTTTGGCGTGGTGGGGCGCAATGTGATGCGTTGGTCTTTGAATTTAAATTCATGTGCTAGCACGACCGAAATGAGTAACATTGTAGTCGTAAAGCCAAGGACGGCCAAAGAGCACATGACATGCGTCCATGGAAATAACTTCACACCAAACTTGGTCGACATAGTCCTTAATGACAAGGGGCATTAAACAACGCTTGGTAATCAGAATAGAGGTCTTATTGACCCAAGCCACTTGGTAAGGAGTGGGGTGTGGTTCGGGATTTAATTTCATTCGGAGAGCCGCGGCTTCGGAAACCACGTTCATACAACTCCCACTATCAATGATGAGTTTGCATGATTTCTCACCGCTTTTAAAATACAAGGAAAAGATGCTTGAGCGCTTCCAATCATGGCTACTACGTGGGGTAGTCAAGATGCAATGCATGATTGAGAGGTTGTGGGAGGCATAATCCTCTTCCATGGCACTAGGAATGTCGGACTCCTCAACGTCACTATGTTCCTCATAGACGAGATCGTCGTCATCGGCCGTAGGTTCGATCAAAGTGACTAACATACGGCGAGTGGGGCATTCAACCGCATAGTTGCCTAGTTGATTACACGCATAACAAGTGACGTGTGCTTTGCTAGTTTAGCGCTCGCCCGATGTGTCGTTTGCTTTTTTAGCGGTGATGATAAAGGATTTGGGATTATCTTGTAAGACATTCTTCCCCTTTGAGTTATTATAGTGCGTGGAGGTTGATTTGGAGTGGAAAAATCCTTTGGGGGAGGTCGCCTGCGGACTGGTGGTCATCGAAATATGTTTCAATGTCAAGGGCAACACTCATGGCGGTGTTTAGATCACGGTGATCATAGCGCCGGATTTGGCTTTGGATTTCCGGTCGAAGGCCCTTACGGAAGCGCGAGACGGTGAGCTCCGACATCTCTTGAATCTCACAACGAATCATTAATTCGTTGAGCTCGCCCATGTACTCGCTCACCGAACGATTACCTTGTCGCAAGGAGGTGAACTCATCAAACATATTAGTGCGGTGGTTGGCGGGGACGAAGTGAGTGGTGAGTAAGTTACGCATTTGGGGCCATGTGTGAGCTATTCCTCCTACGCGACGTTCTTCATTTAACCAAAATACTTGAGCGCGACCCTCATGCGAGCGACGATAACCTTTTTGTTATCATCCAACCGTTGCCAATCAAAATAGCGTTCCATTTTGACGAGCCAATCCCTAAAATGCTTCGGGTCACCCAAGCCATCAAAACTCGGGGCGTCAATTTTAATGCGTCGTGTGAGGTCATTGTTCCAATCCGCATGCGGTGCATGGTCGGGCGCATTTGCATGTGGGCGTGGAGGGTTGTGCGGTAGGTTGCGAGGAGGGGGTTATTTTGGGGAGGCGGATTTTGGAAACCGGTTTGAAGTGTTTGTGTCAAGGTGGTAAAGGCCGCGGTGACGTGTGCGATTTGATCGGTCAAATCACGTTGGACAGACGCCAGTTGTGCTTGTGTAACCACACGATTATTGGGGTTGTCATCCATCGTATCGGACGCGGATGAGGACCGGGAATAGTCGTTCCCCGACCGTGCATGCATAATGTTATTGCTTAAACGCTAGGACCGGCGTCCGGATAAGATTAGGAAATCTTTGCGCCTAGCTCTGATACCTAATTGATGTAGCACACTGATTGGTGCACAAATTACCACACATACGTCTATGAAGCAATTGCTCGAGTACGTGGCGAGCACCGAGAGGAGACCGCCACGACGTCTCACTACCCCATGCAATTCCCAAATCCTAACGATGAGCTTACGATCACAATGTTAAACATACAAATTACTCCGGGTGAGGAAAACCCCAACGAGATTAGGCAACCGGGCGCGTTTCCCTTCCGACCAATTGGTTGGAGAGTAGCGACGGACAATTCTTGTTCCGATTCGTTCACTATTTCCGATCGTACACTATCTCATTCATTCATTCACACACAAGACTAGAAATATAGAGACGAATCACACCATAAGATTGAAGTAAGAGAGCGTTACCCCACCGGATGAGATCCAGATAAATCACTCACAACTAGCGTCGGGAGCTAGGAGACACGCCGGCGACAGCGGGAAGCACCACCTCCGACCCCACTGCACTGTTCACGCCCGGAGAGGAGGTTCGTCGTCGGAGGAGGCAAATCCACCGGACTCGGAACGGAGGTGCAGTCACGCCTATCCTCACGTCGATGGGAGAGAGACCTCGCGGGATTACACCGGTTGGGGGAGGGAGGAGAGCACGGCCGGTGTCATGCTGGAAGGGAGGGAGGGCCGCCGGTTTCACGCCGGGCAAACTGCTGCCTGTATCGCGCTCAAGCTTGTAGATGTCGGCCGACATGTCCGACATGTCGGCTGACATGTCATTTTTGAGGGGGAATCGACACGTTACCGCCACATATCACGATACTGGCATTTTCCAATATTGCGGCCGACATGTCGGACATGTCGGCCCGTTATGGCGGGTTATGGCGGCCATTAAAAATTAATAAGTTGTTTTATTAAATTTTATAATTAAATCAGTTTTAATTATATACCTGTATAGTTTATACTACGTTTTCCCCTCACGACGACTCCTCATCTTCTTCGCATCCTCCTCACGACGCTCTGGACTCTCGTCTTCTTCGCTTGCCCTAATCTCCGCCTCTGGCTCTCGTCTTCTTCGCAACTCTCCTTTGGTTACACTTTGACATTTTGAAAGTATGCAACATATCTTATTTATTACAAATTGATTAAACATTTGTTAGTAGTTTCATTTTCTAATATGAATTTTAGTGTATTCTTCATTAAATAAAATAATTACCATCTAATTAAAAAAATATTATGATATATAATATATCTATATTATATAAAGAAAAACATTCAGGCCCATTTTGAGGCCAAAATAGGACCACCCATTAAATCTCCACCGTCGATTGTACTCTATCAGGTCTGCAAATAGCCAAAAAAAAATTTCCCCTACTCCTTCCCGAAATAAGCCCGACGCCTGTTTTCCCCCTCCCCCGTTTCGGTACGTCAACCCCGTTGCCCTTCCTCGCCGCCGGAGCCACCGCCGGCCTGACCGGAGGTCACCGACAAGGTCGTCGGACCCCGGCGAACCTGCCGGGGTAAGTCCGGCCGCGCTCCGGCAGGGCCACTGCCGGCGGTGGCCCTGCCGGAGCGCCGCCGGACTAACCCCGGCAGGTTCGCCGGGGTCCGGTGACCTCCGGTCAGGCCGGCGGTGGCTCCGGCGGCGGTGGGCGGCAAATGGGGGAAGGCTCCGATCGGGTTTTAAAAAAAATCGTATATTTAAATTATAATGAATTATATATATAGATATATATTACATATATTATAAATTATAAAATAAAATGCATAGTTTTTAAATTATATATTATAAATTTTTATAAAATATATATATAAATTTATAAATTATATATAAATTATAATAAATCATATATATAATATAGAATTTTTAAAGATTCGAATCCCGCCGGGCGCGGGCGAATCCCGCCGGGCACGGTCTGGGTACTGTCGCGTGGGGCACGGGGGGCCCCCCGTGCACTGTCACTCGTATATACATATAATATTACAATCCGACATTTTGAAATGTCTCCGATATATCCCCCGCAATCCGACATCCGACATAAAAAATTCAAACCGACATGAGTCCGACATCCGACAACTGCAAGCTTGATCGCGCTACACAGGGAGGGAGGGGGTCGGCCAACGCTAAACCCAAAAGAAACCCTATTTTTTTCTCTCTCAATAATATTCTCCTAATACACCAAAAGAGGGTATAGATACTCCCCAAGAGGAGTATCCCTAGCCCCACATCGAGGAGTCCAAAATCCTGGCCATCCAAATTTTCTTGGCCAAACTAAAATGTAGAAAAATAAATGAAAAGCGGGCTCATGACCGCCTAACATTTTGGTCGAGCCGGACGGAACAGAAATGCTGGAAATAGGTAGACAATAAAATAACAGAAAATTTAATTGTTTTTAAAAGGTGCGGAGCATGTCGCGGTAGGATTTTCTCGTGTTGGGGCGAAGATTATAGCCGTGAGTCGCGTCGTCGTGTGGAACCGGGACGGCGCCATCAACCACCCATTTGGCTGGCCAATCCCTTGTCCCCCTTTCCAATCCCCCATTCTCACATGGATCTTCATGACGCTGAAGATCAAGGAGATCCATAATACTCTTAGTGTTTTCTACACCGACTCACACCTTGAACCGGTTGGCTTTAGCCTATCCTACCCCAGATAGGCCTTAAGCCCCCTAGACCTAAACCTCAGCCTAGTCACCTAGATAAGAAACAAATTATTCGGTCTATGCCCTAAACAGACCTAGTCGCCAACCCACGAGCGAATTCCGTAGCGAACAAAAAGAGTAACCAAAATACAGAGAGAAAATACAACGAGTGAATATAAAATATTCAAAAATCAAAACTCCCTAAAAGAACTTGTGAAGACGATGCCGAAAGGCTTTTGAGATAGTCGTCATAGATGTGCCCTATCTTCTTCTGGAATAAGCTTTGATGTTTTTTGCCTTAGAAATCTCTTCCAATCGCTGTAGGAGAGTGTTGGATCTTCTCTTAGACGAAGACTCTCTTGAAAAAATTCGTATTCGCGCATGAGAGTTTGAGCGAAATTATCTTTAAATAGAGCACTGCGAGTTATCACCGACAGTAAGCACTATCACGGCGTGGTAGTGCTATTAATATAATTTCCTGCGTCCTTCTTTCTCATTTTAGGTAACGGCGTAAGCATTTTAGGCAACAATGGTAACGCGACACGGTAAGGCTATCGCCGCACGGTAGCTTGATATATCTTGGCGCCAAAGAGAGATCCCTTGCTTTATTTGGCTCCCAATAATCCTCAGATTGCCGGAGTTGCTTAATCCATATCGCCACGCGGTATCTCTACCGCGGCGTGGTAGTAGCTTATATATTTAGCTTTTTCTTCGCACTCCTTATTCCCTCCTAGTACTCCTGAAATGCTCCTTGACAGCTGATCGTTCTGGAACGAGGGTTACCGCCTGTGGTAACCACTATCGCCGGCGGTAGTGGGCATTTCTTTCCATATCTCTCAATGGAAGACCCGAGCATGCTTCATTGTACTTGTCTCTCTTATTCTCAAATCATGAGATATGGAATTAATGTTCCAACAATAACGACCCTCCAAGCCACTACTCCATCCAACCCCACCCTCTTCCCCAACTCTGAAAATACCCATAACTATGACAAAACCACCCCATCTAGCATGTATTCCATCCGCCAACCTCCATTCCCTGCCCAATCGTAACCCCAAGTCCCTGTATTGCCTTCAACGCCTATTCCTAGATTATTTCAGACACTTAATTCAGTTCCAGCCCCCTCACAACTCACTGAGCACTCCTCTTTTCCATTCTCAGTAAGCGGTCAACTTCTTTATCCCTCCTGACAACCTTACTCCAGTGGCAGTAAACAACCTCAACCATTCTAGCACCCGCAGAGACCATTCAACACTCCCAATTTTGCCTATCCTGCAAGGAGACTGCCCCCTTTCTCCTCCAAACAACCTGTCTACTGCTGTAGGAACTTATCTCAATCCCTCCCATAGTTTCAGCCACCTTTCTCCTACACCGGCACCCTGAAACTAGGGCAATCAGAGTTGCTGCCCAGCCCCCAAATTGTCAACCTTTCACATCCCTGTTCTCCTATTTTCATGTAAGTTCTTGTATGGAATTGTAATTTTTATTCATTGTTTATTTGGTGAAGAACCTTTACTTATACAGGTTGGTTTGCATATGTATACCTTGTGAGTTGTTCTCCTTAAATATTTTATTTGCCTAAAGTTTAAAGAACCTAGTCTTACTTCACTTTAATAGGAAATTTGTTGGTTTATATAACGCTTAAATCTCAAGTGTGGCTGTTTGTTGTTGACATTCATAATTGTCACCACTAATTGCAATTAATCGTTGGGATATATTTGTTGTGACACCCCTACCCAGTTTAGCAACATTTTAAAAGTCCGCCCGAAACTCGTGATGTGAAGCAAACTAGGCAAAAGTAATAAAATTAGTATCATAATAAAAATAACTAAAGCTTACCACGGAAGTAAATGACTGGATTTAAAATTAGTAAAATACCTTACAGTTTGAAACACAGTCCACTAGGAAGTATGTGCGAACTAACTGACTCGTATTTTCTGTAAAGAAAATTTCGAAAATGAATCAACCCACTAGCGAGCAAGGAAGACTTTCCCCCCGATGACACTAAAACATAATGAAAAAATGCTTGCATACTTTAAAATATTCTTTATACTAAGGAAAATATATTGTAGTTCTATGTATGCTTTACTATGAATGTACGATTGAATATAAATCATCTTTTTATGATTAAATCTTCTTCTGAATCTTCTCTGAGTCCGGGGTTATTTATATATAGGGTTCTTGGACCCGACTTCATATTTGAAATGGAGAGGACTTATATTCTCTCTTCTTCTTATTCCTTGTTGTATAAATTCTTATTCACGTTCTAGCGATTCAAATCTCTACTAGCGAACATAGGTGTTCTAGTGTCTCGCGGTCACAGACACAGACTCGTATCTAGTAATGAGGGGTCGACTCCCCAACATGAGGCTCATAAGGACTGCTAAGCCCTATGACTAAGATAATGTTTCTCTATCTATCACGAGAGAACATCTCGACTGTGCCTCCTGATTATCTTCTATTAGTGGGCGACGTGAATATAGAAAAGAGCAACGTCGTCGAGAATTACTCGTGATTAGACCCTCAAATTAGAATTATAATTGTTTTAAAATTTTGGATGTTACAAATCTTCCCTCCTAATAAAATTTTCGTCCTTGAAAATTGCAATCTTACTTGAGTCAAAAGGAAGGCATGGTATTCACTACTCATAAGCTCATCTTCTCTCTCCCATATAAATTCTAATTTATCACTAGTCCACCAAAGACCTTCACAAAATGGATCTCATTGTTCCTATGCTTTTGAATTCTTGAGACCACAATCTTGACTAGGTTCTTTGACTACTATCATCTGATAAGAGACATGAAACACATCAAGTCATTTATCTCCTGTGGAAAGGCTAACTTGTAAGCAACTTCACATATGCATTCAAATATTTTGAATGGACGAACAAATATGGGTGCTTAATTTCATCCGCATAAATCTAGAATCACCTTTAAACAGTTTGACTTTAAGATAGACAAAATCTCTAATATTGAATTCCATGGTCATGTGGCTCTGATCATAAGAGTTGGTTTATCTATCCTGGGCTATCTTTATACGGTTCTGGACAAGTTTTAATTGTTTCGTCGTTTTATAATTCCAAGATTCTTTTTTAACGTTTTTTCTTTATTTTTAGCTCAAGAAAGGGATATCTAACAAAATCTACTATAAAGAGCTGATGAAATGTCACAAAATGAGAGAGCAATCTATTCCAATACAACATTCGGGTATATATAGATAACCCGTACAACAATATTAATACTACGCAACATAAAAATAACGATAACGCAAACTCAACACCCCCCCTCAAGTTGGGCGTGTAATGTCAGCCATGCCAAACTTGCCGATAAGATTATTGAACATATTGAAGCTCAAACCCTTCGTGAGAACATCAGCCAACTGTTGATCAGATGGTACGAATGGGGTAACCACTGTCCCCCTGTCAATATTCTCCTTAATGAAATGCCTGTCGATCTCGATGTGCTTCGTGCGATCATGCTGTACTGGATTATGCGCTATAGAAATCGCCACTTTATTATCGCAATACAACCTGACCGGCTCATTCCTCTTCAAACCCAGTTCCCCCAGGATGGTAGAGATCCATAGTCCTTCACAAATGCCATGGGCCATCGCCCTAAACTCGGCCTCAGCACTCGATCTAGCAACAACATGTTGCTTCTTGCTCCTCCAGCTAACCAGATTTCCTTCGACCATAGCACAATATCCCGAGGTGGAACGTCTGTCAGATGGCGATCCAGCCCAGTCTGCATCAGTATAGACTTCAATAGTCAATTTTTCATTTTTGGAAAGTAGGATGCCCTTCCCTGGTGAGGACTTGAGGTATCTGAGGACTCGATGCGCAGCGTCAACATGTCGGGTCTTGGGAGTGTGCATGAACTGACTGAGAACTCCCACTGCATAAGAAATGTCAGGTCGAGTGTGCGATAAGTAGATTAATTTCCCAACCAGCCTCTGGAAACCAGGGATATCTTCAATCACATCACCATCATCCCTACCTAGCTTGTGGTTGGTCTCGATTGGGGTATCGGCAGGTCTACAACCACTCATCCCGGTAGCATCAAGAAGATCGAGCGTATATTTCCTTTGAGATAAGAAAATACCGTGCTTTGACCTCGCAACCTCAATGCCTAAGAAGTACTTGAGGTCCCCCAAGTCTTTCACATCGAATTCCTTAGCCAATTTTCCCTTAAGGGCCTGAATCTCCACGTCGTCATCCCCAGTTATTATAATATCGTCCACATAAACTATTAGGACAGCCAATTTCCCTTTGCTGATTCTTATAAACATAGTATGGTCTGCATTGCTCTGGCTGTATCCGAAACTTGCATGGCTTTGTGGAACCTTCCAAACCAAGCTCTGGCTGATTGTTTTAGGCCGTATAGCGGCCTCTTTAACTTGCACACTTTCCCTGTGGATCCCTGTGGAGTGAGCCCCGGAGGAAGAGCCATGTACACCTCTTCTTCGAGATCGCCATGAAGGTAGGCGTTCTTGACATCTAATTGGCAAAGTTTCCACCCCTTGCAAGCAGCGCAAGAAATGAGGATCCTGATTGAGTTCATCTTTGCAACAGGAGCAAACGTCTCCTGGTAATCAATACCCTCCGTCTGAGAGTAGCCTCTCGCCACCAGCCTTGCTTGTATCGTTCCACAACTCCCGAGGGATTCTGTTTGACAGCGAACACCCATTTGCATCCCACCACTTTCTTTCCTGGAGGTAATTGAACCAAATCCCATGTGTTGTTCTTCTCCAGGGCATTCATTTCTTCAAACATGGCTAACTTCCATCTGTCATCGGAAATGACATCCTGCCACGAAGTTGGGACAGAAACAGAAGACAAAGAGGAAACAAACACTCTATGGGAGGTTGTTAGAGAAGTATAAGACACGAATTGAGATATGGGGTGCCGAGTAGAAGTACCTTCCGACGGGTCAGGTGGGTGATCTGATATCCAGATGTTAGGCCGCGTGTTTGAAACCTTTTGCCGACGAGAGTAAACCTGTAGGGGTTTATGGACCTGGACCTCTACAGGTGGGGCATATGGACTAGCGGGAGTAGGTAGAGTGGGATGATATGCGGGAGGAATAGGTAAAGGGATGATCTCCAGAGAAAAAGGGGAACTCACTTCCGACGTAGGAGAGGGCCCCCCCTGAAGTGAGAACCCGTAATAACTCTCAGATTCACGGAACGTGACATCCATGGTGACGAAAACCTTCTTGCTGACAGGGTCATAACATTTATACCCTTTCTGAGTAGGGGAATATCCGATGAACACACACTTGTGCGCACGGGCATCAAGTTTCGAGCGGTGGTAGATGTGGACAAAGCAAACACATCCAAAGACACGAGGTTGTAGAGTGGTAGGTGGCACGCCAAGCATGGTAAGGGGAGTTTCGAAACCGAGAACACGTGAAGGCATACGGTTGATAAGATATGCCGCGGTGAGAACCGCATCGCCCCAGTAGTACTTTGGAAGATGCATGTGAAGGAGAAGACATCGAGCAACTTCCAGGAGGTGATGCTTTTTCCGTTCTGCCACTCCATTTTGAGCAGGAGAGTAGACACATGATGTCTGATGAATGATCCCGTGATCGACCAAGTATTGCTCGAAAGCCGAATCCATGAATTCCCGACCATTATCAGTGCGGAGAATTTTTATGGGGGTCGCAAACTGGGTGGAGACCATATTATGAAAACGTCGAAACAAGGAGAACACTTCACTTTTTGCCTTAATCAAGTAAACCTACGTGGTACGCGAAAAACAATCGATGAACATCACAAACCAACAACAACCAGAAATAGATGCAACCGGGCAAGGACCCCACACATCGCTATGTATCAAATGGAAATGAGCAGTACTGCGAGAAGAAACATGATGAAAAGAAGTACGATGATGTTTACTAAGGTCACAAGCATCACAATGAAAATTATGAAGTACATCAGATGACAAAACAGGAAATAAATGTTTCATAGAAACGATAGATGGATGTCCCAGCCGACAGTGCCAGGACTCTAAGGTGGCAACCTGATCCGCATGAAGGGCCTGGGGAGAGGAAATCGGGGCAGAGGAATCGAACACGTAGAGCCCATTCACCAGTTTACCAGTTCCAATCACCGTTCCCGTCTTCAGGTCCTGAAAAATGCAAGAGGAAGGAAAAAAGGTTACGGAACAGTTCAACGAATTGGTTAAATGACTAATGGAAAGAAGATTCCGAGTGAAGTTTGGGACGTGAAGAACATAGGAAAGGGTGAAGGAGGAGCACGGGATGGAACCCTTTCCGGCAATCGGGGAAAGGGACCCATCAGCGACGCTCACCTTTTCACGACCTGACAATGGAGAGTAGGACACAAAACCTGAGGAAGAGCTGGTCATATGATTTGTTGCTCCAGAGTCAATGATCCAGTGAGTAGAGGGGCGAGTGGAAGCAGCATGAGCACCTGGTGGCCCCTGATGGGCATACGAAGACGATGGGGCTGGGGACTCCGGTGACTGTCCCTGCATCAAGCGACGGAAGGCAAGCACCTCATCGGCAGAGAGAGTCAATGTCGGAGCAGGCAAGACAGGAGGAGGCTGCGGCTTTTCAAGACTTTCAGACAGATGCGCGGAGCGGGGCTGAGGAGAACGACCTGAGGTACGGCCGAAACCACGACCTCCACGAGAGGGAGGTCCACCACGGGGTGCAGGAAACCCATGAAGACTAAAGCAAGTCTCTCGTGTATGGAGGGCCTTCCCGCAATAGTCACAGAGCAGGTGATCCTTGTCACTGGGCTTTGATCTAGAATCACGAGGTCCCCGAGGCCCAGTTTGGGCCGCCAAAGCAAAACCATATGGAGGAGGATCTGGAGTCCAAGTTTGTCGCCTATCAAATTCCTGCTGAACCAGACTGAATACCTCAGGAAGAGAGGGCAAAGGGGAGCGGCCAAGGATCTGCACACTGATGTGGTCGAAATCCCGATGCAAACCGTGAAGGAATTCAAAAACTCTATTCCGATCTTCTCGTGCGCGAACAAGAACTTCATCCTCAGGTGACACAAGAGTGAGCGAGTCGAAATGATCATATTCCTGATATAATTGGGTGAACTCGAGATAGTAGGCCGACGGAGGACGGTCGCCTTGACGTAAGAGGAAAATCTTTCTGCGCAGCTGAAATATCTGGGCTGCATTGCCCCGGCCCGAATAAGTAGTCTCGGCTCTTCGCCAAATATCGGCAGCAGTATCAAGGAACAGGTAGTTGCGGGTAATGGAATCAATCATGGAGTTCGTCAACCAAGACATGACGAGGGAATTCTCCGATTCCCATTGCGCCCAATCCGGTGAATCTGAGGTAGGGGTAGGGGTAGTACCCATGACATACCCAAACAGTCTCCTGCTCTTCAAAGCGAGGGTAACTGCCCGAGACCACGGGAGATAATTTGTACCATCCAGGCGAATCGTCGTGATCTGAGGAGTATTGTGATCATGTCCAGGACGGGAGAAAACACTGGGTGTAGCAGGGGCCGCGGGAGCACATGTGGTAGAAGACATAGCGGGAGATCCATCAGTTCCGGCCATGGTAACCAAGAATACAAAACGAGGTGACCGGGAGAACAAAAAAAAAACGCCTAGATAGAAACTAGGGCTGCCTCATATAAAGAGGGAGGAGAGAAAAAAAGGAGTAGACACCGGAAATGGCATCAAACGGACGATTGCATCTCCGGTGTCCAAAAAACGGAACAAATCGAGGTGGAGTCGGACTGACTCCTAGGCGGAGGAGGAAGAAAAGATGAGAAGAAGAAAACTGGAGAAAAAAAACGGGAAGAAGAACCCGGAAGAAGAGACGGAACCCCCGACCCGAGCGGAAGGTTCGACTGCGAGACGGAACCCCCGACGCTCTGGACGCGGGCTTGCGGGAGGAGACGCCGGATGAGGGACGCCGGACGAAGGCTAGCGGGATGTCCGACGAGCGATACGCGCCGATTGGGCGGCGGATCGAGCGAGGCGAGGCGGGGCGGAACTAGCGGCGCAGGTGCGGAAACGAGGAGATCAGTATCGGGGAAGCCCTAAGGCTCTGATACCATGATGAAATGTCACAAAATGAGAGAGCAATCTATTCCAATACAACATTCGGGTATATATAGATAACCCGCACAACAATATTAATACTACGCAACATAAAAATAACGATAACGCAAACTCAACAAGAGCCTCAAAAGGTGGCATACTAAAACTCGTCTGGAATTATTATTATAAATGATTCTACCTGCAGGGCGTATCCTCACTTTCTCTAAAAGTACAAAATGCATATGTTCAACATATCTCCTATGATTCTATTGACGCACTCTATTTATATATTTACTTGA
Organism: Dactylorhiza incarnata; assembly: GCA_033032865.1. NCBI lineage: Eukaryota > Viridiplantae > Streptophyta > Magnoliopsida > Asparagales > Orchidaceae > Dactylorhiza > Dactylorhiza incarnata. Next base: position 1,227,047 of record JAWHQI010000327.1, read on the forward strand.
GGATGAACGATCGTTATAAACTTTGTTAAAACAGATAAAAGCCCATGTATAAAAAGGCCCATTTGGGTCTTTCCTCCTTAAGCTCCTTTAGTCCCACATTGCCTTTCTCAATTCTTCCTTTCTCCCTTGTCCTATTTAAGGACCTATTTTTCTTGTATTAAGTGAGAAGAAAATAATATAATACCAAGAGTGGTTTCCAAAGTTGTTCTTCTACATGGTATCAGAGATAGGTTCCTAATCCCGTTATTTCCGGTTGATGCTCTTGCTCCCGACTCTCCTCTCCCAACTACCCAACTCCTACTACCCCAACTCCTACCAACAACCCTCCAGCAAACCCACTCGCCAACCTGGTATCAACAACCCTCCAGCAAACCCACTCTCCAACTCCCAGCCAACTACAAAACCCACTCGCCAACCTCTCCTACCAACAGCCCTCCAGCAAACCCACTCGCCAACACCCAACCAACTACAAAACCCACTCGCCAACCTCTCCTACCAACAACCCTCCAGCAAACCCACTCGCCAACCTCTCCTACCAACAGCCCTCCAGCAAACCCACTCGCCAACCTCTCCTACCAACAGCCCTCCAGCAAACCCACTCGCCAACTCCCAGCCAACTACAAAACCCACTCGCCAACCTCTCCTACCAACAGCCCTCCAGCAAACCCACTCGCCAACCTCTCCTACCAACAACCCTCCAGCAAACCCACTCGCCAACCTACCTCTCCTACCCAACCCACTCGCCAATACCAACAGCCCTCCTAGCCATCCTCCTAGCCAACTCCTGCCCAACCTCCCTCTCCCACTCTCCCACTCTTGCAAGCTCCCACTCGGCAATGGGAACTGCTGCTGCCCCCACTTCTTCCACTCTTCGGGCTTTTGCTAGCACCTCTCCTGTTTCGGATCCTCGGGATGAACTCAGGATTACTACCATCTCCCTTGCCGGGAAGAAGAACTTTGTGGAATGAGTTCATTCAGTTCGTTGGGTCCTTCAGACTAAGGGTTTCCTTCACCATCTTACCTGCATCCCTTCCACTGTCCCTACAGAGACTTGGCTTCGCGATGATGGCCGCGTCCAGTCTTGGCTTCTGAATTCCATGGAGGGTGAACAGTACCAGATGGCTATGTATCATGACACTGCCAAAGCTATGTGAGATGAGCTTCATTCCCTATACTCTGGGAAAGATAGTCTCCAACACCTGTTTGACATCTTTCTTGCTCTACAACAGCTTGACCCTGGGCTTGATGGGGATCTCACCTCTTATGTTGCCCAGTCCAAAACTCTTGTGGAGGCCTGGATACAACATCAGCCCTCTACTCCAGACCTCGCAACTCAACGTGCACAGAAGGAAGCTGTTGGTATTGCCTAAATGATGGCCCGCATTCCTCCTCATTTCCACAATGTTCGAGCAAACATCCTCTCCTCTCCTACTATACCCTCTCTCTCTGATGTTTGCTCCATGTTGCTCAAGGTGACGCCACCTACTGGCCTTCCGACCCCTTCTCCTGTTTTCCTTCATCACGGTTCAGATCACAAACCCCCACCTTTTCCCTCTCGGGGTGGCCGCTCTAATACACGAGGGAGTGGTCGTGACAACCGTCATCGCCCTAAAGGACCGAACACCCGTCCTTGCACCTTTTGTGGCCGGGATGGTCACACTGAAGCAGTATGCTATAGGAAACATGGGTTTCCACCGCAACCTGGTTCTTCCTACCCCATGCCTCCACTGCTCATGAGACTGCTTCTCACCATGACATTGATGCCTTAAGGGGAGAAATGCAGCAGTTGCGTGGTCTGCTGTCCCTGCCATCTTCCTCTGGTTCTTCGGTCTCCCATACAGGTATCTCCCATGTCTCCCATAACCCCTCCTGGATTTTGGATTCCGGTGCAACCAACCACATCACTCCTCAGAAGCCGGCTTTGTATTTGGACTCTCCTTGTCCAAAGCTTATTACCGTGGCCAATGGAGACACTACCCCTGTTACTGGTTGTGGCGATATGATGCTCACTCCAACTATCCCGTTGAAATATGTTCTCCATGTTCCAGGATCTCACTTTAATTTACTTTCTGTCAGTCGTCTCACCAATGATCATGATTGTCTTATTACTTTCTCTTCCTCTACATTTCTTATGCAGGATCGGCAGACTCAGAATATCATTGGTAGCGGGCGGCTGTCTAACGGGCTCTATATCTTGGATCCACCTGCTCCTGCGCTATCTTCCATAAGTTCGATTGACATGCATCGTCGCCTTGGTCATGCCTCTCTTCCAATCCTCCAGAAGGCCCTGCCGAACTATCATTTCTCTTCTTTCAATTGTGAATCTTGTATCTATGGAAAACAACATCGATCTGTTTTCCCTCTTAGTTGTAATCGAAGTATTGCCCCGTTTGATTTAGTGCATTCTGATATTTGGGGACCTTACAAAACCCCAAGTCTTTTTGGTTATCGCTACTTCGTTACTTTTATTGATGATTACTCCCGCATGACCTGGTTATATATGATGCATGATCGCTCTGAACTCCTATCTATTTTTTGTTCCTTTGCCGCTGAAACCACCACCCAATTTTCTCGCAACATTAAAATACTTCGCACTGACAATGCCCGTGAATACACTAGCAATGACTTCCAACAGTTCTGCAGCTCCCTGGGGACTATTCACCAAACCTCCTGTTCTTATACGCCGCAACAAAACGGCATCGTTGAACGAAAGAACCGCCACCTTCTCGAAGTGGCCCGATCTCTCCTCTTTCAGATGCACGTCCCTACTTACTACTGGAATTTTGCTATCTCCACTGTATGCTACCTTATCAACCGCATGCCCTCCTCGGTCCTCAACTTCTCCACCCCCTTCTCTCTCTTATACCCTGAGCGCGAACCATTTCCCTTAACTCCACGGGTCTTTGGCTGCGTCTGCTTCATCCATCATCTTGGACCTCCAGCTGACAAATTAGCCCCACGTGCTACTCGCTCCATGTTCGTTGGGTACTTCCGGACTCAAAAGGGCTACGTTTGTTATTCTCCCTCTACCCGAAAATTGATTACGTCTGCGGACGTTACTTTCCTTGAACAACAGTCTTTTCATAACACCGCCCCCATGACACCTTCTTCCCCTTCTGATCTCCCACGTCCTGTTGTTCCTACCACATCCCCGTTACCACCTCTTCTCCCACCACCTCCTCTTCGTGTCTATTCTCGTCGCTCCCCTCGAACTAGTGCCTCGCAACAGCCCCTGCCCACCACGGATGCTCCGCTGCCTGCTGATTCACCCGCACCTTCCACCGCGCATCCTCTCTGCGACTATGTCTCCTTACATCGGTTGTCTCCTGATTTGCAGAGGTTTGCGGCTTCTTTGTCCTCTATTTCCCTTCCCTCTTCTGTGCAGGAAGCTCTTCAACATTCCGGGTGGCGGGCTGCAATGGATGAAGAGATGACGGCTCTCTGGGCGAACAACACATGGGACCTTGTTCCCCCTCCTCCTGACCAGTCCCTGGTTAGTTGCAAGTGGATCTTCACTGTCAAATATCATCCCGATGGGCGGGTTGATTGCCTTAAGGCTCGTCTTGTCGCTCGTGGATTCACTCAACAGCATGGTATTGATTATGAGGAAACCTTCTCTCCAGTTGCCAAGCTCAACACTGTTCGCGTGCTCATATCTCTTGCGGTCCATTGACAGTGGCCGCTACACCAGCTTGACATCAAGAATGCATTCCTCAATGACGATCTGATGGAAACGGTTTATATGAAACAACCTCCTGGTTATGCAACCACGAGGGAGTCCCTAGCCTGTCACCTGAAGAAATCCTTATACGGCCTCAAACAGTCTCCTCGGGCATGGTTTGAGAAATTTAGTCGGGTGGTTCGTGAGTGTGGCTTTACCCAAAGCTCAGCAGATTTCTCATTGTTTACCCGTCGACGCCCCTCCGGAACAGTGATTCTCTTGGTCTATGTTGATGACATTCTTGTCACGGGAGATGACCTTGCTGGCATTGTTCACATCAAGAAGTATCTTGCCTCTCAATTTCACACCAAGGACCTAGGTCGGCTACGGTACTTCCTAGGGATTGAGATCGCTCGACGGCCGGATGGTTTAGTTCTCTCTCAGCGGAAATATTGTCTTGATCTCCTACATGATGCTGGCTACTCTGGGTGTAAACCTGTGAACACACCCATGGATACAAACCATCAACTGAGTTCTCACGGATCGGACTCAGATATGCTCCTTCCTAATCCAGAGTATTATCGACGCCTCGTGGGCAAGCTTATCTATCTGACTGTCACACGTCCAGATATCTCTTTTGCGGTTGGCGTGGTCAGCCGCTTCATGCATACTCCCCGGACTTCCCACCTTCAGGCTGTCGAAAGAATTCTTAGATACTTAAAGAATGCTCCTGGACAAGGCCTGGTATACAAGCCTTACCCCTTTCTATCCCTTGTGGCATACTGTGATGCTGATTATGCTGGGTCTCTCGATGATCGTCGTTCAACCAGCGGTTACTGCACATACTTTGGTGGAAATCTAGTTACCTGGCGAAGCAAGAAGCAAACGGTGGTTGCTCGCTCCTCTGCTGAAGCCAAGTATCGTTCCATGGCCGCTGCCATCTCTGAACTCACCTGGCTTGAGAATCTCCTCACTGATTTAGGAGTCCAGCTTTCGGCTCCTGCACGTCTCTTTTGTGATAGTCAAGCTGCTATACATATTGCTGAAAATCCTGTGTTTCACGAACGCACCAAACATATAGAGGTTGACTGTCACTTTGTCCGGGAAAAGGTTCGGCTTCAGAAAATTTGTCTCCGTCATGTTCCTGCTGCTGATCAAGTCTCTGATGTTCTTACAAAAGCTCTACCTCGCTCTCTGTACCAGAAGTGCCTTTCCAAGCTTGGTGCCTACGACTTGTATGCTCCAGCTTGCGGGGGAGTGTTAAAACAGATAAAAGCCCATGTATAAAAAGGCCCATTTGGGCCTTTCCTCCTTAAGCTCCTTTAGTCCCACATTGCCTTTCTCAATTCTTCCTTTCTCCCTTGTCCTATTTAAGGACCTATTTTTCTTGTATTAAGTTAGAAGAAATTAATATAATCAAGAGTGGTTTCCAAAGTTTTTCTTCTACAAACTTTAACTTCATACCTACGCAATTGTATACATGACCCCAATCACGGAGATAAATCTTACCATTTTTGTCAATAAAGATAACCTTCGAAACATATCACCATGAAACCTGCCAACCTTATCAATGTATATATGGACTAACCGGAGCTTGCTCCACATATCCATCAGAACAAGAAATGATACATATGGTCAATTGAGATATGATAACCTCCAAAACAACATTCCCTTGCTATTGCTTGGTATACCAAAAACGAATTTCATTGGTATGCAATCAAACATCCATTAAGGAATGTGATGTGATTGCAATTTACCTTCAGACATTTAACATTTTTTTTAACTAATATGCATGCTGAAGGCTTTTCTACAATTCAAACATATTCATGTAGTCCATATCACTAGTCTGGTTTCATTAAATTCTCAAGAATCTTCGTACCACTCTGAGGTATAAAATACCTGTAATAATGATCCCCGAAAATATGTCCTAGCATAGTTGATTAACAACAGGGCTGTAACCTCGTCCTTTGCAATTCGCATTAGAGAAAGTCATCCTAAACCGTAGGTTTCTCCCTATGTCCTATCTTAGATAACTTCCAAAGCTCTGACATCTTCGAATTTGAAGGTATTGAATGTTGATTTGGTCTTATATATTTCATATAATTTCTATTCAACACAGGTTCGTAAAACCCATGTTGGCACTAGAAACCACACTGACTCTTTAATCTATCTTGTTTCTGCACCAATTCCAACTAATGTGAAATGAGGCACTATCTCACATCTCTTCTACTAATTGCATATGTTACCACATCATTGTTATCAGGATGATATTAAATATCTCTGTCATAATCTGAGATGAACTCCAATCATCTACATTGTCTCGTAATGAGTTCCCGAAATGTAAATAAATACTTAAAACTTTTGTGACTTGTGAAGTTCTCACAACGAATTCCACAAGGGTAGTGTCTTCAACTTTTCGATGCCTGAATGACCACAACTAACTACAAGTCATGTACGGGATAACTCTCTTCGGGTCTTTCAATTGTCTGAATGCAACGTGGTGACGTTCTTATACCACATAACAATGCATCACAAACCTCTATCCGAAGCATCTCTGCGAATCTATAAGCCTTTCTACGCCTGAAGGTATGCACAATACTAGCACCTTAGTTGTTTGAACTTCATTTCCTCAAATGTTAACACTTAACTCACATTTTATTGTCCAAGTGAAGGCTTTCCATTTTCCTGATAAGAGAAAACAAAGATAGCCCTAACTTCATGAAAGTCTTAATAAATCTTCTGTAATAACTTGCTAATCCAGGAAAGTTGCGGACCTCAGTAACAACTCTGGGTCTTAGCAAATCTCTATTTACTTATATCTTCTTTAGATCCACCGAGAGTCCTCCATTACTGACATCGTATCCCAAAAGGCGACTTTCGAGAGTCATACTTGCACTTGGAAAATTTTACATATAGAATCAATGATACTCCTGGAGAGTACTCAAAATCGTCTTTCATTCTTTGAATACACAAGGATGTCATCGAGGAAGAAAAATGGTGAACCAAAACTAGGAATCCTCATAACACCTTAATCATCAAATCAATGAAAGCCGGGGGCATTGCTCAACCTGAAGGCATAACCACAAACAAGTAGCGCCCAAACCTCATGCTCGAAGTTGACTTCTAGATGTCTTTTTTAACATTTCATTGTTGCTAAAGATCTTATCTTAAATCTAATTTAAAGAAGTGTAAGACTCTATTAATTGGTCATAAAAGACATAAATCTTAGGGGGTGGTTACTAATTCTTAGTTGGGAACTTATATGACTCATGATAGTTGACGCACAACTCCACATCGTCATCCTTCATAGCAAAGGAAGAGGCACTCGTAATGGAAAAATTTTTAGGCCTAATAAATATATACTCGAGCATGCCCCTACAGTTGAACCATCAATTCCGCTAATACTCTAAGTGTCATGCAGTAAGAAATTTGGTTATGGGTAAATTTCTAAGAATGTGTTTAATTTGGGCATATATCTCTATGACATGATTGAGAGGCATCGGTAGCTCCTCAAGGAAAATTATCTGAAGGTTCTCAAACTAATAGTACATCCTAAAAATAATTTTTGCTTTTGTTTTTTTTGTTTGCACGTGCATCAAACTAGAAGCGCATCCTAATCGACACTAATACTCATAATTTTCTTAATCGATGAGGCCACACCATTGAAAACTCCTTTCACGCCTCGAGACGTAACATCAAACTAGTCTAGTCATTCCACACTTGGTTCTACTAGTGATCTAACCTTGTCTTCTGATAATTAATTCATACCCATAATTAGATCAAACTCCGTTATAAGAGAAATGCACATTTCTATTTTAGATTTAGACATTTCAACTGGAAACGAAATATTCACCATTGACTAGTATGCGCAAGAGAGTCGTTCGACACCGGGGCTTCCAACATTGACACTACAAGAAAGATTCTGAGCTCGACTATAAGCAAAAGATTCTACCATAAACAGTTGTAATGAACCCATACTAAAGAGGGTGAAACATGATTCAGAGCGAATAAATTGACAAGATAAGTTGATAACTAACCTGATTGTATTAGATTGAATTATATTATAGCAAGGATGAATGCTTTCTTAAAAAATTTGATTTCTTAAATGAGTCTGCATATGCGATAAATATGAGAACTCATACTTGTACAAGTTACTGTCTTGACATCACGCATTAACTTGAGGTTCTTCTTCTGTAGTAGTCAATCTTATCCGGGGGCATGAACCAACTTAAGAAAGTTGTCGTGAGATTTCCTCAAGTGACATGATTTAGAGTTCGTCATATAAGGTAAGAAGAATATGATTTGCTCTAGGGAAAATCATAATTAAAAAGCGGCAAGTCACAATCTTATCAGTACTACTTCTGCCACTAAAGGATTAGGACACGCCAAAGGGATAGGCATCAACTAAACGTCCAACATTGAGCTTAGCTATGAAAACATCTCACATCACTTTTTCATAGACTTATGGATAATGATTTAACGGCTCTAACGTCCAAGAATTGATTCAGATGAAAACCTAAGGCTCTGTGAATTTCTAGCATTCGAAGGATCCCAACACTAGCTCTGATACTAATTGTAACATCCCTACCTAGTTTAACAATATTTCAAAAGTCCTGCCGAAGCTCGTGATATGAAACAAACTAGACAACAGTAATAAAACTAGTATCATAACAAAATAAACTAAAGCTTACAGCGGAAGTAAAGGACTGGAATTAAAATTAGTAAAATACCTTACAGGTTGAAAAACAGAGCCCACTAGGAAGTTTGTGCGAACATATTGACTCGTATGCCCTGTAAAGAAAATTCTGAAAATGGATCAACCCACTGGCGAGCAAGAAAGTGTTTTCCCCAGGGATACTAAAACATAATGAAAAAATGCATGCATACTTTAAAACTATGCATACTTTAAAACTATGTTTTATACTAACGAAAATATATTATAGTTCTATGTATACTTTTCTATGAAAGTACAATTGAATATAAATCATCTTTTTGTGATTAAATCTTATTCTGAATCCTCTCTGAGTTCGTGGTTATTAACATATAAGATTCTAGGACCGGACTTCGTATTTCCAGTGGAGGACTTTTATTCTTTTTTCTTCTTATTCCTTGTTGTATAGATTCTTATACACATTTTAGCGATTCGAGTCTCTACTAGCGAACATAGGTGTTCTAGTGTCTCACGGTCACGGACAAACTCGTATCTAGTAATGAGGGTTCGACTCCCTAACATGAGGTTCATAAGGACTGCTAAGCCCTATGAGTAAGATAGTGTTCCTCTATTTATCACGAGAGAACATCTCGATCGTGCCTTCTGATAATCTTCTATTAGTGGCCGATATGAACTTAGAAAAGAACACCCGCTTAAAGCCACTAATTTAAGTTTAGCGTTCCATTAATTTTTTACCTTATTAATGGTCTGCAAGTCTATTCTTAAGGGGACATTCGCTTTATACACCATCTTAAATTATGCATTTCATCGCCTTTACGGTCCATGCTTTGTCTTGGTGTTACTGGTGTTAATGTGATGAATCTGTCATAACATGATTTTCTTTTACGTAAATAATTAGTTATTTGATCATCTATTCCATGTACTTATATTCTTCTTACTTGTTTGCATGTGTGCGTAAGAGAATTCCTTAAAGTATTTCTTATCTCATAAAATAGTTGCTCGTAATAAAATGATAAATGACTTATTCATTATTTACAAATTTCACCTTTATAACGGCACGATTTTCATATATTCATATTTATCAAATTTCTTCGTACCAAGGTAGATTGCATAACTGAAAATATACACATTTATTTACGTGATATGTCTATCCGAAGAGAAGTAAAATTTCTCATATTCTAATATACATTGTTTGTATTATTATGTTAAGACGATTAATTTATAAATCTTATATTGCCTTCTATACCTTAGTTATGACATTTTAAATTTGGCAAACATATCATGTTCCTTCAGGACCTTATACTATGTATATAGAAAATTGTATAGAATTTTCTTGCGTCTTAACATTATTCATTTTATGATGACATAATGATTAAACTATGATATACTGTTTTTATTTATACATAAAGTACGATACACATAATTTCATGTTATCGTCATTTTCCTACATAACAATGTCTATTACGTAATTTGAACTAGGTGGTATGTCTAACCAAAAATAATAGAAATTCTTACCTCGGAGTTGTGGCGTTCATAGACGCAGCGTGGCAGAATGTTTTATCCAATCAGTCACGGTCTTAAATAATGCCTAAAATTAAATAGAACTCTAAACGAATTAATAAGTGAAGCGGACGAATCTAGGAATCGTCCTCTTCCTTTTAGGATTTCGCTAGAACGACACGAATTCCAAGTGCTAGTAAGAGCAGAAAGAGTGAATCGAAGAAGGAAACGCAAAAGGGCTTTTACCTTTTTCCAATTGTGAAATAACCACACAAAATTTCTCCGATCTATGCCAACATATTCAAGACCTGAAAGTAATTAGAAACTCTTAAATTGAATTCATAGGTTTCCCTCTAGAGTTTGATAGAAAATTAATTAAAATGTTATGTGAGTGTTGCAAGGAGGAGGAGGCAAATGATTACCTCTTTCTCAATAACAGAGCTACACAATGGATCAACAGATTCCTAAAATTGATCCTACGTTGTAGAATAGAAACATGCCCAACAATTGAAGAGGGTCTCGATAACCTAAGTAGAGTACATCGTCTACATAATCAGTGTGTTAAAGCATAAATTGGAAAGGAGAGGAATCGACTTTTACCTGGGCAGATCCGACGGAAATGGGGGTCGAACGTTGGTAAGAAACGTCTGGGAGGCGTCAGAGTCGGCTTCTAATGAAGGAGGAAGGGTCAGAGTTTTCCCTACATGCGACTTTCAGCTCCATTTGATGTGAACGGGAGGGTCGAATGATCTAAAGTCGAGCGCAGGAAGGCACGCTGGGAGCGTCTGCGAGAGGAGGGAGTTGCGGCGTTTTCCTTCGTGCATTCGTCTGGGAGAGGAAATAGGAAGGTGATTGGGTCGTGACTTAAATGCGTGCTCTGAAAAAAGACCTGTGACTTATGGTTCCATAAGTTGGGGCTGCCATTACTCATGAATTACCTAATTCGCCACTTACTCAATAACACCTTCTAAATTAGAATTTGACGCGCTCACAAATTTCAAAATCTCGCCGGAATTAAAATACATAATATTTTTCCTATTACATGACGTGATTTAATTTATAGTTAGCACACAAATTTAATCGTGAGGGAATTAAATACCTCGATCAGACTGCAACGTCGTCGTGAATTACTCGTGCTCAGACCCTTAAATTAGAATTATATATGTTTCAAAATTTCGGATGTTATATTTGCATGCACATTACATCATTCATAGGCCTTCACAACATTCCACCATCATCAATCCTACTGTAAACCTACTGGGCAAATCTGAATCTCGCGCCCAAAATCACTCTCTACGTTTAAAATTCAAGATTCGTTAATCGTTATTGAAAGAGACTTTCTCGAGTGTTTATGGCTCAGACCGAAGAGAAATCTTATAACCATCCACAAGCTTATTTGCAAGAATAATTTATGACTTATTACGATAATTAATAGGAACGCAAATGTTCGAGGCAAGTCCTTTGATAATTAATGAATTGCATAAATTTAAGCTAATAGAAGAATGAGCAGAGAGGGGGCGGTGTTTACCCCAAAGCATTCACAAGACTACGGTAAGTATCGGTTCCTTTTCAGGTTCAGCTGCACACGGGTGAGAACGGCTCTGTCAGCAAAGCAAATAAGGATAATGCTGAAGTCGATGCGATAGTTGTCATGGCAGGCGCTGTAGATCAGGTCGCCGAAGTACATATTCGAGGTCGATAATAACCTGAGGGTAGCAAGGGACCGGTCGAGACTGGACGACATTGGGTTAAGATCGACGTCGGGGCTTTACTCGACGAAGACGATGGCATTTGCGGCCATAGGAGTCGAAAGCTTGAGATCATTCGTTCCAGTATGGAGTCAGTTAGAACGGCAGAGTTCCCTTCGGAAGCAACAATCTGTAATCGGTAGGCGCAAATAGTCGTTTCTAGTAATACAGGGAAACGAAACTGCTGTTTCGTTCCTTGCTTCTTTTCAGGTGCCTTTCTTCACAGCTGAGGGTCCTTTTAAGTTGAATCCCCCAAACTATTTTCATATTTCCTTCCCAATTTCTTTCCTAAAGTTTCTCTAAATAAAATTCATAATTATTTTATTCCCTCTTAGTTTTTTTCCATGTAATGCAGATAAAATCTAACATTACATCATTCCTTTCTTAAACCTATGCGTCCGTAATTATTTAGGATTTACCTTTTCTGTCCTCGTTATTCGAAATTACCGCATCATTTATTCATGTTCTCACCGGGTGGTCAAACTGTTGAGCCGAAAACTCAAAATGGTGCAGGAAAGAAAATACATAAAATGAAAATAACGGGTAACCGATGCATGATGATCTCGCACGTCATCAGATGCAACGAAGGATGCATCAATTCCTTCGGGGTTGACAGAACTCGACCCCGACGATAGTTCACAAAGACTGGCAACAGAAAGATGTGGGTGTCGTCGCAGCAACTCTGCGGTGCTGATCCAAGAACTATCGGTAATGTCTCACCCATGCTAAGAAACCAAATAGCTCTGGTACGTCCCGTGGTGAGTGCGAAACTCTCATACATCCAAAACCCAATCTATCTCCTCAATGGTGGGCATCAGCACTGGTGCTAATTCAGGTGGTATGTCTGGTGTTGCAACAAGTGAACTGGGGATGGAATTAGGTGGCTCTACATGGAATGTCGTCAAATCAACCACGTTAAATATCTATAAAGAACAGAAATTTAACGTGCAAATCTAGGAGGTAGACGTTCTTACCAATGTGCTTTCGATCTTGAAATTGACCAAACATCCTTTGTTTTAGTTTGTGATATGTCCTCGGAGTAAATCTCTGCTACCTAAAATAAGCAAACACTCAATCTCCTTCTAAAAAGTATAACTCCCGTAGATAACGATTAGTCATTGAGTTATAATTTTCGGACTATTGCAATTTATTAGAATTTTCTTATGCAATCCTTTTAAATATTTAATATGAGCAAGTGCATCAAAGGAAATACATTCATGAGATGGTAGAGAGTGGCGACCAAGCAGGTGGGTTATAGAGAACTCATAGACAATCTCGAAAGGAGTTTTTTGTGGAGTGATTTTTATAATTATTAAATTCGTATTCAATTTGTGGAAGTATAAGTTCCCATTGCTTTGGATTCTCCCCAGTGAAACACCTAAGAATGCTCCCCCAAACTCCTATTAACTACCTCAATCTGTTCATCGTTCTGAGGGTGATAAGCGTTACTAAACTCAAGTTTGTTTCCAAATTGTTCCCAAAGTGTTTTCAAGAAATATCCCATAAAAGTATAATATATTGATACAACTCAACATCTCTGCCTATACTCAAATAATATTGTGATGAAATTAAAGCACGATTTTCAAATATGAAATCGATATACTGAGGTGTTTGAGATAAGTAGCCATCAAATATAGTGTGGGAAAACTGAGAAACACTAGGTGACATATCAGAAATCGATAAATGTGGGATCGAGTCCATGTCATATAGGGGGGAACACCCCATTTCCCATTGGGAAGAAATATCTCAAAAATCTGTAGCAGGTAGCTAACGCCAAGCAGTAGGTCTACCGCTGGTGGTAGCGTATCGACTAGAAGCTCCAGGCTGTTAGCCTGAAACTCATCTGTGTCGTCGAGACGGCTTGTCGACGAGACGGCTAACGCCATGCGGTAGCTATATCGTCTGGAAACTTCATTGTTTCGTCGAGAAGGTGTCGTCGAGAAGATATCGACTAGACGCTAGCGACGGGCGGTAGCGATACCGCCGACGGTAGATCTTCAAGTCGATATGAGGCACAATATCGTCGAGAGAGCGAGACGCTACGCTGAAGGTTAAGATCAAATGCTAGCGCGGCGCGATAGCGATATCGCCGGGCGGTAGTTGACGGACCCAGATCCGCTAAACAACGATCGTGGCAGTAAAATCTTTAAGGCTTTTGATCAAACGGCTAGGAAATGTTCCAGAAACTCTTAGGGTGTGAGTAGAGGAAGTTTATCCTCATTTTCATAAGTCTTTTCTCTCTTCAAGCTTGAGAAAAAGGAAAGTCAAAGAGGAAAAAGAAGACTCTTTCCGCCATTGACGGAGCTCTGAAGCTCCGAAATGCGAGCCGTTTCCAGATCCACGGAGTGCAGCCCGGTACGGTTCTTTCCATCCGACGGAAATCTCAGATTCATGGAGCCAAAGAGAGCGGCAAGGGTAACGATCCTTCCTCCCGGTCTTAGGATGTATTTGGTCCTCTCATTCCTTTTTCTATGCTTACATAAGGTCGTCTCTTTCACCAATCAGTGAAGTGTAGGACTTCCTATAGTTCTTCGGAACTTCGGGTCGATTGTGTCCGTCCCCAACATTTATTGCATGTAGAAATCCGGTAGACGTGCGGTTTAGGCATTGTGTGTGAAGCCTACCCGTGGCCGTAGGCCCGGATCGGTGATGCTTGATTTGTAACGTTGCATTTAGGTTAAGCTTAGTATGCGTGCTAGAGGATGACTCCGTGAAATATGTCATCGTATTACGGGACTTGAGTTAGAGGTTGGAATGCCTAACGGAAGCCCTATGGTTGTGTTTGGTTGAACGCTAACCTTCGCCACAAATTCTTATTGGAGTTGTCTCGGAACTCCTTCCTAGATTGTGATAACGAAGCCTATGTCCACTCTTATGGATTAGGTGCGTAGCTTGTTGTTTTGGTAGCACTTGTAGGTGTTAAACGCTAACGGGCCGAGGTAAAGCCGCACCCGCATCATGCCTTCTATCGCGATGATTTGAGCAACGGGCACAAGCTGAACCGAACCCGCACCATGCAGTTCAACACGAGGTTAACCCTCAGAAATGCTGATGGATCATTGGATAGACCGGTTTCAGGACAGTTTTCTCCGATCGGTAAATGCTCAAGCGAGTACTAAGCTTCTTAGTTTAGTCTCGTGGTGGTACTCGTGAAAGAGTACTCTAAAAACATGTCTTGCGTGCATGGAGCGTGTGGTCGTGAGTACCCACATTAGTGATGACTTGATTTGATGTTATGGTAGCCTCATGCGGTTGCTTAGTCTGGTGGTGGTACTCGTGAACCCAACTAACATCATTTGCATACCTAGGTTTTCCTTTACTTGATGCTCAACCTAGGAGATTGATCGTGCTTGAAACCTCACCTTGTGTAGAGTAGATGCACTTTCTTTATTATATTACATGTTGCATGTACTGCTTGCTTGCAGGTTAGCGGTGCCCCGCCTCTGAGCCGGCTAGAATGGTCGGGGGTGGGATCGTTACGCGGTTTGTGGTCAGCTCATAGCTGACCCTCGTTTATCTCTTATTTGTGGATGGTGCATGTTGAAACCAATTTCTTGGTCTCTTGTGAAGCTCGGGCCCTCAACAAGTTGAGGGGCAGCTAGCCCTTACTGATCCCTCGGAAAGAGCAGACTGGAGATTCGGAACTAGACTTAGACCTTAGTCGCAGCGAGGAGGTCCCACCACAAACCCGGAAGATCCCCTCCCAAGCCAAAGCTGAGACTGGGCACCTTGGAGAGCTAGAGAGCTAAACCAAAGTAACCTAGGGAGGAAGAAACTCAGAGTCTGAGATTGGAATCCTCTCCCAAGGTGCCCCTCAAGGTCTATTTATAGTTTTTTCTTCGTGGTCTGCTAATAGCGGAATCCCGCCTTACATTCTTACTATACGCAGCCCAAAATGGTCTGCCAACAGCCAAACTCCGCTGTTTGGAGAGGCTAACTGCAGACCACCAGGGGATTTTGGGTAAAAACATCTCTGGACCCTTGCTAGGCAAGTCCCACCCGAGGCCTCCTCTCACGAGCCTGACTCGCGTGCCTTCTTGCGGGCTACCAGCGAGAGTCCAGCTCGCCCGCTCCCCGCGAGCATCCACCGGGAAGCCGACTCGCTCGCCCTATGCGAGCAACTGCCAGGGGACTTGCTCGCCTGACTCCTGCGAGCGAGCCCTTTGCTGGTCTCTGGCTCGCCCTCCTTATCACTTCCCTCGCCCGCTAACCCCCCGATCTGCGCTCATCTCCTGGCGAATATTGGGGGTTGTACAGTGCAGGTGCTGGTGAGCCGAGCAGAAAATAGCGGGCTGAAGCCCACTGCTAAGTTGACCCTTGAAGGCCACCCTACTTTTACTGCTTTCCTTGTACTGCCGGCCTGTGTGCCGATGTATTCTTTTGCGTTAATTACATTTGTTGAATGTAAGACCTTAAGTCCATAACTCTTTATTTGACATTCCTGAGTAGGTGTACATTCTGAAATTAATGTTTATTGAAAGCTTCCGCTTATGATTTGTTTATACCCTCGTGTAGTTCTTTTCTGTTTATCTTCTTATTAACGTCTACGTTGTGTGTTCAATATGGCATGGGATCCCGACCGGTCCTATTGTTATATTGTTTGTACTGGCAGGGTGTTACATGGGGTGACTGGCAGATATGGATCGCCGCTTACTTTATGGAGTGGGGGTTCAGGAGGGAATGTAGAAATTAATAACGTGGTGGAGTCAACGGGAGGTGAGCTAGATGGCATAGAGGTCCTCTTGGGTGCTTGTGGAATAAGACAATTTTTTTGGGGAAGAAGAACAATCCTACATCCATGGTGCTCGAAGGAGAGAGTTTCTCATGCCATCGTGCATGACATGCTGATCTTATTGCCAAGATAATCCTAAGAGGATGTGACAGACATGGTACTTTATCTTGATATGTGCTTATAAAATACTCTACATGGCAGTTGCGGGTAACAGGTATAGTCAGATGACTATTTACTATGTATAACTTGTAGGGTTGTTCTAATGAGTGCTTTTCAAGCCCTAAGGTCTCCACCATACGTTGAGAAACAAAATTACCGTTATCAATGATAGTGAATCAAAACTATCCTTGGATGCGTGCAGTGGTGTGTAAAATGTCGTTCCT
Organism: Dactylorhiza incarnata; assembly: GCA_033032865.1. Taxonomy (NCBI): domain Eukaryota; kingdom Viridiplantae; phylum Streptophyta; class Magnoliopsida; order Asparagales; family Orchidaceae; genus Dactylorhiza; species Dactylorhiza incarnata. The sequence goes on from JAWHQI010000327.1 coordinate 1,243,743, forward strand.
ATAGTCATCCTCGATGGACTCGCTAGCGGTGATCAAGCTATAACGTAGGACATAGACTAAGTGGTCAACATGTTATCCTTTTACGTCTAATACATCCTCAAACTCAGGCTAAGTCTCGGGATTGAAGTCACTAATGTAAACTCCATACTTAGGTTCACGTCCATCAGTAGAATCAATAATATCGACGAAGTGGCGTCGCAGACACTCAGATGATTTGTGTCCCGACTCCATGCACTAGAAACATTGGAATACTCCAGTGTTGGGTGTAGAACCAATGACCTACTTACCCCGGGTGGGGTTAGTGGGTGGGGCCAGGTTTCCAGTAGTGATGGGAGGGTGAGGGGAATCGAAGATCCTAGCAGTAGGGGCATTGGTGACGGGTTGGGGTGTTGAGGCGGGGATTCTAAGTGCAGCTGGTTGGGGATTCGATCCTAGCCGCGGGATGTTCGATTCTCCAAATAAAATCCATAGTTATTTTTCCTCTTTTTTTCCATTTATTGCAGACAAAATCTAACATTACATTATTCCTTTCTTAAACTTATGCGTCCTTAATTATTTAGGGCTTGCCTTTTCCATCCTCATTATTCGAAATTACCGGATCATTTATTCATGATGGTCTCAACGGCTTGTCAAACCAGTGAGCCGAAGAATCAAAAAGGCGTGGGAAAGAAAATACATAAAATGAAAATAAAAGGTAACCGTGCATCCTTCGTAGCATCCGATGATGCGTGACACTGTCATGCTTCAGTTACCTTTTTGATTTCTTTTTATGTAAGAGTATGGATGTTATTTGATATTCAATGTTGATGATTTGGCATAATATTATGAGTTTTATGATTATATGAGTCCGCCCCTTTCACCATTTTTGAGCTTCAACTACCACTTCCATTAGATACTCATCCTCAGTCTTTGACTGAGCCTGGGCCTACAACTCAGCCACCAACAGACCTGCCACTGCCTCCTTCGGCACCAGAGAGCATATACCCTTCTTCAAAGAGAATAACAAATATAATGAGTCATAGAATTCTTATGTCTCCAGTTAGAGTCACATTGAGATACTTGGTTCTTTGAAGAGGACGGCCTATCATTGACGATACTTGAATATTTTCGTATTTTTTGTATTTTTTATGATTTTATATGTTGTGAAATCGTATAAAAGAGTAACATTTATATCCGAGCGATCCAGAACATCCATATTTGCCACTTTACCTGTAAATAGGAGCCTAGTGAGACTGAATACTAGATCACAGGATTTGCACAGCTAAGCTCTCGTTGTCATACTATGATACTGATTTCGTGGAATCTAGGTGCATTGAATCTTTGTGCCGAAGCCTAGGTTCGCCCCCTCCCCTCGTTTGGCCGACCACCCCTCCCCATCAACACTAACCAGCCCGTTACCACCACCCATTTGATCCCCACAGCCTGCCCTCGGTCCCTCTTTTCAATCTCCCATTCTATTACTGTCACGAAAATTTGATTGCAATTGTACTTGAAAACATGATACAAATCTCGAAGGATACTCGTGCCTAACCTTAGGAGGTTGGATCCTCCTTGAAGCCCCTCTCCAAAATTAGAGTTCCCAAAATCTTAATGATCCAAAAATAATCATTCTACACCTTAGGTTCCTCCTTATATAGGAAGGAGGCTCACTTACAATTTACCCAATCACCCTTCACAATGAAAAAAATAAATATGTCTAAAAATAAATACATTCCCAGTTGTCGTCTGCCCATTCAAAGGGGTGTCTACCTCTTTGTGTTGGGGAAGAATGCGACATCCGAATCACCGTTAGAAGATTATGGTAACTGGAAGGAGGGCTAGGTTGTTGCTGGAGAAGTACTCGACAGTTGGGCACTAGTCTCTGGCAGGATGATGATGATTGAGCATTATGCGGGGGTTCCTTCGTTCGATCTCCAGGCTAGGTTGACAGGCTGATCAATGCACTGTCGAGTAGCTGGAAGTCGCAAGGAACAAAAATAGGAAGGTGACTTGTCAGAAGAGTGCTCAGATCTACCGGAGAGCTGGTCCTGCAGTGTCGTGGAGGACGACGCCGTGCGGTGATGGATGGCCTGTGTCGGAGCTGGAGTTTGATTGAATCCGAGAAGGAGAGTGCAAGCGAAAGGAGATTTGCAGAATATCACCTGATCACGTCTGCCTAGGAATTGCTCGTGAAGCCTGCTAGGTTTAACCAATGACCGATTGTAGGGCGGGTGGAACAACAGATCAGACCAATGTGCCATGGGCTCGTCGGAGGCATGGCCGAAGGAACAGTGAAGCCGGAATCACGTCTGCCTAGGCGAGGTGTGCTCGGGAGGAGAGGGATTCCAAGATCTCATAAGCAAGACATGGGAAGAAGAGATTAATTCTTTCTTACCATTACAAGACCCAAGACCCAAGAGATATTTTAAATAGACTTACAAAGGTGCATAAATGTAAATAAGTTCTAATACTTAGACTTACTTAAAAATTACGACATAACGAAAATGAATAATAACACCAAATGAAAGATCACATAATAAAACCCTATAGAGAATAGTAGGCACGAACCCCATAATATCTCTCCGCTGTGTGAAAGAGCTTGACCTCAAGCTCAAGGGAGATCGATGACGGTGCCCACTTCACCAAACCGCTTCGTCATCACAGTCCCCCACGTGCAGATAAAAAAGTCTTTTGCATCAATGGCCTCGACTATGCTGCACATCGCAGTTGTAGCATAGCCTTTATGCGCGCCGTTCATTTATAACATTGTCCCTGTGCTGGTGGTGATGCAAGCCTACAACGCCAAATGAAATTGACGGTTGCACAATCTTGTTAAGCTCATAGTAGTCACCAAGTCCCAGTGGCCTCTAATTCGATGTACAAACGTTGTCATTCGCGAAGCTCAACTGTAAAGATGGCGGTCTACATCTCAAGGGGTATCGTGACGTGCTCCTGAAAACTCTGAAATTGTTCTAGATATTCATCAATCGGCCTTGTCTAATGTAACATCGTGAGAGCACCCACGGTGTTGCTGTGAATCAGGGAGCCAAGCAACAGGTTGCTGACCCGTTTGAAGTCGCGTCAATCAGTCCAGGATTGCCCGCCTGCAAACGGGCAAACCATAACTGAGCGATATCAAGCATGCTGAATGTGGTCAAACTTATCCATTCCGTCATCGGTGTCTGCAGAAGACTAAAAAAATGTTCACATTTGGTGAGCCAGTCTAAAAGATCGTCCTTTCTTAGTTGGAATTGCCAACTTTGTGTAATGGGGCATGATGTTACCTTTAGGTGGTACCCTGACCGTGGAATCAGGTTGACGAAGCAACGATGGAAGTGTGATTAGTAGGTGGGTTAGTAATGACCATAATGATGTCTGTCAAATCACTAAGCTTGTTGGTGAGTGTGTCCATGTCTTCCCGATAACGTGCTTCAGTGCCCAAAAGTGTACTTCTATGGATGCCATGAATGTTTGCATTAAGTCTCAGATAGTATCCATTGGAGCGGGCGAGTCCCCCATGGTGGTCAGTGATAAATTGGAAGTGGATTGAGATAGAGAGTGAGTGATTGGACTACTGGATTCCTCTGAGACTACTGATTGTGAGTTGCCCGGAGAGACACAAGGCTTCTCGATGATGGGTCAAAAACAAGAACACCCTTCTTTTTGTTTTTAATAGATAAAGTAGGTTGTGTAGAGGTGGATCGAGAGAAAAGGGGCGCAGTCATTGCGCTGTTGGTGGCTCAAGAGAAGTGGCAGCTCAAAGATAGAAAAAAAGCTGGCTTCTCGTGGGCTCGAAAAGGAAGAGCAGATTGGTAGCAGATCATGCATAGGAACATGCCTTGAGGAGGCAGAACGACATGCATTTCGAACGAGGAGGCGTGGCGCAGACACTGTCGACTCGATAGGAGGACGACATGAAGAAGACGATGTGATTATCATCGATGATGAGCCGAGTTGATGACATCGACGACTGGGAGCGACGTAGACGATCGCCGGGTAGCATTCTTTGCAGCAGAATCCCCGTGATGGCTGCTGACGAAGCTGTTGGGAAGGATCAGTCAGTAGCTCGATGCCGACGAGGAGAGGCATGTTATTCTGCTAATTTAGGTGGATGACGGTGTGGAGAGGACGTCGAAGCTTCGAATCAGAGAAAGTCTTGTGCGCGTGGTTGGACCCGGTAATGTCGTCGACTGCTTGTCACGATATGCAGAAAATCGTGGAATCATAGATCAACGCAGTTGATTGCAACGGGGAAAAGGGGAAGTGACAACAGAGAGTAGTTCCGTTGCGGGGGAGGATCAACCTGGAACTGATACCAAGTTGTTACGGACTCGCCGGAGGCGCCGCCGAAAGGTACAGTGGTGCAGGAACCGCGACTGCCTAGGCGGGGTGTGCTCGGGAGGAGAGAGCTACCAAGATCTCATAAACAAGACAATGGAAGAAAAGATTAATTGTTGCTTACTTTTACAGAACCCAAGGGGTTCTTTAAATTGACTTGCAAAGGGGCATAATTGTAAATTATTCCGAACACTTGGACTTAAAAACTACGACATAACGACAACAAACTGTTGAAACCCGGAAGCCGGTTCAACTGCGTTCGGACCAAGGGGGTACCAAAGGTTACTTGTTTAGTTGTCAACTAATGTGAAACTCGACGAGAAGAAGCTATCGAGCACAAAGAACAACTCTGAACTGCCTACAAACAAGACCCGCGTGCTGCAGTGGGGAGGTCCCGCCACACACCCGGAAGTTTATAGGAACTTCCCCTCCTAACGCCATTGCTGAGCTCATCACAAGCCAGAAGGACACTGAACTCGCCCGCCATAGGGGGGGGGGGAGAAGGTGCCTTCTACTTGTGCATTGGGGTCTTTTTTATATGCAAATCCAAGGGGGAGGGATGATCTGCGAATAGCCGCTCCCGCCTTTTGAAATGGGCTGCAGATTGCTGCTCCCGCTTTTTGACGGGGTGGTCTTCAAATGGCCGCCCTCGGGCGAGGTGAAAATCTGTACTCATCATACATGTGCAAGGTCTCCTGAACTCGCCCTACCTGAGCCTGAACTCGCCCCACCTGGGCATGGTCTCCTGAACTCGCCCTACCTAGGCCTGAACTCGCCCCACCTGGGCAGGATCTTCTGAACACGCCCTACGTGGACCTGAACTCGCCCCACCTGGGCAGGATATCCTGAACTCGCCCTACCTGAACCTGAACTCGCCCCACCTGGGCAGGGTCTCTTGAACTCGCCCCACCTGGGCCTTAACTCGCCCCACCCGGGCACGGTGGTTTGCAAATAGTCGCCTTTTGGACATTTTTGACCTCGACGAATTACGGGTTATACATGAACAATTACACCAAATGAAAGATGACATAATAAAACTCTAAAGATAATAACTGGGCATGGCACCCATAACACAATGTTGTCGTCACAAAAATTTGATTGCAATTGAACTCAAAAATGGAATACAAATAATGAGGGATACTCATGCCTAACCTCAGGAGGCTGGTTTCTCCTTGACGTCATTCTCTAAAATGAGAGATCCCAAAGCCTAAATGATCCAACGATAGATCCTAATAGACCTTGGCCTCCTCCTTATAAGGAGATTCACTTACAATATAACCAAACACCTTTCAGGAAGAAAAATTGCATAGATGACTAAAAATAGGAATATTCCCTGTTGCATGGGTATCAAATTAGTCTAACCGCCCCTCCACATAAATACCAGGCTACTAACTCTTCCCCCACCAAGCAAATACTCATAACCACCACAAAACCACCCCATCCAGCAGTTATTCCATCCGTTAGAGTTTCATTCCCGGCCCAACCGATACCCCAAGTCCCTATTTTAGCTTCAGTGCCTATTTTCTGCATATTTCAGACCCTTAATTCAGTTCCAGCCCCTAATAACTTACCCAGCACCCCCCTTTCCCATTCCCAGTAAGCGGACAGCCTCTCTATCACACCTGCCTCCAGCAGCAGGAACCATCCTCAACCCCTACTGAGCTGTCCAGCATTCAAATTTTCCATATCTACACGCGATATTCCAATGTTTTATTGCTATAAATTTTGAAATTAATATTATAATTCACAAACATGCATGATCGATATTAGGCGTTAGAATCACAGGCAGGATCTTGTCGACTTTAAGAAAGAGCGCTTCAATTAAATGTTCAGCTAATGAAACTTTCAAGCAGAATTAAAATTGAATGAATTCTTACGAATCTTAAGCCCAACTCGTATGTTTTTCATCAAATAACCAACACAGTATTATTGTCTTCAAATTATGGCTTACCCGAATAATTGGGGCCCAATAATGATGTATGCTGTTGATTCAAGGTGGGATGGTGCTGTAATTGCAGTTTCGACTGTAGATCAGGTATTCGGATACTAATTCCTGTAGTAATAGGGTTATACGGGGAGGTTGGGGCTTCATGGTAAGTGGGGGTAATGGAGGCAGTGTGGGGAAAAGAATTGGAGAGGTAGGGTGTGGTGGAAGCTTGCTGGAGTGGGTTGGGTGCAGGATTTAGGCGGCTCAACAGGGAACTAGAAGTGGAGGACCTAATTGAATGAGGAAGAGTTGACTTTAGGAGAGACGTTGGGCTGGGATAGTGCACGGGAAGCTTTCACAGGAGTGAACTTCAGTGATTGGCTGTTAGACGTCGGAATACCTGCATAATCTTGGGAATCTTGTAGTTTTAAACAAATCTCATAGGGAGAAAGTGGGTGTTTTTATTGGTGGATGCGTGGGTTGGCTGAGAGGGGAGATCATGTGGAGTGAGGTGATGGAAGAAGTCTCGTTGGGGACTTGGAATGTAGGATTTGCAATAATAACTGCCTTCGTGTTTGCGGTTACTGTAGATAATGGGGAAGATTTTGGAAATTGTTGTGGTTATGGATAGTTACTAGTGGGAAGAGGTAGTTGGAAGGTAGTTATACCTTGTCTTCGACACCAATAGTTCATAGAATCGGCACCGTCGGAGGACCCGAGAGCCCGGAAATTCTCTCCAAATTCCGCGATCCCAGAAATCAGTCACTTAGAGCCCTATTTATAGACTTAGATCCCACTACGGGCAGCCAAGATCATTTGGATCATAAAACCACTTAATTTACATGAAATAAAAATATAATAAATAAATAAAAATACATAAAATTATGTTGTTATCGCTCTGAACCCGACTACTGGTTCATATCGTCTTTTTGACGATCTTATCTATGCCTGCCACGTATGTTACTTGTTCGGGCTCCGCTAAGCGTTGGTTCGCCCTCAATCCGCGATTCCCATGATTTATGGTTGGATTTCATGATTGTCAGTTCTAACTGCAATTAATCATCGGAATAAATTTGCAAGTGAATTACACCATTTTGAGGCTTTCACGACATTCAACCATCATCAGTCCACTAGGTTTCCTTATTAGGCCCTTTCACATAGTCCACCTTATCCTACGCTAATCCCTTGTTCATGTTTGTGCATCTTAGTAATATTGTTGCCTCTGTACTGTATAATTTGCGTAGGTGTTCTTGTGAAGTTATTTAAAAATAATAATAATTTTGATGTTCCTTTATGTTTCATTTTTTTCACGCATTAGGTAACAATGTGTTGCGTGCCTAGTCCGTAACGTCGTCGTAGGTGGCCGTGGATGCGGTGATACAAGGGGAGTCGGGCTCAATCCACGAAGAATGCGAGGGTAGATGACGATGGGACGCCTTGCTCAATCCTAACCCTATAAATATAAAGAAGAGGAGAGAACTAGAGAGAGAATGAGTGGAACTAGAGAGAGAATGCGGTGATACTAGAGAGAGATATTAAACTTGGATTAATTCATTTCCTACCATACAATTGTAACGGCCCGAAGTTCTCCACAATTTAAATCTTTCGTTCTTGAGAGCAGGTTTTGCACAATTATATAATGCAGCTAAGCGGAGCACAGGAGTGGTACCCGTAGAAGACATAAAAACACTTTTTATTCATTACAATAATATACATCATGTCCATAGTACATGAAAAAAAACTGAAACATCACACTATGACATATACAATATACAGACTGAGATGAAATCTGCAACAAACTGAAATAAACTATAACCCGAGCACGAGCCGCATCTTCCCTCTGCTTTCTTTCTGCCTCCGTAGGTATCCTCCTAGCGGGGCCCAGCACGCTGGCGGTCTGATCCTAAAAAGAGATCGACAACCAGTTAGTTTAGAAAACTAAATGAGTTTCTTACCTCTTTAACCACACTCAAACTAACACGAAGAGTCAGCATCAATATGCAGTTATAATTTTATATGAACATGTGTAGAAACAGTCAAATAGTAGGGTAAGCTGGTAAGTACTGTAGAGGGAGCTAACAAAAATAAACAGTTTATGATCTCAAATTATAGTCCATATTCAGTTCTATTATGTATTTATTTCCAGGTTGTCATGTCATATTTCGTTATTCTGAAATGTTCTGGTCATTCAAAGTATCAAACCTCTGGGCCCGAGGCATCAATGTCCGCTCTAGGGCGCTTAAAGAATGCAGCAGGCTTCCACGCCTCCTAGATTAGACGATTCGGTATCAAATTCTGCAGGAGTTCGACCCCTGCCGCGAGGAGTAGGAGTTCCCCCCCCCCCCCCACGAGGCGTAGGAGTTCTACCCCCCCTATGAGTCTGATCCAGAGCATTTCTATGCGTCGGCGCACACTCAATTTCTTATTTTTTTCATATTCAATTTTCAAAGTATAGGAAATAAGTATACATAAATTTCCCCTCATAGTTTCTATCGCTTGCTAATTCATGTTTAGCGTTTTAGCGATTTCATTTTTTCAGCGATTTCAAATCTTCGAATTTCTTCAATTTATTTTCAGTGTTCATGCAAGGAAGTAGCTTAGAGTAAAGTAATTCTACATATCCATAATTCAAAATATTCAAATGTATACGTAATCAAAGCGGGAAGGATTCACCGCGGCTTTTCCTTTGCCCTTGTCCTTCATAGGGTTCTCGTCGCGTCTATCGCCAGACGCCATCCTTTGCAGTGTCAAGTAAATCATTTACTTTAGGGTTACACCGTTAAATAGTTACGAGCGGACTCCTAAGACGGTCACAACTACGACTTATAGGAGTTGCCTAGGGGAGAATGAGCTTAGGTCACTCGAAATGAAAGCGTAAAAATCAGATTTTAATCGCTACAGAACTTAGAATTCAGCCACTATACACTTCTGAAATTAGCCACTTTTGTGGCCAATATACACCAAAGAAGACAAGCCATAATAGCTACAAAGGCAGCCCAAAGATTAGCCTAAATGGTAGCTGAAAACACCACTAAAAGGCAGTCAACAACACATAACCGGACAACAAAACATCCCCAAAGGAATCAGGCACCAAACAGTTTTCCCCCATCAGAATCCAGAAATAATAGCCGGCCAGCACAAGCACAAACAGCCAATAAAGGGAGGCAGTCAACAACCAACATCCAGGAGGGACATCTATCAAATTCCATAGAGGAAATCAAGGCAAAACTATATAATAACATATGAGAATAGGAGTAGAGGGAGAGGAAATCCCAAATCAGTAATCAGAACCCTAACCGGCCAAAGCCTAATTTCAGCAATTAAAACCATATGTAGCAACTATAAGAAGAAGATGGGAAAAAAGGCTCAGCTTGGAGGTTTTCAGCCTGCCAAAACAGCACTGCAGCAGAAACAATAAGGATGCAGAACAAAGCAGCAGCGACACAAGAAGAAGGAGACAACGACTCAGGAGGACAACAACAAAAATACTCCTCACTCACTTCAGAACTGACGACAGAAGCAGGGAAGGAAGGAAGCAGTCGTGCCCTAGCTCTCAGAGTTCTCCAACAGGTGCAAGGTAAGATACGAGAGTAATAAACTCCTCGATTTAAGCTAACACAGCCAAATCAATTCCGATAAGTATACAACCAACACAACCGGTCCTAATAAGGACAATATCCACCGCCTCTTTCCAATCCTCAAGTTATGCCTAATTTATTCAATAAACTGAACCCAAATTAATCAACAACCAGACGGCCAGCCCACCAAGGGCCCCAAACCTCTTTTATTCCGCCATCCAAAAATTTAATTTACCCATCGACCACCAAGCCATAAGCATAATTAAGTTTAATAGCGAAATTTAAACCAGAAGTGAAACAAAACAAGTGTCGCAAAAATCATTCGAAAAAGTTCGAACATCAAAAAAATAAACGTGCGATGCTGAATCGACATTGAACTTGGTTTTCATCATAGGGGAATTATTTTAAAAGTATTTAATATACAAAACGAGTTCAGGTCTTACAAATTCTCCCCTCCTATCAAAATTTTCATCCTCGAAAATTTAATTTTCTTGATTCAAAAAGAAGGAAACATGTTCATCATTGTATCTTATCGCTCCCAAGAAGCCGCATTGGCAGGGTGACCACTCCACCATTCTTTGCAAAGTTCACATCGCGATTCGAAGATTCTTGCTCCGTCGATCAATAATCTGATATGGTTCAGTCGGGCTAGACAAATCAGCTTCTATTTGCACGTCACTGACAGATATCATCAAATTTGGATCAGGAATATATCGACGGAGAGCAGAAACATGGAAAACATCATGCAGTTTCTGTTCTTCATCTGGCAGAGCTAAACGATAGGCCACGTCGCCAATATGCTCAAGGATTAAAAAGGGACCAACAAATCTTGGACTCAGTTTCCCGATACGCCGCAATAGAGAAACTCTTTTAAAAGGTTTAATTTTTAAGCACACCTGATCGCCAACATTAAATTCGACCCGACGATGCCCTAAGGTTATTATAATAGTTCTGCTGAGGGACTTGTGCAATCTTCATTTTCTGCTGAATTATTCGAACCTTTTCTTCAATTACATGTTTCTTTTTCTAAAATAATTTCTTTTCTCCATCTTCTGCCCAGCTCAGGGGAGTTCTGCATCGCCTTCCATAAAGAGCTTTAAACGGAGCCATTTGGATCGTCGATTGGTAGCTATTATTATACGCAAATTCTACCAACGCCAAATATTTCTCCCACGAACCTTTCAAATTCAGAACCACCATTCGCAATAAATCTTTTAGCATCTGAATAGTACGTTCTGATTGACCATCAATATGAGGATGAAAGGTTGTACTCTACAATAACTTTGTTACCATCCTTTTATGCACTCGTCTCCACGTATCAAAAATAAATCTTCCAATTCGATCAGATACTATAGTTCGCGGAATTCCATGCAATTTAACGATCGTATTTATATACAATACGACCAACTTTTCAGTAGGTCCGTCTTGGTTCATCGCAATAAAATGAGCGCTCTTGGTTAAGCGGTCGATAATTACCCAGATTCCATCATTGTCTGCCTTACTGCGAGGCAATCCAAATACAAAATCATCGCTACATCATCTCAACTCTATTCAGGAATAGGGAGTGGCCGAAGATAACCAACGTGCTTCATATGCTCAGCTTTCACTACCTGACATGTATGACATCGAGCAATGTAGTTGGTCGCATCCTGCTTCATTTTAGGCCACCAAAAATCCTGCTTCACATCATGATACATCTTCGTTCGGCCAGAATAATTTATTATCACGGCCAAACGATCCTGGCCAAATCATAATACGGTGTGTTATGCGCTTCGTACATTATATCTTTTCGCAAATTATCCGCGTCAGACACAAATTCTATCATTCAAGAACAGTAATTCATCATTCTGGGTAAATACATTTACTTCTCCCTTTTTCACTCTCTAAAACACCCATCATAAACGAATCTTGTGACATTGCCTTTTGGATTCTATCTTTAAGCGAATACTGAATCTGCATCTAAAATAATTGCGCTCGCTTTTCCTCTTTAGTCGAAATAAAGAAAATTTTCATCTTTTGCTATTCTCGCAGAAGCTTCTTATTATGCTGCGACATTACCGTTAACGCGACTACACTTTTCCTGCTCAAAACATCTGTGACAATATTCTCTTTGCCAGCATAGTACTAAATATCCAAATCATAATCTTTAATAAATTACAGTCATCTTCTCTGTCGCAGATTAATTTCCTTCTGATCGAAAATATATTTCAAGCTCTTATAATCTGTAAAGATTTCACAACGCACGCCATATAAATAGTGTCGCCAAATTTTAGCGCAAACACTATTGCCGTTAACTCCAGATCATGCGTTGGATAATTATTTTCAGCATCTTTTAACTGCCTTGAAGCAAAGACAATTACCTTTCCACGTTGCATTTATATGCAACCTAATCCTTTATAGGATGCATCACTATAGATCTGAAACCCATCTGACCCTTCAGGCATCACCAAAACTGGAGCAGCCGTTAATTTTTCTTTCAGTGCCTCAAATGCTTGCTGACATTTGTCCTCCCATTTGAAAGACACGTTCTTCTGAGTTAACTTCTTCAATGGCAGCGCTATCTTGGAGAAATCCTTCACGAACTTCCTATAGTAACAAGCTAATCCCAAGAAACTGCGCACTTCAGTTACCGACTTCGGTTGAGTCCACTTCACAATCGCTTCGATTTTTGCTGGATCAACCGATAAGCCTTCTTCATTAATAGCGTGGCCCAGAAAAGCCAGTTCTTTCAACCAAAAGTCGCACTTCAAAAATTTGGCAAATAATCGCTCCTCTCTTAACGTCTGCAAAGCTAGACGCTAGTGCTGAGAATGTTCTTCCTCCCACTTAGAATAAATTAGAATATCATCATTAAAGACGATCACGAACAGATCGAGAAAAGCTTTAAAGACTCGATTCATTAAGTCCATAAAAGCTGCAGGCATTCGTTAGACCAAAATGCATTACAACAAATTCAAAATCTCCATACCTGGTACTAAATGCCGCCTTCAAAATATCCTCTTCTTTAATTCGCAACTGGTGATATCCTGATCGAAAGTCAATTTTGGAAAACACTCGCGCACCCAAAAGCTGATCAAATGAGACATCAATACGAGGCAAAAAGTATTTATTCTTAATTGTCAGCTTGTTCATTACGCTATAATCTATGCACAAACGAAGGAATCCGTCTTTCTTCTTAATGAATAAAACTGGTGCTCTCCAAGGTGAAGTGCTCGGTCGGATAAAATTCTTATCTAGAAGCTCTTGCAACTGCACCTTTAATTCTGCCAATTCTTTAGGCGCCATCCGATAAGGTGTCTTGGCTACTGAAGCAGCTCCTTCGGTCAACTTAATTTCAATCTCAACTTCTCGAGTTAGAGGCACACTGGGCAATTCTTCTAGAAATACATCCAAGTATTCCCGCACTACGGGCACAACCGTAAATTCTTTCTTTTCGTCTTTCGATTCTTTAATCATTACTAAGATGACATCGCAGTATTTCCTCAATTTCTTCCATGTTTTCATGGCAGAAATCATAATTTTTGAGACTTCTCCCAGTCCATTGAACACAAATAAACATCCATCTGGGCACTTGAACGCGACCTCTTTCGATTTGCAGTTGATTACTGCTTCTCGATTCGGAAGTCAGTCCATACCGAGGATAACATCGTACTCAACCAATGGTAGAACTGTGACATCCACTTTCAATTCTTTTCTCGTTAAAAGATAACAAGACTAGGGCTCGCTTGTGCGTAGCCACCACCACATTATTTGGCATCGGGATATTCAGAAGTTTTGCAGTTTGATATTGTTGTGTACGAACAGAATCATGAATATAGGATGAAATGAAGGAATGACTGACACCAGTATCAAATAAAACCTTTAATAACTGATCGTGCACATTTAGCATACCTGTAACCTTCGTTTCATCAGCCTTCGCTTCCTGCAGCCCAAGATTGAAGGCTCGGGGCTGGACCAGCCTTTCTTCTTTGTCTCCTTCAGCGGGAACAGATGCAATAGACTCCCCTTCCTTGGAAGTCCCAATATGATAGATCTTCTGGGTAGGCAGGGCTGGTGCTCCCCTCAGACTTTCATTTTTCTGCAGCTTTGGACAATTTCTTCGCTGATGTCCCGATTGACGACAGTAAAAACAGACACCGGTCAAACATTCCCCTCTATGCATCCTGCCACACTTGGCGCACTTGGTCACCGTCGTTTGAGAGACCTGAGTACTAACAGTCGACAAAGGTTGCTGCTGCTTCTTTTCTTCTAAGGGGGTTCACCTGATTTGCTCGATTTTTCCTGAATGAATCTTTCGTTAAATCTTTTCTTGAACATTTTTGACCTTTTCTGCCTCTTCTCGCCATCAAGCTCAACCATTTGAGATTTCTCCACTAAGACTGCATAAGCCGTAATATCAAACGGAATAACAGATGAACGAATATCATCTCGCAAGCCTTCTTGAAAACTCAGGCACCGAGCCTCTTCTGTGGCCACTGCAGACTCTGAGTAATAGGCTAAAGTAGAAAATTCTGCCTCGTACTGAAGTATGTAGCTGTTCCCTTGCAACAAACGCAAGAATCTCTCCTGAAGCTGTCTCTTCTCGGTCTTCGGCACAAACCATTTAGTGAATTCACGGATGAACTCAGTCCAAGCGACATTCTTACACCTCTGGCAGCAAATTTTCCTTTCATCAGATTATTCCACCAACGCTTCGCCCTCCAGCAGAAAGACAACCAGCTCCACTTTACGCTCTGCTGGACACCGCATCGCCTCAAATATATTCTCACCGCAGAATCCAATCCTCGGTCTCTATCGGTGAAAGGCTGTTGCGGTACTACAGGGGCTGGATGAGGCAAAGCTAGCACGACCGGTGGCATGACAGCATGAGTGTCTCAGACCAACCTCATAGCTTCAGCAATGACTTGAGCTATGTCGGAAAGTTGAAGTGGGGCTTTATGTCCATTATCACTTTCTTCTGACACAGTTTCCCTGGCACCCTCAGGTTCATGTCGAGCCTCTCGAAGTCTGCGGCTCGAGTACACTTGAAGGGAATCCTGAGGAACAAGACATGATCAGATTCAATTATATGAACATTAAAGTTATATTATGTTTTTCATCTGGTACTCTCTGCGTTACACGCATTGCGAAAAACCGGGCTCTGATACCACTTAATTGTAACAGCCCGAAGTCTGCCATAATTTAAATCTTTCTTTCTTGAGAGTAGGTTTTGCACAATTATATAATGCAGCTAAAAGGAGCAGATGAGTGGTACCAGGATAAGACATAAAAGCACTTTTTATACGTTACGATAATATACATCATGTCCAGAGTACAGGAAAAAAAACAACTGAAATATCACACTACGACATATACAATATACAGACTGAGATGAAATCTACAACAAACTGAAATAAACTCTAACCGGAGTATGAGCCACATCTTCCCTCTGCTTTCTTTCTGCCTCCGCAGGTATCCTCCTAGCGGGGCCTAGCAAGCTGACGGTCTGATACTAAAAAGAGATCGAGAACCAGTCAGGTTAGAAAATTAAGTGAGTTCCTTACCTCTTTAACCACACTACATGCAAACACGAAGAGTCAGCATCAATATGCAGTTATAATTTTATATGAACATGTGTAGAAACAGTAAAACAGTAGAGTAAGCAGGTAAGTACTGTACAGGGAGCTAACAGTAATAAACAATTTATGATCTTAAATTCTAGTTCATATTCAGTTCTATTCTATATTCATTTCCATGTTGTCATGTCATATTTCCTTATTCCGAAATGTTAGGGTCATTCAAAGTATCGAACCTCTGGGCCCGAGGCATCAATGTTCGCTCTAGGGTACTTAAAGAACGTAGTAGGCTTTCACGCCTCCTAGATTAGACAATTCTGTATCAAATTTTGCAGGAGTTCGACCCCTCTCCCGAGGTGTAGGAGTTCGGCCCAACCTATGAGGCGTAGGAGTTCTACGCCCCTACGAGGCTGACCCTTAGCATTTCTATGCGTCGACGCACACTCAATTTCTTATTCTTTTCATATTCAATTTTCAATGTATAGGAAATAAGTATATAAATTTTCCCTCAGAGTTTCTATCGCTTGTTAATCTATGGTTAGCGTTTTAGCGATTTCATATTTTCAGTGATTTCAAATCTTCGAATTTTTTCAATTTAATTTAATTCATATTCAGTGTCCATGCAAGGAAGTAGCTCAGAGTAAAGTAATTCTACATGTTCATAATTTAAAGTATTCAAATGTATACGTAATCAAAGCGGTAAGGACTCACCGCAACTTTTCCTTTGCCCTTGTCTTTCATATGGTTCTCGTCGCGTCTATCGCAAGACACCATCCTCTGCAGTGTCAAGTAAATCATTTACTTTGGGGTTGCGTCGTTAAATAGTTATGAGCGGACTCCTAAGACGGCCACCACTTCGGCTTATAGGAGTTGCCTATGGGAAAACGAGCTTAGGTGACTCGAAAAGAATGCATAAAAATTAGATTTTAATCGCTACAGAACTCAGAATTCTGTCACTATACACTTTTGAAATTAGCCACTTTTGTGGCCAATATACACCAAAGAAGACGGCCCACAATAACTACAAAGGCAGCCCAAAGATCAGCTTAAATGGTAGCTGAATACACCACTAAAAGCCAGCCAACATCACAACCGTCCAACAGCACAACATCCCCAAAGGAATCAGGCACCAAACAGTTTTTCCCCATCAGAATCCAGAAATAATAGCTGGCCAGCACAAGGACAAACAACCAATAAAGGGAGGCAGTCAATAGCCAACATCCAAGACGGACATCTATCAAATTCCATAGAGGAAATCAAGGCAAAACTATATAACAACAGATGAGAATAGGAGGAGTAGAGGGAGAGGAAATCTCAAATCAGTAATCAGAACCCTAGCCGGTCAAGGCGTAATTTAAGCAATTAGAATCATATGTAGCAACTATAAGAAGAAGGGGGGGGGGGGGGGGGGGGGGGGGGGGGAGGCTCACCGTGGAGGTTTTCAGCCCGCCAAAACAGAATTACAGCAGAAACAGTAAGGATGCAGAACAAAGCAGCAGCGGCACAATAAGGAGACAACGGCTCAGGAGGATAGCGGCAAAAATACTCCTCACTCACTTCAGAACCGACGACAGGAGCAGGGAAGGAGGGAAGCAGCCGTTGCCCTAGCTCTCAGAGTTCTCCAACAGGTGCAAGGTAAGGTATGAGAGTAATAAACTCTTCAATTTAAGCCAACACAACCAACACAGCCAAATCAATTCCAATAAGGATACAGCCAACACAGCCAGTCCCAATAAGGACAATAGCCACCACCTCTTTCCGATCCTCAAGTTAAGCCTAATTTATTCAATAAACTGAACCTAAATTAATCAACAACCAGCCGGCCAGCCCACCAAGGGCCCCAACAACCTCTTTTATTCAGCCATCCAAAAATTTAATGTAGCCATCGGCCACCAAGCCATAAGCATAATTAAGTTTAATAACGAAATTTAAACCGGAAACGAAACAAAACAAGCGTCGCAAAAATCATTCGGAAAAGTTTGAACATCAAAAAAATAAACGTGCGACGCCGAATCAACACTGAATTTTGTTTTCATCATAGGGGAATTATTATAAAAGTATTTAATATACAAAACGAGTTCGGGTTTTGACCCAAGGGGGTGTATTTATAGACTTATAAGACATGAGCACTAAAATATTAAATAAAAAATAACACTAAAACATTAGGAATCTAAAGACTCGGCTCGACTTGACTCATACAACTTAAACTCAAATAATTAAAGACTAGTAATAATATGTCCGCTAGCATTTAACTGACGATGTGAGACCAATAACTTTCCACCCATCCTTGAAATCGTGCTTGTCATCAAGCTCGAACGAGACTTGCACGACGTAGTCATCGAGCTCTTTGATTTCTCGCTAGAACAACTCCCAGTAACGTGTAACTCTGGTGGCGACTGTATCGAGGGGCGACAGAGGCACTTGCTGAGGAGTAACGACCATATCTCGAGTCGGGTTGAGTGTGCTCGGTGATTACAGATAGTCGGGGGAGACAGAGAGCCGTGTTGAATATGAGTTTCGATGATCAGAAGAGGCACTGCGGACCGTGGGGCGATCGCCAGAAGATTTGCCTCTAGTGGGGCCGTCGGAGCAGGTGGGCGGTGCGGAGGCTACATGATGGGGTTTGCGGGGACTGGTGGCAGCGATACTAATTGTGGCGGCATCACCGCGGGGCCTAGAGGCGACGATGCCTGCTGTATGACTATCGGAGATGGAATTACTGGAGGCAATGATGGAGCGACAAGAACTGCGGTGAGTGGGGGATCAATGACTGCTCTGGTGGGATCAGACCTCCAATGTAGATTCGGACGATGTGGGCAGTGAGCCGCGAGAGTGCAGCGTCATGTAACACTGAGATATCCAATAACTGTCGGTACATCGAACGGAGGATAAGTTGCTCACCGTGGCACGTCGCCATGTCGAAATAACTAAATCAATTAACTACTCCAATAATGAAATAATTAATTAATTATGTGTTGGAGGAGGCGTGCCCCTCGATAAAAATCTGAAAAGGTGATGTCAGCTCGTTGTAGTAGAAGGATGAAAAGAGACGACAGAACATAGCCCGAGCACATGCCTGGGAGGGATAAAGCGAGCTTGTCACGAAACAGTCGTCTGGGCTCAATAACAATGAAGATAAGGCGGTGAACATATCGTCAACTCTGCTGTGTCGGAGCCTGAAGATGTGGTACTACAGGGGATCTCGACCTTGGGACTGTTAGGGAATCTGAGTGGAGCCGAGAGAAGAAGGTTGTCTATACAGATCGTCGATGGAGTGGAGTCAGGATGTCGTCGAGCTTGGGATGATCCGCTGGAGGGTGGTGCGACAGAGTGACTTGGCTCCCGTGTGTAGCAATTGTGCACAATTGGCGGTGCTTAAGGACGGGGGAGGAGGAATTGCCAATGATCGCAGTCGACGGAGCTGGAGGCGCAGACGGCGTGCAGAAGCAAAAGTGGAAGATTGCGTGATCCTCTGCCCGCGGACCCTCGAGGAGAACCTGTGATTTCTGCTCCAGTTATGAAGAGCTAAAGCAAGTAACGTGGAAAGATTGTTCATGTGGAGGAAGTGATGTAGTCCGAAGAGGAGGATCAAAAAGTTACTGCTTCTGTAGATGACCAGAATTTCTTGATGATCGAAGATGTGTGGGGAAGGATAGAGGGCTATGATACCAAGATGCTATTGGCCTACCCCTTAAAGTCGTTAGAGATGGCGGTGGGGGCAGTGATACAAGGGGAGCCGAGCTCAAACCGTAGAGAATGCGCGGGGAGAAGAAGTGAAGTCTTGCTCAACCCTAACCCTAGAAATGTTAAGAATAAGAGAGAACTAGAGAGAGAATTAGAGGGATTTAGAGAGAGTGATGGAAAACATGGATTAATTCATTTCCTACCATACAATGACCCAAGGGAGTTTATTCATAGATTTTCATGACATGAGCACTCAAACATTAAGTAAAAGATAACACTAAAACATTAAGAAAAGACTCGACTTGACTCATACACAAGCTTGCAGATGTCGGATGTCGGACTCATGTCGGTTTTGATTTTTTATGTCGGATGTCGGATTGCGGGGGATATATCGGGGACATTTCAAAATGTCGGATTTTAATTATATATATATGTTTTAAATTAGATGGTCATTATTTTTTAATTATTTTTTCTAATTATATATATATATTTATATGTTTTTAATTATGTCGGATGTCAGATTTTAATAATAGATGGTAATTATTTTTTCTAATTATATATTATTTTAATTATATAATCGGATTTTAGGTTTTATGGGTTTGAGAAATGAAGTGAACCGAGAGAAAATAAATGGGGTTTTAGTATTTTTTTTAGGTGCTATTAGCCATTAATAGGGTGATAATTAAAAATAAATGTTCATAGCTAATGTCGCCGCCATAAACCGACATGTCGGGCCGACATGTCCGACATCGACATGTCCGACATGTCGGCCGCCATACTGGAAAACGTCATTTTTCTCATCTGTGTCGCTAACGTTGCGATTTCCCCTCAAAAATGACATGTCGGCCGACATGTCGGACATGTCGGCCGACATCTACACGCTTGCTCATACAACTCGAACTCCAATATTTAAAAACTTGTAATAATATGACCGCTAATGGACAAGTGTCTAGGGTGGTTTTGTAGATTCAAATGGAAACTCGATATTCTTGATTGTTTTGTGAGGTTGTTGGGAGTATTGCACGTGCCCATGCATCTTATACTGACAGAATGTTGTTGAGCCACGGTATTGGCTGAAGCTAATTACTAAATGGTGCCTTAGTTTGTCTAATATTTCATGCATAACATAATAGCCTACTTTTTAAGCTTTGAATTGATGAATTTGAATATGAAGCTTTTGCAGCCTAACAATGTGCAATTGGAAGAGCGCTTTATATGTTTTGGATATTTATTTACTTCGAAGTTGGACTACATTATTTTTCATGTTAAGATCTCTCTTTCCTCTCTTTATGGTTGAACTATCTAATATGTATATGTGCGTGCGTGTGTGTGTGTGTATATGTACGCATCTGTGTATGTGTGTGTGTGTGTGTGTGCATCTGTGTATATGTCTATTATTTTGAGTTTCCAGAATTTGTGTAACTTATGGTGTCCTTATTTGATTGAGCTTCCCAGTTGAAAAGTTTTGCAAACTTTTTTTTTATTAATTATTGCAGCCTCATTATATCTTCTTTTGTTTGTGCCCATGTTTTGCCTTCATAGGCTACTCAAGGGCATTTATTGTCTCATGTTCTTCCATTTCTTGTTCGTGCTTATGATGATAATGATACACGAATCCAAGAGGAGGTTTTGAAGAGCACAATAACCCTTGGAAGGAAACTTGAAACACAGGTAAAATTGTTCTTTTTAATTTAAAGTACTGCAGAATAAACCCTAATGTATCATATTATAATAAATTGTTCATGCAAATACCTGTGATATTTACATATTCATTTTTTTGTTACCTCGTGATTATATTCATCATAAATGGCTTTTTTGATGAACATATAATTTATTGTTAACAGTCTTATCTTGAATGTGAATTATGATTTATTTAGCTTAATTTGTGCGGACAGGTGTTGTTCTTTGACAGGCTTGTAAAATGGTGGAATGCCCTATGCCTTCAAATATGGGAACAAACAGTGGATAAATGGGAAATTATATATGAGCCTAAATCTAAATCAACTAAAAAACGGTGGACCTAACTCTAATTAAATTTTTTTTACTGAGGTCATTTCATATTGCATTTTTATTTGTTGAACCAAAAATTGAGGAATTGCACAATATATTAATCTATAAACAAAATTACAAGATGTGTGACTGAGAGCTTGCAGAATAAGGAAGAATTTGCAAACCCCCAAAGAATTTAAAATGTCACAAAAACTTGAAAAAAGGAATGATGGCACAAAGGGAAACAAATTGATGTTAGAGGAGAGAATCAAACACAGACGTGCCAAAATGCAAAAAAAACCACAGGGGGAATGAAGGGCGAGAAACAGACTATAGCCACATGACTAAAAAGAGGCCTCAAGGCACAACTTAGTCAGTAGTGCTACATTGAGCAAAAATAAAGGTCATAGACGACATTTATCAACACAGAGCAAACTACATTCGGCCACAATGCGTACAGTACTACAGGATGTGGGATTAAATGGTAGAGAAATGGAGAATGTTTAGTACACTGTTTTTGTTATCTAAAATGGTATTGTAAAAGAGTGGACCTAAATGTAATTTAAAAAATTGGGCTGATTTATGGACAGACTTTGAGGCATTTCTTGAAGGATTTCTTTTTTGTTGATCCAAAAGTTGAGGGAATGGTCCAATATATTGTGTAGTTATTATATTTGTATTTATGTTGTGAGTTTAGTCCCATATTGCGGGTTCTATGTTCGTGTCTTTGTATCTCCCTATTTTTTCCCCATAGTGGATGAATAAGATTGGAGATTTTCCCCAATCTAATTTGGTATCAGAGCGACTACGTTCGCGTCCGAACCCTAACCCCGCGGCTTCGCCGGTCCCGCGTCTCCCGTCGCCACTCCGATGTGATGGCTTCGCTTCCGCGACCCTGCGCCTCCGCTCGCCGCTCCACGCGTCTCCGCTCGCCGCTCCGCGCGCTTCGCCTGCTTTTTGTCGACGACGAGAATCCAGCTCTATCCCTATTCCCGCCGATCCCGCTGTTCGCCGTCTTCTGCGGGCTGCTCGCTGTCTTCTGCGGGCTGTTCGCCGCTGATCCCGCTGATCTTCCGCCGCTGCTCCTTTTTCTTTTTAGTTTCCCATGTATTTCTCTCCTCTTGGTTCGAATGATGGCTTTGCTCGCCGCATCACTACCGCCCTTCTCAATGACAAGAACTTTATCGCTTGGTCCAACTCCGTGCGAGTCCATCTTGCCGGACATGACAAGCTCGACTGGCTTGATCCTAATGGGGTTTCCAAGCCTACCGACGAAAAGGCTATCCGTCAATGGCGCGCCGAAAATTTCACGATTTTTGGGTGGCTTCAATGCTCTATGGAGCCCCGCATTTACGAGCAGTTTTTGCGTTTTGATTCCGTGTCGTCTCTTTGGGCTGCCTTGACGCGTACCTACGGTTACACACGTGTTGATACGCAGATTTATTCTGTCTTCCAGGAGATTTCTACTGCTCGTCAGGAGACCGCTCTGTGCATGAGTACTTTACCTTTCTCTCCGGGCGATTCCAGGAGCTTTCTGACCTCGAGCCGCGTAGTGCTTTTCCTCGTCCCGAGAATCTGCTTGTTGCCAACCGGAGGCAGGAGAAGAGAGAGACCTACCAATTCTTGATGTGGTTGTGGCCTGAGTTTGAGCAGATTCGGGTTCAGATTGTCGGCATGAATCCTCTTTCTGATATCTTGGATGTTTATTCCATGGTGGAGGAGCATGAGCGTCGTGCCCGCCTGACCGTTGTTCCTTCTGTTCCTCTTCCAGACCAAATGGTCCTGGCTTCGGGCCGTACTTTTTCTGTGCGAGGGGCGTACTTCTACCCCAAAAGATCGCGGGGGTGGCCGCAGGAGCCCGTTTGCTTCTGTTCAGTGTCAGCACTGCCTCCGGACTGGTCATGAGAAGGCCCGATGCTGGCTGCTTTTTCCTCACATTCGCCTGCAGTCCTCCACCACGCGTACTGTCGCTGCTACTTCTTCAGACTTTGGGGGCCAGCCTGATTACAGTGCCTCTTCTGGGTCCCCTTCTGCCGACTGGAGTCAACTTATGGCTCAAGTACAGCAACTTCAGTCTCAGCTTCAGCAGCAGTCCCAGTTTCAGGCTCAGCACCAGCCTCTTTCTGCTCAGCCGTTGCCTGACTCCTTGTCGCTCTCGTCGACTTCAACATCTGCGTCAGGTACCCCGATGGCCTTTCACGTCACTCAAGTGTGGTTTTCCACTCCTTGGGTGATTGATTCTGGGGACACTGATCACATGACTGGTGAGACACGCTTGTTTTCTTTTCTTGAGTCTCTCAGCGTCCATCGGCAGGTTCGCCTTGCTGATGGCTTTGTGACCCCCATCCTTCACCGGGGCACAGTTCCTTTGTCACCCTCCTTCGCCTTGGGATCAGTTCTTCATGTTCCAAGCTTGCTTTAAACCTTCTCTCTGTTAGTCAATTGACTCGTTCGATGCACTGCTCCATGACATTTTTTTCCTTTTGGCTGTGTTTTTCAGGACCTGACCACGAAAACTTTTGGCTACGGCCATGAGCGCGACGGGCTTTACCAGCTGGAGCTCCCACCTCTCTCGCCACGTCTCTCACCGCCTTCCATCGCTGCTGCTACTTCACCTACTCTTTGGCATGTCAGACTGGGGCATGCGAATCCTCAGATTGTGTCGTCTCTTTTTCCGAGTGTCTTGTTTGAGCACTCTTTTCAGTGTGATGTGTGCCAGCTTAGCAAACATACACGCACTTCCTATCCTGTATCTGGTTCTCGTAGTTCTGCACTGTTTGATATTGTTCACTCTGATGTTTGTTGGCCTGCCCCGGTTGTTTCTTATGATGAATTTCGGTATTTTGTTACTTTTATAGATGATTTTACTCGTTGTTGTTGGGTCTATCTTATGCGTGCCAAATCTGATGTCTTTGATTTATATATCCAGTTTACTAATATTGTTAGGACTCAGTTTTCCTCACAAATCTGTGTTCTTCGCTCCGATAACACGGGGGGTATACCTCTTCCTCTTTCATAGCTTTCTTGCTAGCCAAGGAACCATTCACCAATTCTCCTGTCCCTATACACTGGAACAGAACGGATTGGCAGAACGCAAGAATCGTCTTCTCTTGAATGTGACCCGGTGTCTTCTTCGTGGGTCTCACGTCCCCAAGTTGTTTTGGAGTGCTGCCCTTCTTACGAGGACCTTCTTGGTCAACCGTCTACCTTGTCAGCCTTTAGCGGGTCGGGTTCCCCTCAGTCTACTATCTCTCCGCCATCCCCTGTTTCCCGTTCCTCTCCGGGTGTTTGGGTGTGTGTGTTTTGTCCAGGACCATAGTCCGACTTGGACTAAACTTGATGACAAAGCTATCCGGTGCTTATTTTTGGGATATTCCTCCTCTTCCAAGGGATATCAGTGTTTTGACCCTTCTTCTCGCAGGACTTTTCACTCTCTGGATGTTACGTTCTTTGAGGATGTCCCTTTCTATGGTGCCTCACCTGTTCCCGTTGTTTCTTCTCCTCCGCCACAGCCGTCTCCGGTTGCCTTAGCTCTGATGCACGACTCGCTTCCGTTGCGGACGTACACCCGTGTCCACGTGGGCCTTCACATGTCCACCCCTTACTTCGGGATCCACCGGTAGAGCCCAGCTCACAGGACCTTGTGCCACATCCTCTGGCAGGTGATGTTCTTCCCTCCTCTGACTTACCCATTGCCCTTCGCAAGGAGCGCTCTTGTGTTACTAACCATCCTGTGACAAGCTTTGTGTCCTACGAGCGCCTTTCCCAGAGTTACCGGGCTTTCCTGACTGCTACCGACCAGATCAGAGTTCCGAGTTCGACGACTGAGACCCTCTCGCACCCTGAGTGGGTCGCGGACATGGAGGATGAGATGTCCGCTTTACAGAAGACTGACACTTGGTGTTTGGTTCCTCTTCCCGCAGGCAAGAAGACATTTGATTTCCGTTTGGTCTACACCGTCAAGTATAATGCTGACGGTTCTCTTGATCGCTACAAGGCCCGCCTTGTCGCAAAGGACTTCACCCAGACTCCAGAGGATTACGACGCGACTTTTCCCCCTGTGGCCAAGCTCTCTACTGTGCGTCTTCTTGTTTCTCTTGCTGTCTGCCATGTGTGGCCTCTTCATCAGCTGGACGTAAAGAATGTTTTCCTCAATGGCGATCTTGCTCAGAAAATTTATATGGATCCACCCCTGGTTACAAGCTTCAGGGGGAGTATTTGGGGCGTGTTTGCCTTTTGCAGAAGTCATTGTATGGGCTGAAGCAATCCCCTTGAGCGGGGTTTGAGCGGTTTGGTACCGTTGTGCTTCAGAGTGGGTTCACCAGATGTCATGCCGACCACACGTGCTTTGTTCGAACTGCTGTAGATGGTCGTAGGGTGATTATTCTTGTTTATGTGGATGAGATCATCCTTACCGGTGACGACATCTTAGGGATACTTCAGATTAAGGTGGTGCCTCAGAAGACATTTGAGGTAAAAGATTTGGGGCCTCTGAAGTACTTTCTCGGGATTTAGGTGGCCAGATCTCAGCAGGGGATCTCTTTGTCTCAGCGCAAGTATACACTCGACCTCTTGAGTGATACTGGTCTTCTTGGGTGCTCTCCTGTGTCTACACTCATGGATCCGAACCACCGCTTACATGGAGAGTCTGGTGATCCTCTCCCTGAGCCGGGCCGATACCAGCGTCTTGTTGGCAGGCTTATTTACTTGACCAACACTCGCCCTGACATTAGCTTTGCTGTGAGTGTGGTCAGTCAGTTCATGCATGCTCCCCAGACTTTTCACCTGAATGCAGCATTTCGGATCCTCCACTACTTGAAGGGATCTCCTGGCCTCGGGTTCTTCTATCGTTCGTCTCCGTCCCCCGGTCTCACCTGTTACACGGATTCTGACTATGCTGGTTCCCTCACCGATCAACGTTCAACTTCGGGGATGTGCACCTTCTATGGTGGCAATCTTATCTCTTGGAAAAGCAAGAAGCAGAGTGTTGTCTCCCGCTCGTCTGCTGAGGCTGAGTACCGAGATATGGCTCATGGTGCTACTGAGCTTCTCTGGTTGCGTACTCTCTTGACTGAACTTGGTTTTCCTCCTTCTGGTTCCTCGACACTTGTTTGCGACAACCAGTCCGCTCTCATGCTAGCCTCCGACTCTGTTCTGCACGAGCGGACTAAGCATATTGAGGTTGATATTCACTTTCTTCTGCACGAGCGGACTAAGCATATTGAGGTTGATATTCACTTTCTCAGGGAGCACATCCGTTCAGGGACTCTTGAAGCGTCCTATGTTCCCTCCACAGAGCAATTTGCCGATGCCTTCACCAAGGCGGTTGGACCTTCCAGTCTCATCTCTACTTGTGGCAAGCTGGGCTTGCTTGATCTCTTCGCGCCAGCTTGAAGGGGAGTATTGAGTAGTTATTATATTTGTATTTATGTTGTGAGTTTAGTCCCATATTGCAGGTTCTATGTTCGTATCTTTGTATCTCCCTATTTATTTTTCCTCGTAGTGGATGAATAAGATTGAAGATTTTTCCCCAATCTAATTCAATATGCTAATCTGTCAGAATAGGGAAGAAGTGGCAAGACTCAAAGAGTCTAGAGTGTCACATAAAACATGGAAATTTGAATGTCGCCAGGAGGATGCAAAGTGCTCTAGACAGGATATAGGCACAAGAATAAAAAAATGGCCACAACATAGTCAAAAATGCTAAAAGATGATAAAATAAATAAAATAAAGACACCTCACCATTGAAACTAAGAGGAGATGAGAGGGACCTACAAGGAAGAGAGAAAGGAGTGTGGAAGGTGGGAGAAAGGGAAAGGGTGCTCAGGAAATGTTCTTCATCCTTGAATAGGACTGGAGTAATGTGAGGTAAGTACTATGGGGTATCTGTTAGAACAAACCCAACCAATTCAACAAAATTCATGTACTAAAAGTTGGTGGGCATCTGGATTTAGAGTCCACTACTCAGAAGATCATTATTGTGACAAAACGAGATTCATATAGGAAACAAAGCAATGCTGGTTCATCACAAGACAAGCGCGACAACTCAAAATTCGTGCCAAAACCAAAGCATATGCGCTTTGAGAAGCAACGAGGGCCTTAAAACCCTAACAAATGGACACAAAATGTGCTCTTATGGCCTTCAATCAATTTGAAATAGGCCTATTGTAGTAGTAATGAGCAAACAAAGCCGCAATTGAATTCTCAAAAGCCAGAAGCTATCACCGAAGGCTTGGAGAAGAACAAATTTAATTAAAAGCATTAGTTCTAGCCAACGAAAAGAGGTAACCAAAGCACTGGAGGCTTACCATTGCCAAATTAATCATAAGTGTTGCAAGAATAGAATAATATTTCATTAAACAAGTATCACTCCTTAATATATAGGAGTGACAAATACAAAACACAAAAATAACAAATTCTAGAATAAATAAACCGGAAACTCTAACACTCCCCCTCAAGTTGGGTTGGTTATGTCTGTCAAACCCAACTTGCCCATAATGTTTCCAAATGCTCTATGACTCAACTCCTTAGTAAGAACATCAACCCGTTGTTGATCAGAGGGGACAAATGGAGTGCTCACAACTCCCCTCACTATGTTCTCCTTGATGAAATGTATGTTGACTTCAACATGTTTAGTGCGGTCATGCTGGACATAATTGTGTGCAATGTTGATAGGCGCTTTGTTATCACAATAAAGCCGGATGGGACCCTTGCTTTGAATCCCAGGTTCGTACATAAAGGACCGAATTCACATTCCTTTACATATTCCATGTGCCATTAGCTCTGAATTCAGCTTCGGTACTAGACCTGTCAACAATTTCTTGTTTTTTACTTCTTCAGGTTACCAGATTTCCCCCAACTAGGGTACAATATTCAGATGTGGATCCACAGTCATTAAGGCTCTGTTTGGCGCGGCTGCAGCGACTGGAGAAGCAGTGGGGGGAAGCAGTGGTGGAATAATCAGCTGTTCTGCAAAGTGGTGGCTGAATCTGTTTGGAAGAACAGCTGTTGCAGTGCTGTTTCAAACGGAGAAGCTGTTAAGCTGTTTGGAAGAACAGCTGTTGCATCAACGCTTTCGATCATCGAACTTCAACTGCATAGTAAAATAGTAATGTAATTAATCAATTATATAATTTTATAGGTAATATAGTTTACAAAATTAAAACCCTTAATATTTCATACCTGTGATATTCCGTCAATTGATCCGCTATGAAGTCCCTGATGTTCGACATTTCTATAGCTCCCGTTCCTTCAAATGTACTAGGTGCAATATTCGGGTTTGGATCAATTGTTCTTGGACGATTGTTTGGTCGTAATTCTCGCCTCTTTTAAGTTCACGCCATAATTTCCAATCACGCTTCAATTGATCCCACTTGTTTTTCATTTGTGCACGAGTGTACTCTAAATGGTTCGCTCCTTAAAATTTTTCATCAAATTCACCCAACCCTCTTTATTGAAATGAGTGGTTGGTCTATTCCCTAAATCTATCTCTCGGATACAAAGATCGCAGAATATAAGAACATGGGTTGACTCCCAGTTGGCCGATATCCCACCATCTTTTGGTATTACCATCTACATTACCAAACATAAAAAACAATCCAAATAAAATTAACACAACATAGGAATAACTCTTAACATTTCCAACATTATGAATGGATCCTAACATTTGCACCATTTATAAAGTACATTTGCAACATTATGAATGGATCTAAACAACATTATAACATTCAAAACGGGTAATAACACAAAATTTGAATGGATCCATAAACCCTAAACAAGTAATAACCACAACAAGAACTTATAATGCCTGAAGAATAACATCCATAACAAGAAATTTGAAGAAATTTCAAGAAATATCATTTCTGAAGAAATTGGAAAAACTGGGAAGGAGAAGAACTAGCATTTCCATAAACCCTAAACAAGTAATAACCAAAAATGGCTGCTGGGAAGAACTGGGAATGGGAAGACAAACCTTGGAGCTTCTTCGGCCGCAGAGACGAACTGGGAGGAGGAAGAGGAGGAGGGTCCGCTGAGATGTTGTCGTCGACAATTGATGAGGACGACGAAGGGCCGCTAGCGGGAAGAACTGGGAGGAGGAAGATGAGGCGAGGCCGCTGAGAGGAAGAAGGGGCAGCTGCGGTTGTCGTCGACGAGGACGAGCCGATGAGAGGAACTGGAAGGTGATTCGAGGAGGAAGGACCGCTCGGAGAGGAATCCCGCAGATCGTCGCGCTAGGCTGCGGGAATCGCGACCGATTCGCGATCCAGGAGTCATGAAAAATAATCACGACTCCCGAATCGCTGTTTTAGGGCTATTTCCACGGTGGCTGTTTCCACTGCAGGGGGTTGTTTTTTCTGTTTGGCGGGGCGGTTTAAGAAGCTGCGGCGTGCAGCTCTCAAAACGCCCCGCCAAACATAGCCTAACAGATCTCACTCAGTCAGCATCTGTGAAAACTTCAATGGTTAATTATTTGTTGGGATTAAACAAAATACTACACCCAAGAGAGGTTTTGAGATATCGAAGAATCCGGTGAGCATCATCTAAGTGGTGAGACTTGGGAGAATGCATGTTTTGATTGATAACTCCAACAACATAAGAGATATCTAAGCGAGTATAGGATAGGCAGATGAGCCTCCCTACAAGCCATTGAAAACCATTGATATCTGCAACAACTTCTCCACCATCCCTTCGCAATCTATGGCTGGCTTCGATTGGGGTGTTTGCTGGTCTACTCCCACTCATCCCCATTATCTCAAGTAGGTCAAGGACATACTTCCTCTGAGAGATAAAGATCACATGCTTGGATCTTGCAACTTCAATGCAAGGAAGTACTTGAGTTTCCCGAGATCCTTTACCTCGAATTCACTAGTCAATCTTGTCTTCAGATTTTGGATCTCTTTCATGTCATCGCCAGTTATGACAATGTCATCCACATAGACAATCAGAGCGGTCAATTTTCCTTTCATGTGTTTTATAAACATGGTATGGTCGGCATTGCTCTGAGTGTACCCAAATGTCGTCATGGCTCTTTGGAATCTTCCAAACCAAGCCATAGAGGATTGTTTTAGGCCGTATAGAGCCTTCTTCAGCATGCATATCTTGAGGTGGAGTGTTAAAACCCGAAAAGTCCGCATTAAGTCCTTGTGATATATGAATATGCTCCGTCGGGCCCACAACCACCACACCAAGTGTTGTTATCATAGCCCTGCTTGTGTATATGGTCTATGACCATAACTGGCATTTCTGTAATTTTATTGTATGACCACTCCTACCTTGTAATTTTATTGTATGCCCACTCCTGCCTATATAAGGTAGTGGAGGCGAGTCTTTCTAGTATCTTGGATCATTTTTGTAGTTTAGTCTCTCATAGGAGAGAAGAGCTAGTTGTAATTTATATTAAGTTCTTTCCAAGTCGTCTTTATTGTATTAATCCCGGATCGGGGTAGTTGGTCTTTTTCCGTTTTTAGGTTTCCTCCTTACTCATGTATATGTATGAGTAAGGCCTCTATTGAATGATTAACAAAGTATTCTTCCTCTCTGTTGGTATCACAGCCATGTAACCTAATTTCGCCGCTCGATCATTCCCGCCGCTCAATCGTTTTCGTCTCTCATTCGATCGTCGTAGCCCACTCCGTTTCGATCGCCGTCGCCCGCTCCGCTCCGTTTCAGTGTCTCGTGCTCAGGCGCTCGCCTGCCGCTCCCGCATGATCCCATGCTGCTCCTAAACGGGTTCTTCTCGTCGGATGGCTGCTGAAGAAGAAGACGACGCTGCCTTCTGATGATGCTTCCGCCCTCCTCCATTGCTCTGAAAGGGGCATCTAAAGGCCAAAGAGTGATCTTTGAACGATCACGATAGCCCAGTTTCATTTCAAGGAGGCGTCCCGAGCATCCCACTCGGCTATTCGATGGAATTGTCTCGTTAGACAGTACTGAGCCTAGTTTCATCCCCCCGCAGTCCCCTGTAGAGCAGTCCCTATATTAGACGCTTAGGCACTCAGAGTAATTTCTCTTCGTCGATTACCCTACTTATTAGCCTTCCTTTCGGGCGAAACCAATTCCCAGTTTTCGAAAGAAAAAAAGGCCTTCACTTCAGCTCTATCTTCTCCGCTGCTACCCGCTTTTTCCTCTATTGTCGTCTCCTGGAACAGCCGGATATAGCCTTGTCGGAGCCCTAAGTTATCAAGGCGCGCGCCTAGGCGCGCCTGAGGCGTCGGGCGCACCGGGCGCACCCCGTTGCGCCCCAGCAAGGCCTAGGAGGGCGATGTGCCTGAGGCGCGCCTAGGAGCACCCAAGGCGCACCCGAGGCACACCCGAGGCGCACCTAGGCGCCCAAATGCTGAAATTCAGCGATTTGGGCGCCCAATTCGCTGAAATTCAGCGATTTGGGCGCCTAATTCGCTGAAATTCAGCGATTTGGGCGCCCAATTCGCTGATTGGGGGCCCAATTCGCAGAATTTTAGCGAATTGGGCACCCAATTCGCAAAAATTCAGCGAATTGGGCCCCCAATTCACAGAAATTCTATTCGCAAAAAATCAGCTAATTGGGCGCCCCATTTGCTGATTTTCCATGAATTGGGCGCCCAATTCACTGATTTTATTTTTTTCCCATTTTTGCGCCTCACGTGCCTCAGGCGCGCGCCTGCGCCTTGCGCCTAGGCTCCAGGGCCCCTTTGCGCCTCAGTGCGCCTTTAATATAGTCGGAGCCTGCAACAGCCGGATCCAGCCTCGCCGGAGCCTGGAACAGTCGGATCCATCCTTGTCGGAGCCTGGAACAGTCGGATCCAGCCTCGCCAGATCCTGGAACAGCCGGATCCAGCCTCGCCAGAGCCTGGAACAGCCCGATCCAGCCTCGCCAGAGCCTGGAAATGTCCCTTCATCTGTTGTTTCCCTGTCTCGCTTTGTCGTATGTTTTCCCCTTTCTAATGGATCCTGCAGCTTGACCTCGTGTCCCTCTTCTTCGCCGATATGAGTGATCCCGATTCTTCTGCATTTTCTCCGAGTGTGATCCAGCCTCAGATGAGTGACCCTCAGCGGCCTCATTGCCACTCCAGCTCCTTGAAGATTACCACGGTTCCCTTGGATGCCACAAATTATCTTGAATGGTCTCGCGCTGCCCAACATGTCATTTGCAGCCAACAGATATTTGGGTATACTGATGAGTCCTGATCATATACACTTTTATGGACTCATCTGGGCCATCTATTTAGTCTTTTCACTGCACTTTAGCCCTGTTTTAGCTCATATTGGTCATTCTATGCTAGGTGCACTTATAGGCCCATTTTGGTGTGATTTCATTGCTTTTCTTCATTAGTAGTTTTCTTGCGTGTTAGGTGCCACTTTCAGTGGCTGGATTCGTGGTTGTGCTGGAATTGGAGTCGTGCAGGTGTTCCCGGTGCAATTCTGCACAGGAACACTGCGCACGATCACCGATTCTATTGCGCACGACCACTGGTCGTGCGCCACTGATCGTGTGCACTTGACCCCTCTTTCATGAGTTCTGTTTGGTGCAGTGCGCACGACCATCTACGATAGTGCGCACGACCACCGGTCGTGCGCCACTGCTCGTGCGCACTTAGCATCAATTTCTTGAGTTCTGTTTCAACCAGTGCGCACGACCACCTACGATAGTGCGCACGACCACCGGTCGTGCGCCACTGGTCGTGCGAACATGTTATTTTATAATTTCTGTCTTTGCAGGTTCCGTCCAGGCAGAGCGCACGATCACCGAATTCTAGTGCGCACGACCACTGGTCGTGCGCCACTGACCGTGCGCACTGTTTAATTCCAGCGCCTATAAATTCCGCTGCTCGCGATTTAGGTCAGATCGATCGTCTTCTTCCGCCGTTTTCCGCCCGGTTCCGCCCAGATTCGCCCCTCCACCGTCGCCCACCATATGGAGGTGCTCCGGGCTTGTTCTTCACGCCAATCTTGAGCCGGAGTTTCCTCTCGGCCTCCTCCTTCATCCAAGAGCTCCAAAGGAAGACCTAGCCGCCATTACCATCAAGCAAGAGGAAGTTTGCAACCTCTACCGGATCGTGACACGAAGAAGACGGGTCTATTGGAGAGTCGTGACAGCTCTCTCTACCCCGGACGTAGTTGCGGACCGAGCTTGGACGCGGATTGACAACCCGGTGATTCCAACCGTGAATCTACAACGAGACTTCGGATTCGGTCGATTTCTTGCCTTATTCTTCTCTTATTGATTGTTGTAATAGCTAGATCTATATATTTTGATGAAGTTGCTCTTAGACTTGCTTCTATTTATATAGATTTCATGTTTGTGGGAAATGCTTTTGTGGTCTATGTGTTTATGAGGAGCGCCACCATCCATTTTCCACTTCACCACCGCGTTCATGTGCCGCACTAGCAATTGCTAGTGGCGTGCTTGTCGAAGAGGTGCTTGCGACCCTCACTCCGCTAGCATACTCGTCCATCCGCCTACCGAAGCGTGGCATCGCGGCCCGTGTATTCCATCCCACCTAACGAAGCAGCGCGCTCAAGGCCTGCACAGTTCGATTCTGCTTGCCTACTCGTCCATCCGCCCTTTCGACGCAGCGCGCTCAAGGCCTGCCTAGTCTCCATCCCGCCAAGCGAAGCATTGCATAGCGGCATTGCATAGGAGTAGTTGATAGCTTTTATTTTATTTTCCAAAAGCCAACCCAACTCCCCCGCATTCCATTCGACGTTAAGGACTTCAATCTCAAGTCCTACCTCGAACGTTAACTCCACCTTACTGTGTTCCTTGAGAGATTCGATACTCGGGGATTACTCCTCGTTTTATATTACTTGAACGATCGGTACACTGCCGTTTCGTGTCGCAGTCGAGCTACCGCCTATAGCGGTGTGTGAGATTTGCGCCATCAAGTTTTTGGCGCCGTTGCCGGGGAACACAGTCGTGTGAGTTTTCTGGAGAGGGAGAATTTGAGAGAAAAGCCCTTCCATTTGTAAATTGCATCTTTTATTTTATTTCTGTTCTCTTTATTCCTTCTTCTTGTTTTATATCAGGTTGCTTTAGTAATTTCTATTTGGTTTAGTATTTGCACAATAGCATTTTTATTTTGAATCGTTTTATCTTCGCACTATGTGGGCACATCTCAATTTCCGTTGCCGTTGGTGTGGAGCTACCTCCCACTCTAGTGATGAATGCCCTACGGAGAATAGTAGGCATAATTCTTATAGCCCAGCATATGGAGCACCGACTTCGTCTGGTACTCCATATGGTGCGCGTAAGTCTTATGGCTACTCTGCTGAGCCTTTACCGTCATACTTCTTTTCGGCTCCAGCTCCCGCTGCGCCAAAGAAGCCCGTAAGGCAGTGCCAGTTTTGTCGGAGCACTGATCACGCCCTGAAGGATTGTGCTGCTTTTCGTCGCCAATTGGATGAGAATGACGAGCCGGATATCCGGATCGTCCCAACTCCTAACTCTGGCGGCACACCTTCAACATCCGGTTATGTGTCTTTGTCACCTTCACATCTTGAAGGGTATGGCATGGACACGGTCACCGGATGTGCGGTTGATCTATGCACCGACATTACTGAGCCTATTCTCCCGGTGCATCCACCACCTCTAGTGGATTCGATTCTTTGTGAGGAATCGGTGCTCGACTTTTATCCGAGCACTATTCCTCCCCCTATTGTGCATACTACACTCGTCTCTGACGACATTGTTGATGATGTGTCGCAGGAGGAGGCGGTTGATCTGAGTGTTGTGCCTACTCCTATGGAGGAGGACAACCTTCTAGGTGAAGAGGAGTTTTCCTCAACACCGGTGGAGGAAGTCCAAATCTTGGGCAGGGCCACTGTCGATCCCGCTGAATCTTGTAGCATTGATGACAATGCAAACATTATTTTACTTCCCCAACCTAATGGGAGTGAGACCGGGACCACTCCCCCGATTTTTGATTATTTATGTTCTTCATCTTGTTTATTTCTCGATCCCCCCTCTTCACCCGAGCCTGTGCAGGTTGAATCTTCACAGGTACTTCAGGAGGACTTGGAGCTTTGTGCTCAAGTCAATGATGAGTGTGTCCTTTTATGCGAGGAGGTTGATCCCTCCTCCATTAAGGAAGCCTCATTCGTTGCCTTCTCCTCCTGCGGACCTGCTGTGGACGATACCTTGCTGGGCAAGGATAGTTTTGGTGAGATGAGTGAGGACCAGGCCTCCTCCTCTTCTTACTTTCTTTTCCCTCTGCCTGTGAGGAGCAGGTATTTATATTTAGGTAGAGGGGTGACTGCTCTGTCTCCGTATCGGTACCCGCTACCGATGCGCATATTAGAACAGTTACCTGTGCATTTTCTTTTTCATAGGCCCATTAGCTAGAACCGTTTTAATTTAGAATAAGTCGTGCTGGGATGACAATAACCCCAATAGTTATCTTTCTTTTCTGCATTTTTATTTCTTCTAATCATGTTTAGTTAGTAATATTTCTTTTTAGTTTTCTATTTTCTTTTGTTTTTGCGGAGCTGACCCCTGCAGGTATCTTCTCTGGATGGAGGATGCTGCAGCTTAGTCTTGGTTTAAACGCCAATCTTCTGGTATGCTCACTTGCTGAGCATTGGGTACTCTCTTCCCCTAGCCTTTTCTGATTTTCATGTCATATATTATGCGGATTGTTTAGTTTAAGTCTGGGGGAGAGTAGTTTGTTTACCCGCTCACGTGCACTATTGCACTGCATACTAGAAGATTTCATTTAAAATGTTTTGTTTAATTTCATTGCACACCACAGCACCCACATGAGCGCGTGCTTATCTATTTGTTTTGTTTTGAACAAACTATCTTGGTTAGGAATGTGAATTGGGATGATAGCTTAGGAATTACTATTGTGAGCGCAATGTTGACTCGAGCAGTGTTCTAGTCTCATCCGCGTGCTACAATAGAATTTGAGTAAAATTAGATTATTTCTATGCTTTTAATTTATGATTAGTATTTATGCGTAGTTTTAGATTTATTCTACTCAAGTGGTGAATGTGAATGAAATTGGTGATAGCCCGGTGTTGTGTGTATACGAGCGCTAGTTGTGTGTTGCTCGAGTCGGGAGGAAGGTTTACCTTTCTCGTGGGCTAAGAACTTGCCCCAAGCGACTCTTGAAGCATGGGTGCGGGCGATTCGTTGAGATAAATGTGATATAGGCCACCTTTTGGCTAGATTGAGCCTTCGCTTTCCATATCCTATTCGCTCACCTTTGCTTCCCAACACTTGTGCCTACCACTCCCTTTGTTCAGCTCCTCCTCCATACACCAAGGCCTAAAGTTTATCTCACTGTCGCAACCAAGTATTTGTTATCTGCACTCATGTTTTAGATTTGGTGTGATGTTTGGAATTGTCGTGTTGTGAAGGAGAAATAAACTCTATTTGCTGATTTTGAATCAACCGGAGGATAAGAAAAAGAAAAAGAAAAATATGGTATTGAAATAAAAATCTGAAAAAAAAGTGTATTGAAAAGTTATCCTCCCGAGCGTTTTAGAAAATCTGTTGGTATTTGTGGAGTAGGCCGTGTGCACACCTAGTTTTCACAATAAGTCTGGGGGTGTGTCACACGAACTTTGTTTTTGGTTTTGCTTGGTGCAGCGTCCCGTTGACTCATGTTGGTTGCGTAGCCTTCGTTTTTACCTTTGATTATCATACCGCAACCTAAGCCCCAATATAATCCTAAAAGTCCTATTGATTTATCTCGCGAGTTTGCTAGCGCTGTGGAGAGAGTGTGACCGGGCAAGCGTATGGTTCCCGACGTTGATGGATTTCAGCGGAGTTATTCCCGAATCCCGATCTTTTGCAACACCCTCCTTAGTGGCTTATTACTTTCACACCGGGCATGATCATCAAATTCTTCACAATTCACCAACTGAGTATTGATAAATCTTTATTTACGCTCTAGTACTTTCGTAAATTAGTTAGCATAGTTAGAATCTCTTTTTACGAAATCTCTATTTGCATGCTTTTGTTACTTCGCATTGTACTCCCTTGCGTAATTTTCTTTGCTAACTACCTTTTTCACACTCCACCGGATTCGTTTGCTCGGGACGCGCAAACAGTTAAGTCTGGGGGTGTGATGAGTCCTGATCATATACACTTTTATGGACTCATCTGGGCCATCTATTTAGTCTTTTCACTGCACTTTAGCCCTGTTTTAGCTCATATTGGTCATTCTATGCTAGGTGCACTTATAGGCCCATTTTGGTGTGATTTCATTGCTTTTCTTCATTAGTAGTTTTCTTGCGTGTTAGGTGCCACTTTCAGTGGCTGGATTCGTGGTTGTGCTGGAATTGGAGTCGTGCAGGTGTTCCCGGTGCAATTCTGCACAGGAACACTGCGCACGATCACCGATTCTATTGCGCACGACCACTGGTCGTGCGCCACTGATCGTGTGCACTTGACCCCTCTTTCATGAGTTCTGTTTGGTGCAGTGCGCACGACCATCTACGATAGTGCGCACGACCACCGGTCGTGCGCCACTGCTCGTGCGCACTTAGCATCAATTTCTTGAGTTCTGTTTCAACCAGTGCGCACGACCACCTACGATAGTGCGCACGACCACCTACGATAGTGCGCACGACCACCGGTCGTGCGCCACTGGTCGTGCGAACATGTTATTTTATAATTTCTGTCTTTGCAGGTTCCGTCCAGGCAGAGCGCACGATCACCGAATTCTAGTGCGCACGACCACTGGTCGTGCGCCACTGACCGTGCGCACTGTTTAATTCCAGCGCCTATAAATTCCGCTGCTCGCGATTTAGGTCAGATCGATCGTCTTCTTCCGCCGTTTTCCGCCCGGTTCCGCCCAGATTCGCCCCTCCACCGTCGCCCACCATATGGAGGTGCTCCGGGCTTGTTCTTCACGCCAATCTTGAGCCGGAGTTTCCTCTCGGCCTCCTCCTTCATCCAAGAGCTCCAAAGGAAGACCTAGCCGCCATTACCATCAAGCAAGAGGAAGTTTGCAACCTCTACCGGATCGTGACACGAAGAAGACGGGTCCATTGGAGAGTCGTGACAGCTCTCTCTACCCCGGACGTAGTTGCGGACCGAGCTTGGACGCAGATTGACAACCCGGTGATTCCAACCGTGAATCTACAACGAGACTTCGGATTCGGTCGATTTCTTGCCTTATTCTTCTCTTATTGATTGTTGTAATAGCTAGATCTATATATTTTGATGAAGTTGCACTTAGACTTGCTTCTATTTATATAGATTTCATGTTTGTGGGAAATGCTTTTGTGGTCTATGTGTTTATGAGGAGCGCCACCATCCATTTTCCACTTCACCACCGCGTTCGTGTGCCGCACTAGCAATTGCTAGTGGCGTGCTTGTCGAAGAGGTGCTTGCGACCCTCACTCCGCTAGCATACTCGTCCATCCGCCTACCGAAGCGTGGCATCGCGGCCCGTGTATTCCATCCCACCTAACGAAGCAGCGCGCTCAAGGCCTGCACAGTTCGATTCCGCTTGCCTACTCGTCCATCCGCCCTTTCGACGCAGCGCGCTCAAGGCCTGCCTAGTCTCCATCCCGCCAAGCGAAGCATTGCATAGCGGCATTGCATAGGAGTAGTTGATAGCTTTTATTTTATTTTCCAAAAGCCAATCCAACTCCCCCGCATTCCATTCGACGTTAAGGACTTCAATCTCAAGTCCTACCTCGAACGTTAACTCCACCTTACTGTGTTCCTTGAGAGATTCGATACTCGGGGATTACTCCTCGTTTTATATTACTTGAACGATCGGTACACTGCCGTTTCGTGTCGCAGTCGAGCTACCGCCTATAGCGGTGTGTGAGATTTGCGCCATCATATACCGATGGGACTATTAAGGAGCCCCCCAAGACCGAACCCTCCTGGAAGCGTTGAGATTCTGACAAATCTCTAGTTGTTTCCCGGCTCCTGCATTCAATGTCTTCTAAGGTCTACCGGAGCTAAATGTTGATGGACTCGGCATTCGAGATCTGGACCCATGCTCGCGAAATGTACTCTCAGATTGGCTGTTCCACCCAGGTTTATGAGCTCACTCGTCGCATTTTGGAGTTGCGGCAAGGATCGATGATTGTTTCATCGTTCTTCTCGGAGTTCGAGCGCCTTTATCAAGAGTTGGACTACTTTGCGCATTTCAGTCCTGCGTGTACTGCTGACGCCATTCAATTAAATCAAAGGAGGATCGCTTACATCTCCATGTCTTCTTGATGGGCTTGAACATGGAATCTGATATGGTGCGGATACATGTCCTCCACCGCTCTCCTTTTCCCTCTCTTCGGGAGGCATTCAGTATGGTTCTGGGTGATGAAGACCGCCGCAAGTCCCTCAGTGTTTTGGTTCCTCCTGATCGCTCCACCTTGACTAGTGTTGGTCGTGGTCGTATTCCCACTCTTGGATCTTTCGTGCCCACCTGTGATTATTGTGGTCGAAGGGGACACACTCTCGAGAGGTATGTTTCAAACTTCATCCGCATCTTGCTCCTCCTGGACGTGGTCGTGGTCGTGGACCTGGCCATGGGGGTCATAGACACAGTGGCTACCGCTCTCATGATGCTACTTACACTACAGATGTCTATGATGAGTCTCAGGTTTCCTCTTCAGCCTCTCTTACAACTCAGGAATTGGATGTCTTTCTTCGTCTGTTTCACTCTCAGTCCGATCCTGTCACCGGAGGCTCTACTTCCCTTGCCACCAATGTCATGCCCAGCGCTCATGTAGTCACCGCCTCACCTTCTGAATGGGTGCTGGACTCCAGCGCTACACACCACATGACTAGGTCTTCCTCTGGTTTTCTCTCTTATACTCCTTTGTCTGGTAAGGACAAAGTAATTTCTGCTAACGACTCTTTATCCTCCATTGCGTGCAAAGACAACATTTCTTGTTCTCCATCCATTTCTCTCCCCTCTGTTCTTCATGTTCCCTCATTTCCACGCGATTTACTCTCCATCAACAATATTACTAAATCTCTTAACTGCTCCGTAACTTTTTTTCCCGACTCTTGTGTATTTCAGGAACTGGGTACGAAGCGGAACATTGGCAGTAGTAGGAACTGTGGCGGCTTGTACTGCCTGGACACCCAGCTTCCCTCTCAGTCTCTTTCCAGTTCCACTGTTACTGTTGATGATGTTCTCCGCTGGCATCTGCGCCTTGGACATCCGTCCTCCGTTTATTTGCAAAAAATATTTCCTGCTTTTTTACCCTTTCTTCAGAACTTTGCTTGTGATGTATGTGATATGTCTAAACATGTGCGACATACTTCTTCGCATCTTTCTTCCCCTAGTAGCATCCATTTTGTTGTTATACATTCTGATGTTTGGGGTCATCCCCCATTTTATCTATATCTGGTTTTCGATGGTTTGTCACTTTTATTGATTGTTTCTCTCGCACTACATGAGTTTTCCTGTTGAATAGGAAAAATGATGTTTTTCCTTGCTTTCAAGCGTTTCATAAAATGTTGTAAACCCAATTTGATGTCTCTATTTGTGTTCTTCGAAGTGATGTGGGGGGGGAGTATGACGATAGTGGTGCCTTTGGTTCTTACCTCACCACTCAAGGTATCATCCACCAAAAAACGTGTGTACACACACCTCTACTCAAAACGGAGTGTCCGAACATAAAAATCGGCACCTCCTTGAGGTTGCTCGCTGTCTCCTAGCCACCATGCATCTTCCTAAATCCTATTGGGGTGATGTGGTACTTACTGCTACTCACTTTATCAACCATCTTCCTTCTCGTGTCCTTTCGTTTACTACTCTTCTAGCTCGTCTCTCCACCACTGGCGTGGTTCATTCTTCCCATTTGGCATCCCGTGTCTTTGGGTGTGTCTGTTTCATGCATGTTCACCAACACCATCGCGACAAACTTGACCATCGGGCTCAACGTTGTGTCTTCCTTGGCTATTCTTCTACGACCAAAGGGTATCGCTGATATCACCCCACTTCTCGGCGTATGTTCTGTACCATGGATGTCACCTTCCGGGAGGGGGAATCATATTTTCTGTCTTCGACTCACTCTTTTCGTCAGAGGGAGAGTAGTGGTGATACAGATGTTACTCATGTTCCTCTTCCTCTTCTCCTTTCCATTCCTTCGCAGCTTCCAATTCCGGTACTCATAGCCCCT
This sequence comes from Dactylorhiza incarnata, assembly GCA_033032865.1. Taxonomy (NCBI): domain Eukaryota; kingdom Viridiplantae; phylum Streptophyta; class Magnoliopsida; order Asparagales; family Orchidaceae; genus Dactylorhiza; species Dactylorhiza incarnata. The sequence goes on from JAWHQI010000327.1 coordinate 1,284,869, forward strand.
ATCCCGGTATCGGACCCCTCTACTATGATTTCTCCTTTTCCCCACGTATACCACCGTCGTTCAGGTACACAAGCTACTAGAGTTTCACCTCTACCAGTGCCAACTTCAGACTCAGATTCTGATGAAGCTGATTTGCATATCCCTTTTGCTTTGCTCAAGAAAGGTAAAGTTACTTGTACGCATCATCCTATTTCTAATCATGTGGCTTACCATCATCTTACTCTGATTCATCAGGCTTTTGTTTCATCTCTTTCCCTAGTCGTTATTCCTAAGACATGGTAGGAAGCTTTGGGGATACCTGCTTGGACACATGCTATGCAAGATGAGATGTCTTCCTTGGACAAAAATCACACATTGGATGTTTCCTCTCTTCCTCCAGGAAAGAAAGTTATAGGTTCCTGGTGGGTCTTCTCTGTTAAGCAGAACCAAGATGGTAAGGTGGAACGGTACAAAGCACGTCTGGTTGCTCAAGGATACACTCAGACTCAGGGAGTTGATTACCAGGAGACCTTTGCTCTTGTAGCAATGATGGACTCCATTCGGGTGTTGTTATCGTGTGCTTGCGGCAAGCTTGTGCTTGTTCGAGCAAGATTCCCTAGTTAGTAGTTTAATCTTCTCATATGAATTTGAGTTTGCCCTTAATTAGAAAAAATAATTACCATCTAATTAAAAACATATATATATATATATATAATTAAAATCCGACATTTTGAAATGTCCCCGATATATCCCCCGCAATCCGACATCCGACATAAAAAACCAAAATCGACATGAGTCCGACATCCGACATCTGCAAGCTTGTGCTTGTCTGGAATGGTACCTCCATCAACTGGACGTGAAGAATGTGTTCCTTCACAGTGAGCTTGATGAAGAGGTGTACATGAAGTCCCCTCCTGGTTTTGTGAAGAAAGGAGTTGAAGGGCTTGTCTGTCGCCTAAGGAAATCCTTTTATGACCTGAAGCAATCACCTGGGGCCTGGTTCGGGAGATGTCTCACGGCTATGCTCATGTTTGGGTACAAGCTAGCACAATATAACCATACTATGTTTATTTGGAGACATGAATAGAGGGTTGTGGTTCTCATTGTCTACGTGGATGACATTGTGATTATCGGAAATGACACAGAGGAGATTGCTAATCTTAAGACCCTCCTATCTGCTGAATTTGAAGTGAAAGACTTGGAAAAATTACGATACTCCCTGGGTATCGAAGTGGCTAGATCTGAGCAGGGTATCTTCATATCCCAACGGAAGTATATTTTGGATCTCCCAAAGGAGACTGCTATCCTTGGTTGTTTTCCTGCGAACACCCCTATGGAGGAAAATCACAGGATTGAGGAAGATGGTGATGGTGATCACACTGATGTTTCACGTTATCAAAGATTGGTTGGGAAACTTACATATCTATCCCACACACGCCCTGACATTAGGTTTGCGGTCGGTATCCTGAGAAGATATATGCATTCTCCCGGGATCAGACATCAAGAAGTTGCGTATCGCATGCTACGATATCTGAAGAAAGCTCATGGTCGTGGTCTCCTATTCTCCAAGAACAACAACTTGAAGATTGATGTTTTTACTAATGCTGATTGGGATGGATGTCGTGATGACAGAAAGTCCACAACATGATATTGTTCCTTCGTTGGTGGAAACCTTGTGACATGGTGTAACAAAAAGCAAAATGTGGTGGCTACATCAAGTGCGGAAGCATAATATCGTGCTATGTCTCAAGGCCTATGGCTGCGTACTGTGTTACAAGATCTGAGTTTCTCTGAGATAACCCCTTTCTCCTTGTTTTGTGACAATAAGGTTGTTATTAGTGTTGCTTATAACCCAGTCCAACATGACAGGACAACATGTTGAGTTTGATCGACACTTTATCAAAGATCACTTGGATAAAAGACGCTGGTCACTCTTTTTGTTCATTCTAAAGATCAACTAGCCGATGTGTTTACCAAAAGCTTGGGGTGTGGTGTGTTTACCGATGATATTGAAAAGCTTGGGATGACAGACATCTTCCGTCCGACTTGAGGGGGATAGTTGTAATTTATATTTAATTCTTTCCAAATCATCTTTATTGTATTAATCCCGGATCGGGGTAGTTTAGTCTTTTTCCGTTTTTAGGTTTCCCCCTTACTCAAGTATATGTATGAGTAAGGCCTCTATTGAATGATTATCAAAGTATTCTTCCTCTCTACTGAGCTCTTATGGAGATCCTATCATCAAGAGTTCGATCTCAAGCATACCTTGATATATTGTATCTCACAATTTTGATTATTGTACTCTTGTTTAGTTTGATGATAGTGATTAGCTATCAATTGCTTCGACTTGCCGACAATTTAAGCTTCAATTCAAACCTAAATCCAATCATCCTTCCATGACCTGTATCCTACCTACTGCTCAAGATCGTGCTGCATGTCCACGACCTGGAATCCCCTTTGCCCCTTCCCCACGGTTGTTCCCGGCCGATATGTTTCCTTTCTTCTCTGTCAGAATAATTGTTGACACCTTTGTATCGTCGACGTTCTGGAAGCTCTTTCGAGACCATCAATTCGTAGTCGGCCTCACTTAGTTTCGTCCTCGTTCAGCTGCTTCGACCACGACAACTCGCGCGTCTGCCGCCCTCAGGGATAGGATGTGTTCCATCCGCCCTTTTCTTGGTTCTCTTTCGACATCTCCAACTAGTTGTCGTTATCAACTGACATCCTCCAGTTTCGCTCGCATCCAATAAGCCACTATCGCCCGCCTTCAGCTTCTCTAGCCGCATACAAATTTTCTTGCCTCGCCCCGCTCAACACATGCCTCTACGCGCACTCTCCAGCCGGTCCCAACCCTGCCACAATTAAATGAGAGAAGATTGTATCATACTATTATTACGGCCCAATTGGGGCAATATATAGAGAATACAAGATGGTAGGATTGTGACACCTCATCAATCCGTGTGCCTCATACAATAAAAGATAATAAACCACTAAAAGTAAATCCAATAAACTCAATACTCCCCCTCAAGCTGGCGCGAAGATATCAAGCAAGCCCAGCTTGCCATATGTAGAAAGGTGCCGGGAAGGCCCAACAGCTTTGGTAAAGGCATCAGCAATCTGGTCTGCAGATGGGACATAGGACGCTGCAAGAGTCCCTGAACGGATATGCTCCCTGAGAAAGTGAATATCCACCTCAATATGTTTAGTCCTCTCGTGCAGAACTGAGTCAGATGCTAGCATGAGAGCAGACTGGTTGTCACAAACCAGTGTCGAGGAACTAGAAGGAGGAAAACCAAGCTCGGTCAAGAGAGTACGCATCCAGAGAAGCTCGGTGGCGCCATGGGCCATAGCCTTGTACTCAGCCTCAGCAGAGGAGCGAGAAACAACGCTCTGCTTCTTGCTCTTCCAGGAAATAAGATTGCCACCATAGAAAGTGCACATCCCCGAAGTGGAACGGCGATCAGTTAGGGAGCCAGCGTAGTCAGAATCCGTGTAGCAGGTAAGATCGGAGGATGGTGATGAACGGTAGAAGAGCCCGAGGCCAGGTGATCCCTTCAAGTAGTGAAGGATCCGAAAAGCAACATCCATGTGAGAAGTCCGGGGAGCATGCATGAACTGGCTGACCATACTCACAGCAAAGCTAATGTCGGGGCGAGTATTTGTCAGGTAGATAAGTCTTCCAACAAGACGCTGGTATCTGCTCGGATCAGGGAGAGGTTCGCCAGATTCAGCGTGTAATCGGTGGTTCGGGTCCATGGGTGTAGAGACTGGAGAGCACCCAAGAAGGCCAGTATCACTCAGAAGGTCAAGTGTATACTTCCGTTGAGACAAAGAGATCCCCTGGTGAGATCTGGCAACCTCAATCCCAAGAAAGTACTTCAGAGGCCCCAAATCTTTGACCTCAAAAGCCTTTTGAAGTTCCCCCTTGATCTGGAGTATCCCTGAGCTGTCGTCACCGGTAAGGATGATGTCATCCACATAGACCAAAATAATGACCCTACGACCATCAGCAGAGGTCCGAACAAAGCAGGTATGGTCGGCATGACATCTGGTGAAGCCACTCTGAAGAACAACAGTACCGAACCGCTCAAACCAGGCTCGAGGGGATTGTTTCAGCCCATACAAGGATTTTTGCAAGAGGCAAACTTGACCCAAATACTCCCCCTGAAGCCTGTAACCAGGTGGCGGATCCATGTAAATCTCCTCAACAAGGTCGCCATTGAGGAAGGCATTCTTCACGTCCAGCTGATGAAGAGGCCACCCGTGGCAGGCAGCGAGGGAAATAAGGAGACGGACAGTAGAAAGCTTGGCCACAGGAGCAAAGATCACCCCGTAATCCTCTGGAGTCTGAGTAAAGCCTTTTGCAACAAGGCGAGCCTTGTAACGATCCAAAGATCCGTCGGCATTATACTTGACGGTGAACACCCAACGACAACCAACAGTCTTCTTGCCGATGGGAAGATGAACTAACCGCCAGGTGCCAGCCTTCTGTAAAGCGGACATCTCAGCTTCCATGGCTGCCACCCACTCAGGGTGCTGAAAAGCCTCAGTCGTCGAACTCGGAATTCTGATCTGGTCAGTGGCGGTGAGGAAAGCTCGGTACCCCTGTGAAAGGCGCTGGTAGGACACAAAACTAGCCACAGGATGATCAGTAACACAGGAACGCTTACCCTTGCGAATAGCAATAGGTAAGTCGGGAGAGCAAGAAACATCACCTGCCCGAGGAAGTGGCACCGAGTCCGGTGAGCTGGGCTCGATCAGTGGATCACGAAGAATAGGGTGAACATGGGAAGGCCCACGGGGGCCACGAGTATATATCTGTAGAGGAGCAGAGTCTGGCTGGGAGATCAGGGGAACAGGAGATGAGAATGGTGGAGGAGAGGAAGGAGTAGAGGTAGAAGAGTCACAATAGAAGGGAACATCCTCAAAGAAAGTGACATCCATAGTATGGAAGGTCCGACGAGAAGAGGGGTCATAACATCTATACCCCTTGGAAGAGGAGGAATAGCCCAAAAATAAACAACGGATGGCTTTGTCATCCAGTTTCGTCCGAGTCGGACGGCGATCCTGAACAAAGCACACACACCCGAAGACTCGGAGAGGAATAGGGAACAACGGGCGGCTGGGGGAAAGGAGACTCAGGGGGACACGACCAGCCAGAGGTTGGCAGGGGAGACGGTTGACTAGGAAAGTCCCTGTAAGAAGGGCAGCACTCAAGAAGGATTTGGGAGCATGAGCCCCACGAAGGAGGCAACGGGTCACATTTAGGAGATGACGATTCTTGCGTTCCGCTACTCCATTCTGCTCCGGAGTATAGGGACAGGAGAATTGGTGGAGAGTTCCTTGGCTAGCAAGGAAGGCAGTAAACAAGGAAGAGGTGTATTCCCCTCCATTATCAGATCGGAGGATCCGAATAGGGGACGAAAACTGGGTGCGAATCATACTCGAGAACCGTGTATATATGTCAAATACCTCAGACTTAGCACGCATCAAATAGACCCAACAGCAACGGGTAAAATCATCGATGAAGGAGACAAAATATCTAAAACCATCATAAGAAACGACCGGGGCAGGACCCCAAACATCAGAATGAATAATATCAAAAGGTGCAGAAGTACGGGAAACAGAAGTAGGGTATGAAGTGCGTGTGTGTTTACTTAGCTGACAAACATCACACTGAAAAAAGTGCTCAAATGAGACACCCGGAAAAATAGAAGATACAATTTTAGGACTCGCATGTCCCAGTCGGGCATGCCAAATAGCAGGAGTGGTGGTGGTAGTAGTGGCAAAAACGGATGGCGGAGGTGATGGTGCAGGAGGTGGGAGATCCAGCAGATAAAGCCCGTCGCGCTCACGGCCGGAGCCAAAAGTCTTCCTCGTGGTCAGGTCCTGAAAAACACAACCAGAAGGATCAAAAGTTACCGAGCAATGTAAAGCGCGAGTCAATCGACTAACAGAAAGAAGATTTAAGGCTAGTTTGGGAACATGGAGTACAGAATCCAAGGAAAAAGAAGTCGAAAGAGAGACTGTGCCCTGGTGAAGAATCGGGGTCACAGAGCCATCGGCGAGGCGAACCTGCTGATGGACAGTCGGAGAGACAAGAGAGGAGAACAAGTGTGGCTCACCCGTCATATGATCAGTGGCCCCAGTGTCTATCACCCAGGGAGAGGCAGATCCCTTACTAGTGACATGAAAGGCCGTCGGAGTACCTGATGCAGCGGCTGAAGTCGATGACGAGGGTCCAGGATCAGAGGTTGTCTGCGGCTGAGGTGGCAGAGCATAGTGCTGAAGCTGTGACTGAAGCTCCTGAACCTGAGCCATAAGCTGGCTCCAGTCAGCTGAAGGAGTCCCAGAGTCAGATGTAGTGGCGGCAGCGGCCCGAGGAGCGGAAGACTGCTGGCGCAGGTGAGGAAAAAGCAGCCAACATCTGGACTTCTCATGACCGGTCCGGAGGCAGTGCTGACACTGAATAGAGGCAAACGGGCTCCCTCGGCCACCTCCGCGGCCCCTATGGGTAGAAGAACGCCCCCCTCGCACAGAAGGAGTACGACCCGAAGCAAGGGCCATCTGGTCTGGTGGAGAAGTAAGCGCTGGAACAGAAGGAGCAGTCAGGCAAGCACGACGCTCATGCTCCTCTACCATGGAGTAAGCATCTAAAATATTTGGAAGCGGGTTCATGCTCACAATCTGAACCCGAATCTGCTCAAACTCAGGGCGTAACCCCATCAGAAACTGATAGGTCTCTCGCTTCTCCTGTCTCCGCTTGGCAATAAGCATATCCTCGGAATGAGGAAAGGCACTCAGTGGCTCGAGGTCGGAAAGCTCCTGGAATCTCCCAGAGAGAAAAGTGAAGTACTCATGCACAGAACGGTCACCCTGACGAGCAGTCGAAATCTCCTGGAAGACGGAGTAAATCCGCGTATCAACGCGTGTGTGCCCATAGGTGCGAGACAGAGCGGCCCAAAGAGACGGAACGGATTCGGAGCGCATAAACTGCTCATAAATGCGGGGCTCCATGGAGCATTGAAGCCACCCAAGAATCTTGAAGTTTTCCGTGCGCCATTGACGGAGAGCTTTGTCGTCTTTCTCGGCAGGCTTGGGAACCCCATTAGGTTCAAGCCAATCAAGCTTGTCATGTCCGGCGAGATAGACACGCACGGAGTTGGACCAAGCAATAAAATTCTTCTCATTAAGAAGTGTGGTGGTGATGCGACGAGCAAAGCCATCATTCGTGGAATCCATGGGATGAAATCAAGATAAAGGAAATCCTTAAATGGAAGGAGGAGATCCCATCCCCGAAGAACACAAAGGACCGTAGATTAAACAAAAATCTAGGTCAGAAAAAAGGTACCGGCCAGCAGCAGGAAGACGGTCAGCCCTGGAAGAGACGAAGCATCGATGGAGGACAGAGGCGAAATCGTCAAGTATGGACGAACAGGAAGCAGCAGCGGCACATCATAGCAGCCGCGGTACAGAAGGCAGCCGGAGAAGACGAGAAGAAGCAGTCGTCTTCGGGCGCAGGCGTCGGCGTCGTCGTCGGGCGCAGGAGTCGTCGTCGGGCGCAGGTGTCGGCGTCGAGTAGAAGTAGTCGGGTGCCGTCGAGTAGAAGCAGTCGGGTGCCGTCGTCGTCGTCGTGGCGATCGGGAAGACGAGTCCTCACATCCTGTCGAGAGAGATCAAACCGGCGGAATCGGGAAGAGGGGTTGGCAGGAGGCGAGATCGGGATTTGCGAGAGGCGAAGGCGACGGGATGTCGGGGGGGGGGGGGGGTCGGAATTTTTCGCTTTGATACCAAATTAAATGAGAGAAGATTGTATCATACTATTATTACGGCCCAATTGGGGCAATATATAGAGAATACAAGATGGTAGGATTGTGACACCTCATCAATCCGTGTGCCTCATACAATAAAAGATAATAAACCACTAAAAGTAAATCCAATAAACTCAATAGCCACAACTACCCCTCAGACTTTATTGTCTTGGATCCTCTAGCTCTCGTTGTTGTACTTTACAGACCTCGACCTTGAGGACAAGATTGATTTTAAGGAGGGAATTGTTGATACGAATATGACTCTCCGGGCCATAACCACCTCGCCGAGGGCTGTTATCATAGTTTTGCTTGTGTCTATAGTCTATGGATCCCTAAGTGTTATTTCTGTAATTTCATTGTATACTCACTCCCGCCTAAATAAAAGGAGTCAAGAAGAGTCTTTTTGGTATATTGGATCTTTGGATTGTTTAAGCTCTCATAAGATAGTAGAGCTCTTAGGAGGATCCTACCCTCAAGAGTTAGATATATAACGTACTTCAATATATTGTATCTCGCAATTTTGATTAATACTCTCTCAATTAATTTTATGATAGCTATTGGTTATCACCATGTATATATTTTCTCTATCTTTTCTTGTCCCACATTTTCGGTGGAGATTTAGTGTCACCGCTTGAATGTGTAAAGCATGGGAGTTTTAATATTTGATAATTGATATAGAAGAAATATATATGCAAATTCTTGTTGTTTTAACAGAACAAATGTGGAGTGGGATATCCTACTACACGTAATGCCATTCTTGTGGCATGAGCTTTTTGCACACCAAGTATACTTTATCTAGCTTGTATAGAATATTTTTTAGCTTTTTCTTATTTTTAGATTTATTGTTTGTATACGTTTACTTAGTCTTTTCCTTTGGTTTGGCATTTACACATTGATGGAGCTGCTTTGTGGAATTATTTATATGCTTATATTCTTTTTTGTTATGGTGATATGAATTCTAATTCTGTTAAGTTTGATGACTGCAGCTAGTGAAGCAAGTTATCTTGCCTCGTGTTCATGGTCTAGCTCTAAGGACTACCGTTGCAGCTGTACGTTGTGCATTTCTTTTCCTTCTTTTTCTATTTGAACATATTTTAGTGCTACTAACATAATTGAAGGAAAAAAAATGTTCCTGTGCTTGTGCTGCTAGCAGCTTCATAAAACTCTACTATCTGTACAATACTAGCAGTGTCAGAGTTTCATTCTTGTTTTTCCCTGGATTAAAGAAATTATTAGTAAAGTAGCAAGCAAATAATGCCTTTCTTCATTCTACCTGTTACCTTAGAGTAATAATATTTACTTTCAAATAAATGACTAAAACCTAAAAACATGTATACAAATTGAACCTCTACACTTTGACGCAGGACGGTTGTGACAAAAGTGTATATCTACTCTATGAATGACTTAAATAAACTTGACAATTTTCCGGTGGCTATGCTTGCAACAATTAAAATGCAGGGTGAGGTTTGCCTACATTTCACACTTGTGGTGGGACCCTTCCCCGGACCCTCGCTGCGCGGGGATGCTTTGTGCACCGTGCTGCCATTTTCTATGCTTGCAACAATTAAAATTATAAATATTATGACACCAAAATCACAATCAAGTAGAGTCTCAATTAAGGAAATAAATATTGTAGTACACGTGCAAGAGTACTAGACAACAAAAACTTGAGCGAACAAAACCCGGTAAGTCACGGGATAATATCGACACAAAGTTACAAATTAATATTTAAAAAAAAAATCACACATGATTCAACACAAATGAAGTAACAAACATGTAATAGACTCACAGTAATCATAGAGTAGAAAGCTCAGTAAATGCCCGGGTGGTTATCTGTGGCAGGGCTGAAACATTTATTGGATTAGAGCCTCCGAGGAAGCCCTACTTGCTGAAACTGGGTTGCTGCGGGCCTGGATAGATAGATACATCTGTTGGGAGAAACCTTCCCTGGCTTCTGGATGTCCTGGAGGGTGGGGAGTAATGCTGGCATTGATTCTGGATGCTAGAATACGGGCTGGGAAGTGAAAGTTGTGTAGGAAATAGCACCCACAAGAGGTATGGTGGGGCGGGGTGAGTTTTGGGCACAAAGAAAAACTATAAAAAGGTGAAATGTGGCTGGATTTGTGAGTTAACACTTGTACAGCAACCCAGACGTAGGATCCGGAAAACTGGAGGGAACAGAAGCTAGCGAAGGAATATCGCCTGCATCGGCTGCTGGGAGAGGCTTTCCAGAGGAAGAAGTGTTGACGGGGGTGGGGGAATCCAGGATTTTACAGCTGTCATGTATTCCTGGGCAAAGCTGATGAAGTTTAAGAGGAAAAATGGTTTTATGGGAGTGGGGAGGTGTTAGCCGGCTGAGGAGTGGCATGTGGGGCCCGGCTGAGGCCTATTGGGGGTGTTGGCATGATTGGGTATTGGAAAATACGAAGGAGTGGGGGAAATTGAAGCTTATGAGTGGATTTAGTAGAGGTGGACCTAGATTTTAGGAAGTTGAGATAGTGAGGTCATGGAGAGGTGGTTAGGGAATTGAGATGGTGGTTGGAGAGTGGTGGCCGGTCAAGGTTAGCCGGAGGAGGTTGCCAGAGGTGGTGGCAAGAGGTGGTTTCTGGCAATCGCCGAAAAATAGAAAAAAAATGTGGAAAAGATTGGGGATTTAGGTGGCTGGTTGAGAGGGGTTGTGAGGAGGGGTTGAGGAGGTACTTGGAGGCCGACTGGTAGTGGGGATGTCAGTGAGGTGGAGTTGGGGAGGGGGAGGGATGAAGGTCTTTTAAAAGTTCATATACTATGAACGATAGGTAATCTTGTCTATAGTTCGTAGAATTTGGAGAAAATAATCTCTTAAATTTTATGTATCAAGTTTTTGGCGTCGTTGTCAGGGATACTTTTGTTGATATTTTGAAAGCGAAAATTTTATTAATTTTATCACTCTTTTTCTCCCCAACCCCACATTCTTTTTTTTTCATTTTTCTCCTCCAATTCCATTCTATTATGTAATGGTTAATTTATTTTATAAATAATGTTATCCCATTTGACCGCTAAAATTGTCGAACTTACATACAAAATTAACATTTTGGAAGCCGCAACAAAGCGTCAAATTATTTGTAATTTTTGTAGTGCAAATCATTTTAGTGAGGAATGTTCATTTTATTATCAAAATAATTTTTGTTATCAAAATGATTTTTTTATAAAATATATTTCTTATGAAATTTCATCTTACTCCGATTCTAATTATTCATGGCGGCAAGATCACCCGAATAGTTTTCGGTGCGATGAACAAAATTCATTCAATCAAGATTTTCATTCCTCTTCCTTTACCCCGCAAAATTCCTCTTCTAATCTTGGGAGATCTCCGGATTTTCTGTCTAAATTTAAATAATTATTCCCAAGATCGAGAAGAAATTTTATACCAAGAATTTAAAAGAGCCATGGAGACATCGGACGCAATCGAAGTTGAACATGTTTCCTCTTCATCTTCGCCCGATTCCACTCCTACTTTTCATGAATTTTCACATAATTGTTTCGAAAATGAAATTCATAAAAATATTTTGCCCCATGAATTTATTCCCCTTGGTATTTTCAATGAATTTTTGGATAACAATTTTGTTTTTGAAAATGAACAACCTCCACTTAATTTTATATTTTCACAAGAAACTCCTTGTGAAAATTTTTCTGATACGCTTATTTTTTATTCTTTTGATATTAATGATTATCATGTAGAAGATGAGTTGTTGCAACCAAATCTCTTCAATGATTCATTTGTCGCTTATCTCCAGCAATCCAAATTACCTCAGGTATGTATAGGTAATTTGGATTCACAATTTCAAGCTAACTGGCAACAAAAGAGTCAAGAATATAGCGGAGGAGTCGTCGGGCAACGGATTACGGCATATTCACCACATCGTGAATTTAGAGAGTTGTCTGTGCATTTTAATTATAAATATCATTTTAGCTAACCCAAAACGTCTAGCTAAAAGACGGTAAACAAAGTGTTGAAAGTATTTATATTTTAGTATTGGAGTTTAGTCCCACACCGTTTATCGGTGTGGTGTCTTGTTGTAATCCTATATAGTTCCCCTTTGAGGATGAATAATATTGAACCAAGTATTTTCTTTTCTACTCTTTTCTAACATGGTATCAGAGCAGGAATTGACTCCTCCCTGAATTTTGGTCCGTCCTAATTGTTTGGCGACCTAAGTTCTCGGTGGCTTCCGCTGTCTGATTTGCGTCTCTCCTTCTCGTTTTCATCTCGTCAAGCATCGGCTTCTTCCGCTCCCGTCCACGGAATCGGCGTTAGATTCCATCGACGGGAGCGGATCCTGGCCCTTTTGCGCTATCTTCGACAAATCTGCTTCTCCTCTTTCGATCACGTCGGCGCATCTGCTTTTCACATCACTCGATCACGTCGACCTCCGCTCCGCCAGCGCTCGATCCCGTCGGCTTCTGCTCCGCCATCGCTCGATCCCGCTTGCTTCTGCCTCCGTCTCGTGTTTCTTGTCGACGCGTGCTTCCGTCTGCGTGCGACTCTCTCTCCGACGGTTCCGTCGGCGTCTTTCTCCTTCCACGACGCCGTTTTCTTTTCTTCTCCCGTCTGCGTGAGCTGCTGCTCCCGGCATCTTCTCCGGCTACTTCTCCGGCTGCTCTCCAGTGCCGCTACTGTTCTGCCGCTTCTCTTCTTCTCCGGCTGCTCTCCTGTGTTGCTGCTCCTCTTCTCCGACTACTTCTCCGGCCCTGCCGCCCTGTGCCGCTGCTGTCCTGCCGCTGCTGTCCTGCCGCTGCTCCTCTTCTCCGGCTACTTCTCCGGCCCTGCCGCCCTGTGCCGATGCTGTCCTGCCGCTGCTCATCTTCTCCGGCTACTTCTCCGGCCCTGTGTCGCTGCCGCTGCTGCCCCTCTCCTGCTGGACATCTGCGCCGTGGTCGATTCTCTCCGACATCTGCGCCTTCAACGACATCTGCAGCCTTCGACGACTCTGCGCCTACGATGTCATTCCCTCCAGTTGCTGCTCTCGTGGAAGATCCCGCTGCTGTCGCTTACCGGAATGCAGTATTTTTGCTGTTTTTTTTAGGTTATTGTGTTGGTAGTGTCTTCTAGTCGCGTGCTATGGACGTTGGTTTCCGTGCTACTGCTCTTTGGGTGCCGAGCTCTTCTCTTCCTCCCTTCTCACTCGCCGCTGCTTGAGCCTTTTTTGCTCGCCGCTGCTTGAACACTCAGCTTGCAGCCGCTTGAGCCTTCTGCTCGCAGCTGGCTTGTGCTTTGCTCGCTGCATCTCAGATCGTGGTCTTGCCGACAACCGTTATCCATAGTTGTTTTTTTATATGTTGTTCTGATTGTCTTCGTCTGTCTCTCCATGCGAGTCTATGCCTTCATGCACGTGTTCCACGTGAGGGGAAGTGTTTGTGATAACGGCGACTCGGATGCCTCTTTCCCGACTTATGCCTTAGTCACACACGGCCTCCAGGCATATTTCGTATGTTGTGTGTGTCTCCCCATCTTTTTCTTCTATGTTAGGTAGGTGTGGTTTGGCCTTTATTGGTTGACCTGGTTTCAGCTCCGGGAGCATCCAGTGTGCTCATGGTCGGTTTGTGGACCAACGTTGTGTGACCTTTGCCCGATTGAAGTATTCCCGGTGACACACGGTTCGGCCTCAGTGGCTGTTGTTTTGTCCCACGTTGCCAACCATTATTTACCTTTTCTTGTATGTTGTGTTCAAGCTGAAGGGTTCCCCTTCAGCTTGAGGGGGAGTGTTGAAAGTATTTATATTTTAGTATTAGAGTTTAGTCCCACACCGCTTATCGGTGTGTGGTGTCTTGTTGTAATCCTATATAGTTCCCCTTTGAGGATGAATAATATTGCTCGAAGTATTTTCTTTTCTCCTCTTTTCTAACACAAAACACTATTATGAGGCACATTTTGCTTATCTTTATTTTTCTTGCACTATTCTTTTTATGCATTTTTCTTACAAGTTTTCTTCATACTTAGTTTATAAAGATTGGGGACAATGTTTATTCTTAAGTATGAGAGTGTATTATCTTATGTTTTGTTTTTCTTAAAAAAACTCGAAAAAAAAAATTAGAAGACCTTTTAAAAATCATAAAAAAACTGTTTCTCTTTTCTTTGCTTTCAATTTTGTTATAAAAATTTTACCAGCAACAACAACACTCGTGCCTTTATCCCATCATAGTGGGGTCGGCTATATGGATCCTTTGTCGCCATTGCGCCCTATCTTTAATCATAGCCTCACTAATGCCTAAGCACTTCATATCTTTCTTTATAGTTTCATTCCAAGTCTTTTTTTGGTCTACCCCTCTCCCGTTTAACATGTCTAGTGACTAAACTCTCACAACGCCTAACATGTGCCTCTAATAGTCTCCTATGTACATGTCTGAACCATCTTAAACGAGCTTCTCGCACCTTCTCTACAATTGGCGCCACTCCTGTCTTATTCCTGATACATTCATTCCTAATTTTATCCAGTCTCGTGTGACCACACATCCACCTAAGCATTCTCATCTCCTCAACTCCCATTTTTTGCTCATGTACACCATTCACTGCCCAACACTCAGAACCGTAGAGCATTGCTGGCCTAATTGCAGTACGGTAAAACTTGCCTTTAAGTTTTAATGGTACTTTACAATCACATAAGATCCTAGACGCGCTCTCCACTTCAACCAACCTGCTTGGATTCTATGTATCATATTTTTATCTACACCTCCATCTTTTTGAATTATCGATCCTAGATATTTAATGCACTCATTGTGGGAAATATCTTGGTCACCCAATTTAATGACGGAGTCATCCGACCTTCTTGCACTAGTAAATTGAAGCTCTATATACTCTGTCTTTGTCCTGCTCAACCTAAAACACTTCTTTTCTAAAGTGTCTCGCCAAGATTCAAGTTTCGCGTTTACACCCTTGCGCGTCTCATCGACCAAAACAATGTCATCTGCAAATAATAAACACAAGGTATTGCTTGTTGGATATGTCCGGTGAGATCATCTAAGATAAAAAATTTACCAAATACAAATAAATGTTTGTCTTTTCTTTTAAATTTTTATATCTTTTGTGTCTTATTTTTCTTTCTATGCCAATTAAAATACCAAAAAAATTATAAAATAAAAATAAAAAATTCTTGCGAAAGGGCCGTGTTGGGCTTTCATCCCACAAAACCGCCTAGTACCTTGAGAGTCCGTCATTGGGTATTCCTTGGCAAGTCCAAGATCTAATTTTTTTTTATGTTTAAAAATAATTTAGGAAAAAAAGGAGAGCCTGGTTGATTCTGAAGGAGAGATGTTATCACTTCTTAAAAGGACTTCGAGATTCTATTCGTCATCTCTTGATCCCTATGTGAATCTCTAAGTATGATGAGTTGGTGGAAGTAGCAAAAATGTTGGGGAGGGATGAAGAAAGAATTTAGAGGAAGAGAGATTTCAAGAAGAGGAAGTTTCCTGCCCCATATCAGGGCAGTAGAAATCAAGGATCTGGTTCTTCTTCTGGACCCAAGTGGAAGCAGCAAAGAAATACTCAAACGTCATCACAATTACAATCTGGGAATAAAAGTAATCAGAAAGGTACAGGTCCAGCGCCTTGTAAGAAATGTAACAAGAAACACTGGAGAATGTCTTGCAGGATTCAGTGTCTGCTATAAATGTAGGCAGCCAGGACATAGCTAATTTTTTTCCCAATGCTCCCTGAAGGACTGAGGATAATCGAACTTGGGGGCCACCACCACAGAAAATGTTTTGTATTGGCTCCACTAGTAATCAGGAGAAAGGAAAGATGGAAGAATCCGTAGCTTCTCAGGCCCCTCTTCCGGATGTTGCAGTTCAACCCGTTCAACCAAGAGTGTTTTCTCTTGGGCATCAGGAGGCAAAGGAGGATAATACAGTGGTTACATGTATTGCTTATGCATCTTCACAATGCTAAAATTCTTTTCGACAATGGTGCTTCGCATTCCTTCATGTCCGAGAAGTTTGTAAGAACAATAGGATTACATCCGTATAAATCCACTTCAGCTCTCAATGTGATAATGCCCAACAATATAGTCATTACAACAAATCTAAGACGTACAATAAAGTTATCATTAGAAGGTCGTGAATTAAACATCGATGCGGCAACATTACCTTTGGGGGAATTTGACATAATCATAGGAATGGATTGGTTGTCGCTTAATGATGCTTCCATCCATTGTCAAAGAAAGGAAGTTATTTTCAAAAATCATCAAGGCCAAGAAATTACTTTCAGAGGAATTACAGGTGTCTCTAATGTCCTTATTTCCTCTATGAAGGCAATCAAGACAATTTTGTTCCATTATCTTCGATAGTGGTAGTATAGAGAATTTCGTTTCTCAACGTATGGTCGACACATTAGGGCTTGAAACGCAACCGTTAGAACAACCATATAGCTTATTCAGAGTCAATAGTTATTTGACTATGCTCGTTACTCGCTATTGTCTAGTAGAGTTTTCTATAGTGAGCACATATTCAGATAGAGTATTATGTCATGCCGTTGCCATGTCTGTCTGTCACATTCTATTAGGGAGATCTTGGCACTACCACCGACATGTCATACACGACAGCACGAGGAACTCTCATTCCTTTTAGCACAATGGACACATGGAATTGTCTTATCTCAAGGTCACACAAGAGGACCTCTATGTCTTCTAGTTCACTTTTCGTTACCTCCACCACATTACTACTTACCACACTCCCTCCTGAACCCCCGCCTATGAAGTAAGCTGCGATACAGTTGTATCACTCATCCCACATGACCTAGGTCCGATCTCACATTTATCAGTTTTTGAAGTGCCACCTGATATTTTTTAGTTTTCTCACACTATATCTGTTGACCATTTATCTCATGCACATCACTATGTAAATTTCATATTTGGAGATCACACTTTTATTTCACCACGCTATCATTTTGGCATAGAAGGGTTTGTGGAGTTACAACAATATATTACATATTTTATGTCGAATTTCTGGAACATACTGTGGGGTCGAGAGGAAGCCAAACTCGAATTTGGTAGCGTCTATCACTCTCTGACCAATGGACAGACCGAGGTCATTAATAAGAGTTTGGAGAACTTTCTTAGGCGTTTAATCGGGGAGAATCTAAAGCAATTGGGTCTTGTACTTCCACGGGCACAATTCACATTCAATTATTTTAAACATCGCTCCCTTAATATACCTCCATTGTTAAGCGTGCTCGGGCGATAGTAGTATTGGGATGGGTGACCTCCTGGAAAGTCTTCGTGCTTCCCGCTTAACTTGAGTTTCCCTCATCAATGGAGGTCTGCAGTTAGAGACTCAACCTCAGCAACCCGCCATTTGGAATTTGCAGTTGTGGCCAATCAGATCCATGGATATGGGTTGGAGTCATTGGTTTGCAGACCTGTAGCCACCCGCAGTAGGTCGAGACGTTACAAGCTCGCGTACAATTTACCCTAATTCCCTAAAAATTAAAAATAGAAGATACAATAAGATGTCGTACACGTGTGTGTAACATGTAATCCACCAAAAAATCAACCTTGACCCCAAGGTCGAGGTGCTGCCCGCCGTCTAGTATTGATATACCTGTGGGTGGGCTGACGCAGAAGTTCCTGGGGCTCCGTCCGGCGGTACATCCGTTATCATAAGGGCGTCAAAGTCAGCAATGTCGATCTCCTCCAAGTCATCCCCGATGAGGGCCCGGAACTCCTTGATAGGACAATCATGAGTAGACGAGTATGGTTGCTTACAGTGGAAGCACACTTAGTTATTAAAGGCGCACTAAGGCGCATAGGGGTCTTGGAGCCTAGGCTCAAGGCGCAGGCGCGCGCCTGACGAAGACAAGGCGCAACCACATTCATTTAAAAAAATAAGCATCAAACATCACTTCATCTTCTTGATCAGATTTTTCATCTATTCTACTCATTAATCATTCATTACTATCATTTATAACTCTTAAAAAAATAGAATTAATGTGGTCGTTTGCATCATATCTAAGTATTAACACTCGATTATGTTTCACAAACACTAAATCATGCAAAAAAATATTGAGTTCTTATATTTTTTCTTTCTTTCTTTTGGGAAAAAAGGGTTTACAACAAAAATCGCTCTCAGGCGCGCCTTTTATACTCCAAAGGCGCAAA
This sequence comes from Dactylorhiza incarnata, assembly GCA_033032865.1. Lineage (NCBI taxonomy): Eukaryota > Viridiplantae > Streptophyta > Magnoliopsida > Asparagales > Orchidaceae > Dactylorhiza > Dactylorhiza incarnata. Next base: position 1,302,786 of record JAWHQI010000327.1, read on the forward strand.
AAAGGCGCACGAAGGTGCAAGACTCTGAGCCTGTTGAGCCTGGAGCCTTAGGTGCGCCCGAGGCGCGCCTTCAAGCATATGCACTTACTTCGCAAGTCATGATACTCTTGGTTGGAAAGGCGGTGAGTAGGGACGGTTGGTGCGTGGACCCATAATTGTTGGCCGAGGTAGAGGAGGTGGCGGTGGTGGAGGTTTAGACGGGGGGAGGGGGTGGGTGGGGGCAAAGTATGATTGGTAGGGTGGTTTGGAAGGATGCGTTGTAGAAATAGGGTCCCAGACGTCGCCAGGAATTCGGCATCCACGAGTAGGGAGAGGTCCATGGCTTGGGTGACGGATGGAGGGTGCGGAGGAAAGCTCGGATATGAGGCTGTAAGACGTACATGAAATAGCCAAAGTAATGGTCAGGTGGGAGACCTGGAATGTGGATGACCAACTCGATAAATTCATCAACATAGGAGTCAATGGAGCTCGTATAATCGAAGTGAAATGCTCAGCTTGGGTCTCGAGACGAGAGTTGATGGTGGTGTGGGCGTGTTCGAGGACCTCCACACGGGATTTCATCGAGTGACGACCCTTTGGCATAAGAAGAGGGCACGGGTGGAGGCGAAGAAGGGCGCAAGCATGACGCGGCCCAGGGAGAAGGCTACCCGCCAGAATGGCATGTGCAGAAGCCACTGAGCTAGAGTTATGGCGGTCGCAGGAGCTGAAGCGGAAGAGGGTGCAGGAGTTGGTTCTGGCAATCGTAGGGCACTTCAGTGGGGCGCCAGGAGCCGATGTAGAAGCGGAATGTGGCGGATGATCGCGGAAAAAGCAGTTGGCGGAAGATGTATCCGGCGAAAGAAGGTCTAGCGGAAGAGGGATCGACAGAAGAAATTGCCAAATGATCGGGCGGAAGAGAGCTCCCAATCGACTGAAGAAATCTCCAAAACGGCGGAAGAAATCTCCAAATCGACGGAAGAGGATCAGGCAGAAGATAGATCTGGCGGAATAGTGAGCTTGCAGACAAGCACAGAAAAGGCGAGGAACGCTTCGGTGGCCTTGCAGTAAGAGTTGGTCAGGCGATGTTGTTGGCACGCAGCGGGATCTGGGCGGGGCGTTGGTGGGCTCACAACTGCGAATGATCACGGAACGAGAATGAAGGAAGACGGCCGACGAAGAGGTCTCCGCGGAAGAAGCGCTAACGTCTGCTATCGCGAGAGGAAGGAATGTGGGGTGCGTATCCCGCACGGAAAGAGGTCGGCGAGATTGGCGAAGACGGAACACGGTGACACACTTAGTGCAGGCAGGAAGGCTAGGTTGGACCAATGTTAGTTAATAGAAAATACTTGCAATAAACACGATCAACTTGGATACAATCGCGAGGTATGCTCGTGCCTAACCTCTAGAGGCTGGTTCCTCCTAGAAGTCCCTCTCCCAAATGAGAGATCTCAAAACCCTAAACATCCAAAGATACCTAAAACTCCCCAAGTCACCTCCTTATATAGGTTGGGGAGGAGAGGGGGGGGGGGGGGGGGGGGGTCTCACATACAATTCACCCTAATGCCCTACAAATTAAAGATACAAGATACAATAAGATATCGTGCATGTGTGTGTAACATCCTACCTGTCTAAATCCACTACAGTACTATTGGGGCATACCATGTGTACTAATAATTTCTTAGATTGACGTGATTAGTTTTATGAAATGTAAGTGCAATTGTCGTGAAGCTTACAGTCCTTTTACATTTAGAAGTGAAATGAGGAAGTAGAAATGTTCTATCATTGCACTGTTTAACTTCTTTCTCCAAGTTAACTTGTACATGGATATGAAAATTAGTTGGTTAAGCCATTTCCTGATGCTTCCAAATTAGTTCACTCTTTTATCATCTACTGTTAACTGTTTACATTTTCGTCAAATTTGCACTTACATATGGGTCCTCGGTGTACTATTTTACAAAGCACTTTTATCTCTTACATTTATTTCAAAGGCTAGGTAAATACTTGGTGCTCATATAATCTCAGTAACTTCATTCTGTAATTCTATGTTCTTGAGGTGGTTGTCATTTTCTGAAATATGCACTGTTTCCTCTTTTATATTATTCTTTTGTTTATAAGAAATGACAAGGAATAATATTTTCACTTTTTATATTTTGATATTTGTAACCAGGTCAGAGTGAACGCTCTGCAGTGCTTGGGTGATTTGATTCCTTCACTTGATAAACAAGCAGTGCTGGACATTTTACAAACATTGCAACGTTGCACTGTCGTCGACCAATCTGCACCTACTCTAATGTGTACACTCGGAGTTTCACATTCAATTTGTAAACATGTAAGGCATTACATCCTCTTTAGGAATCATTCTATTAATTTTTTATATTCTTTTTTGACTTAGTATCGTTAGGCCTTGCTATCGAATTTTTTTAGAGAGCATTGAACAAAGCTTAGTAAGGACATGTTTTCTTTTGTTAGTAAAAGTTCACATCAACAACAAGTAATCAGCAACTAGGCCGATCTACAGCTGTACCCAACATCAACATCTAGACAATAAATGGAACTCAGGAAAATGACTTCAATGATGATTGTTTACGAAGGATCTATTTGTTGAAAGATTGCAAAAGAGTACTTAAAAAGTAAGTTTCTACTAGTCAAAATAAACACCAACACCTACTTCAATGATTTATCATCTTTAGAATAAAGCTCACTCACTAATCAGGAGTATAATCAAAATAAATAGATAAAGAGAGATCCATAAAGGGGAACTATTTGGATAAAACTAGAAACAGAAACGTACACTTGACAAGAATGAAAATGGCGAAGAGCTACAACACTTAAGCTTGTATTTGACGATTAAATTCAGTAAGTTTATGTTTTCTCCACCGTTATCCTTTAATATATTTATGTGTTCTTCAGTAATATTCGACTAGAAATATTTGGCGGATAAATTTATATTCATTATCCTGAATGTTCCGTTGAGCATGTATCTAGTCTTTATATTGAAAGAGGTGCTTGACTCTTAAAAAAGCCTTGATGTATCAAAAAGCACTTCTAGAGAGAGATTCATCGGCATTGATGAATTTCAATAAATCTAGGAATGCCTTATTTCCTTCATATGTACACTAGTTGGACCCTCCTCCAAATCACATATGTTGATGTGTAGCCTCGTCCAAGAGAAGCACATCTCATTGTCAGGTAGATTTTAACACCTCCCCGTATAATCTGTGTGTCCAAGATCTAGTACTATACACGTTCTTGATAAATCAACAATTGATCAATAGCTTGAAGCAGGGCCCAACTGCTTATTTCATTGAGACCATGAGTTTAGTGAATATTATTTCTAATCATGCCTTTGACCAATGGAGTTAGATTATCAAACTTAGCACACCTTGATGGGAGTTGAGGAAGCTGAAAGATTGGGTTGAAGTTGAGGCAAAGGAGGTTGGGATATCAAAAAGAGGAGCGTGGCAAGGTGCGGTCAGGAACTTGCGGGCAGGAGAACTTGCGGTCACGTTCGGTCAGGAGAACGTGCGGGCAGGAGCACTGATACAGCCGAGGAGTGCGGCAAGTGCATAGGAGATCAACAGATAGGCGATCAGGAGCTAGCATGCAGACTGGCTTGCGGACGCGGCAAGCGCGGACGAGAACTGGTGGGCAGGAGCAGCAGCGGACAGAGCTCTGTTGTACAGAGGAGCTGCGATTTGAGCGGCCAGGCAACTAGGAAACGAGCAAAGCTCGGCAACGCCTAGAAGCGGCAGTTAGATAAGAGGGTGGGGGGGTCGGCAGCATCCAGAAGCAACGAGAGAAAGGACCGAGTAGAGGCAAGGGATGGCAGCTTTGAGTGGTCTGGCTGCGCGATCTCTTTTTTCTAACTGATCTGCTCGCCACTAGCTCTTCTCTGATCTCTCCATCGCTGAACTTCCTTCGGTTGCTTGTTCTTGTTATCGCATTCCACCTTCTGCTCGCACCTCTGACCGCTCTGATCCCGTTGAAGTTGAGGCAAAGGAGGTTGCTTACAAAGCTGTTGCAAACAAGACTGCGGCGGACAAGGTTACAGTAGATAAGGCTGTAGTGGCAGAGAAGGCTGCAGTGGTGGACAATGCTGCAGCGGAGGAGGCCTTGCAGAAGGCTAAAGGCATATTGGTCGCGACCCTAAGCTCGGGCCACAGAGGCCGATATTGACATTCAAGCCTGCACTACCTCTTAAGAGGCCAAAAATTGTCCGCATCCCTACTGAATGTGAGCCTCCTTTGAGTCATGAGGAATTGAAACAACGGCGACGAAGAGGAGAATTGAAGCGAAAAACCGAGCAAAGGAAGCGTCTTATCCTTCCCCTCTCGACCGAAGCTGCCACAGATACTTAAGATGTTGATGATCCTCCAGGGTCATGTGGTTTCTTACTGTCTGCAGATGCTGAACGTATATCAACATTCCTGTATTTGTTAGTTTACTTAGCATAAAATTTTCTTAGCATATCGTGGTTACTCCCGTAGGGTTTGCACCTCCTCCATCGTTCGAAGAAGCATTGCCATCGTTGTTGAATGAGCTGAAGGAGATAAAGCAGAGAGAAAAGGAGATAACAGAGAGGGGAAAAGGCCTCTCCAAAGAGGTGTGGGTGCTGCATGAAAAGTTACATTATCTTAAAAAAGATAATAAATATTATAAAGGGAAAGTGACTTCCCTGTCCGCGGAGCTCGAGCATTTCAAGAAGAAGATTCCAGCTGAGTTCGCGGAAACTACTTCTTAAGTCCGCGACAGGTCAGCTCTCGCTGAGGCCGTTGTGACTACACCTTAAGTTCACAATAGGTTAGCTTCAGCTGAGGCCGTAACGGTTACCGCTAATCCTTATGAGGCTCGCGTGGAGAGGGACGTTGCGCGGCTTCATCGGTTGATATACCAAGTTATCTGTGGTCTTTCTCAGGTGTTTTACGCGATGAGCCAACAACAAGATGACACGACTCATATTGGGAAGGAGCGCAGTCAGCCGCGAGAGTGATTCTTTTTTTTGTTACTTGATGTCGTATTTTTGTAATATGTCGGACTTACAATCTTCTGAACTTTGCGATAATTGATATTTTAATAATATATGTGAGATATTAAGTTTTGCTCTTACCTTGCAAATGCTTGTGCGATCATTATTTGGATATACTGTTATGGTTGCGAACATGAATGTGTTGCCCGCGTATGTTGTTTGTTGCTTCCTTTTGTTGATTGCAGGAGACAAGATTGAGGACGCGCGGCTAAACGTGTGATTGCTATTTGACTGTATTGTTGTTGGTGCGGACGTTTGCATGTTTTCTGCATATTTTACTTAGCTTTCTGTTGTTGCTTGTAGAGAAGAAGAATGAGTCCGCGTGGACACTGATGGATACTGTGTGACAACTTGAGCTTCCGCCTTTTTGACTTCCACTCTGAAAATCGATAAATAGGGGGGATGCGTAGTTCAACAATCATTTCCTCTGAATGCGACCGAAGCAGAAGTCTGGGCGGACTCCCAAGATGTCTTATGTGCGCTCTTCTGCCGCCAAGGCCTTCCTGTCCGCAAACCTTCCAGCACCAAATGTGACCAAGCTGGAATTCAATAATTTTTTGAGGAAACACATGCGTGGGAGCTCGTACGCAACGCGACTTCTTAGGGAAGGGGAAAAATTGAACACATTTTATGTGGACGAGATCTCAATTCCTTTAGACCACTTCGACTACGGTTGGCAACTTCTTGTCTTTTGGGAGGTGGTTGTGATCTTTGACCACTTCGGAGTGGTGCCCGCGCAGCTTACTCCGAACCCAATTGCTTCGGTCTATTCTCTTGTAACTTACTTACAGACAGGGTGTCCTCTTTACCATGAACGTCTTCTTCATGCGGTCTTTATCGGAGAAGATTGATAAGCCGCATTTCGGCGGTCCTTTGTACTTTGGTTTGAACCATATGTGAATACTGAACCTTCCCAACGACGTTCATATTTGGACTGATAGATTCACTTTCTATGGGTTTATTAGAAATATAAAAGTGCTTAAACATAAGACTTGTAATTTTTTTGAGAATTTAATTTACTCCTAAAATTATAAATTATTTTCCGTGGTTTATTATACTGTTGGCCCCACCGAGTAAAAATTTCAAGCGTAAAAAACTTCTTTTATTATTTTTTTAAAAATTCTTATAGAAGACAATGCATAAGGCAACAAGAAAGTTTTGTTTTAGGATTTTTCTCTAGACTAGAGTTAAAGAAATGTAGCTCTGATGCCTATTTGATATAAGATAAGATGATGATGAGATGTTTTAAGGTGAAGCACAGGTTAATTGAGAGATTCATGGTTATTTTACGTTAAGAGTTGAGTTATGCAAAAATTTAACATAAAGACAACAAGCAAGCAAGCTAGAAATGCAATCGTCAACAATTTTGCGACTTGCGAGGAGTAGTGAATCGACAATCGCATGCAGAGGAATATATTACAACATTGAAAGTGTAATACTGTAGTCACACTAATTATTGTATTTTCTATTGAAGGGGATAACATGAGCTAGCACCAATCCGGTAATCTTTCGTTGAGGTCTTTGCCTGCTCCTTGAAAGTCATTCTTCAAGGGGCGTACTCTCTCAGTCTTAGTAGCTCGTCACTCAGAGGGGGAAGAGCAGAAAGGGAGAACAATTTAGCAAAAGCTAACACTTGCACATTTCATTCACTGTGATGATTACAGCATGAGCATTCATGTCTATTTATAGATTTTGAGAGTATGAAAGTTGAAGAGGGGATGGCTTTGGAGTCAATGAACATGGTTGGAGGTTGGACCCTCATTATGATGGTGTTTGCTCACATGTTTGGATAATAAAGAAAATGGGGTGGTCTATGTGTGAAAAGAGGGTGGTTTAAGGTGATAATGCATGACTATGTTTGGATGATAAAGAAAATGAAGTGGTTTATATGTGAAAATGAGGTGGTTTAAGGTGGCTTTGCTTGACTCATTATGGTGGTTTGTAGTCACATGTTTGGATGATGAAGGAAATGAGGTGATTTATGTGTGAAAGGGTGGTTATGGTGACAATTCTTGAATTTTGTGCACACGCTTGAATCATAAGAAGTTGAAGTGTTTATGTGTGAAAAGGAAGTAGTTTATGGTGTTCATTCATAACATAGAAGGAAATTAAGTGGTTTATATAAAAATAAGTTGGTTTCACATGTCTGCTAATTGATTTGGGTGTGGATGGTATTGGGCATGACTTGCTCATGATTTATAATGTATCCTACAATAACATAAAGTTCAAAATTACCTAAACAATAACCCAAAATACATTAGACTTAAAAATGCAAGTGAGCTCATAAATATGCTCGAAATAAAAGTACATGAAAAATAGAATTATAGATTGGTTTGAAGGTTGGTTTATGTTATGCATGCCGATGCCGATTTTGCCTCTATCTTGGCTTGAGGTGTGTTGCATCACAATGCTGGGTTAGTTTGGTGGTGGTGTTGAAGAAGGTCAACATCACAACTGAAGGATGTATCTCATCTATTATTGATCAACATAACAAGGTGGTCATGTAGCAACAAAAGAAGAAGAGACTTGATCAAGGCCCGCGTGGAGGGGTCTTCATTGGATTTAGCGGTTATGGGGTTAGTTGCTCGGGTGGTGAAACTTGTAGTAAATTTCAAAACTCTTGGCAACCATTCTCCTGATAAGATTGAGGCCATCAAGGACTCCGCCCAAGATTTCCCTCATGCGCAGATGTAGGCAAAGATCGGCTTGTTGGCAGAAGATCGTCTTGTTGGTTTGGAAGGTGTTATTCGGGCCCTACGGATGGGTTTTGACCAGATGAAGATCCCGCCTTATGTCACCCATTTGGCTAATGACAATAAAAGATTCAACATCACTGTATACAATATGCATTAAGCATGGTGACAAACATCAAACATGCTCTCTACCGGTTGATCATGCAAATATTGGCTACTATGGAATTTGTATGCAAGTCGTGAGATCGCTACAGATACACCACAACTCATATTCATTCGTGTATGATTACCATGTCATAATAGCAATCATATAACCATTGTTGTGGATATCCTTCGACATGGCCGACATGTCGGCCGACATAAAGGTTTCTCGGACAAAACGACACGTTTCCGATATTTTTTTGCAAAATATCCTTTTGGAATATATCCTCCGATATATCTGTTATTGACCGAAATATTTGTCGATATATCGGCCGATATATCCCGACATTTTATCGACTGATTTTTTTTCAATTTATTTTAATTATTGTCTGTGGTCTAATAGACAATAAACCAAAATTGTTTCATTGTCTAGGTTATTTTTTTCTCTTCCTCTGGCTTTCTTCCTTTCTCAAGTCTGTCATCGTCTTCAATCATGCATGATCTTTGAATTATGGACTAAAGGTTCTTTATCTTCCATTGTCATCGACAACTTTCTGACTTTATGCTTCCTCTTACTTTATTTCACACATTATACCATTATTATTTTTGTAGTATAAAATGTTTATGTTAGTTTGATAAATTTTGGAGTTCAATAAATATCAAATTATTAACATATTAATATATATAATTAAAAATGATTAAATTTATATATAATTACAGATATAAATAATTAAATATTAAAACCCGATACATGAAATATCCCCGATATATCCCCCGACATATTAAAACCGACATGAAAAACCTAAACTGTCGTGTCTCCGATATCCGACATCTACAACCTTGCATATAACGCACTCAAGGTGTTCACAATAATATGCTAGAGATTAGTTAGTTATATCCTCTCAACAAAGCCTTCTACTATAATCTATATGGAGATTAGTAGGTTATACCCTTTTAACAGGCCATTTTACCGTAATCTCCAAACCACAGGTGTGGTCTGTTATACCCTTCTCGCAGGCCCTTCTACTATCACCCAAACTATGAGGGAGGCAGGTTATACCCATTATGATAACCCTTCTTCTAACCTTCATCTTAATCACACAAAAATACCCAAATCATATAAGATTTCCAAGGCATCATCTAATCTAGCCTTATCACACTAACACCAAATCCAAAGCGGTGTTCTGACGGTGCTACGACTGCATAAACACATCTAGGTCTCAAATCCTACATGAACGTCAATCGAACAACTGTTCCAGTCGAATGACTTACATGGCTTCACACAACATGCATATACTCGGAATCGTCATTGAGTAAGACTATCTACACATGATGGAATTATGTGCCTTATGTTCCTAATGAACCGTGGTGTCTATAGGCTCTACCAATTAGAGAGACTAGGGATCATCACATGCAAGCGAGTAAAATACATAAAAATATGAAGGTATTTGATTAGTAGTTTTTATATAACTTTTTAATAGAAAATTTTGTAAATATTTAATAGGTATTTTTCTTTTTCATGTCAATTTTAGGTCATAAGTAGTTATTTTGTAATTTTGTTTCTAACTTAGCTTAATTTCAATTTTTGCAGAATTTTGGGAAAAATTAGAGAAAATTACAAGTCAAGCTCTCTGCCCCTGCGTTCGACGAAACTGGAGCTGAGTTCGACGAAAGCTCTCTGCCCCTGCATTCGACGAAAATGGAGCTGAGTTCGACGAAAGCTCTCTGCCCCTGCGTTCGACGAAACTGGAGCTGAGTTACTACGAAAGCTCTCTGCCCCTGCGTTCGACGAAACCCGAGCTGAGTTCGACGAACGCGCTCTGCCCCTGAGTTCGACGAAACCCGAGCTGAGTTCGACGAACGCGCTCTGCCCCTGAGTTCGACGAACGCGCTCTGCCCCTGAGTTCGACGGACGCGCTCTACCCCTGAGTTCGACGAACGCGCTCTGCCCCTGAGTTCGACGAACACGCCCGTGACCCACATGTCACGTCCGTGACTTTCCCGCGTGATCCCTGCACACCGCCGCGCCGCAAAGAAGACCCACGCCGCATTAAATGAGTCCGCCCCTTCCTTGCCACCTCCTGTCATCACGCAAGGTCCACGCCACAACCGAATCAAATGTGTAACTTGAAAATTTTGCCTATAAATTATGAGGCTCTCCCTTGAGTCGAGAGTTCAAAAAATTTGGAGTGGGGGAGGTGCTGCTAGAGCTTTTAGTGAAGTTTTTTTCAATGCTTGTCCATGTCTTTTTTAAGCTTTCATGTTCTCTTTTTCTTACCATGCAATGTACTAGTTTCTTTTCTTTCAATGCAATAGTTTAGTGTTCTTATAATCTCTTCTTGCTAGTGTTGTAATTCTCCTTCAACTTGTAATCGTTTTTGGTATAAATAAAATTTAGTTGTTCTCTTTATTTGTCTCTTTCCGCTTGTAATTTTTCTTATTATGCAATTTTATTTTTTTTTCTCTTCCCCCTCCACCATGAGCACTAATCTCTTATACCATCGTTTAATCTTTTCATTTCGCTTGCAAATTGTCTTTTTTTTAGTTAAGTAAAACAACCTTCAAAAAATCGTTAGATAAGATAATGGTGATTTTCCTCGAAGTAGAAGTAATCAACGCGCCCCGTGGAATACGGCCTTGGTATTTCTAAATATCCTATACTATAGACGATAAGGTACACTTGCCTTTATCGGATATAGTTTGGAGAAAATCTTTAACCTTCGCTTAATCTTAAAACACGAAATTTCTATATCAGTATCCTAAAACCAAAAGGAGAATGACCGTTACCTTCTTCGACGTCTTTCTGGCCATGAGATCCGCCAACCACTGGGATTAACACAAGTAGGCGAAGACACTCTACAAGATGATGGAAAAGAACTCTGATCGTACCCGAGCCTCAGCAGTGCTTCCCCTTCCTCACCGAGAAAAACAGAACCCTTTCTTGTTTCAGTCTCTAGGACATGAAAAATAGAAATTATAGTGAAGAATGAGGTGTTTAGACTCTTCTCCCATGATTTAAAACTAACCAGGAAAGATTTGGATCATCCACGATTCATTACTCTCAATCAAACGGTCGTAAAAGAGCAGAAATACGGTTTGTGGCAGTCCTCCTGTACATTTTTGACGAAACAACATTTCACTCCCAATCGCCGATCGGAGACCGCTAGTTCAGTCGGCAATTGGTGATTGCTGACCCTAATCGGCGAACCGCATCACTCTCGTCAAATCAATGATCGACGATCGTGGACCCAGACGGCGATCGCTGACCCAGTCGGCCGCCAACTTCCAAGTTTTTCACTTACACCCACAAGACATTGGAATATTCAAACAAAGCTCAGGCCGTGCAGCTCTCTGTGTGGAAACTAGATAATAACAACAAAATTTCTTAGCATGCACACCAAGCATTCAACCATATATTAACTAGTCTCCAGGAGATAAGTGAGGTGTTACATGCAGTGTCCACCATATAATGGGAGTTACTTGACAGCATACGACTGAGGTTGGAGGATGATTACATGGCTAAGGAGCTGATGGAGATGCCCAAAATGTTTGTGCAGAGGACAACTTACTCTACACTGAAATACGAAGACTGTATATCCTAAAATGTGGAAACCCGCGGAGGAATTTGATACAGGAGTGCCACGACATTAGATGGGAAGGACATCAAGTGTAGAAGCTGACGATGTCTTTTCTAGACATCATGCACTTCATGCCTAAGATGAATATCAGTGAGGAGGCAGACAACCTGCAGGTTTGTTGGAGCTTTTTCCAGTTTCATTTGGACATTGGGACACGGTGATTATGAATTTCATCAACAACCAAAGTACGAAGGATTTGGATTGATCATGATGGTTGTGGGTAGATTATCGAAGTATGGAACCTTCATTCCATGCTCGAAGGATTATGCGGCAGAAGAAGCATGATGCTTTTTCAAGAACATGGTGAAATATCTGGATTCCCTCTGATCATCATCAGTCATAGAGATACATGCTTCATTATAAGTCTTGAAATAAATGTTCAGATTGTTGGGTTCGTACTTGAGGTCTCTAGTAGCTTTCTTCCGCAAATTGATTGGCAGACAAAGAAGACGAACGACTTATTGGAGTGCTATCTTCGACTCTTCATAAATGCTAATCGGCAAGATTGGATAAAATTGATGGATCTAGCGCGGTTCTTCTATGACCAACAAGGAAATGAGCCCACATGGAGGAGTCCCTTTATGCTAGTGATTGGATGACATCCGCTCACTCCGCACACCCTTACGACGACACTCTAGTAGTTTTCTTCCGCAAATTGATTGGCAGACAAAGAAGACGAACGACTTATTGGAGTGCTATCTTCGACTCTTCATAAGTGCCAATCGGCAAGATTGGATAAAATCGATGGACCTAGCGCGGTTCTTCTATGACCAACAAGGAAATGAGCCCACATGGAGGAGTACCTTTATGCTAGTGATTGGATGACATCCGCTCACTCCGCACACCCTTACGACGACACTCGATGTTGGGAGAAGCCATGAAGCTTTACAACTGTAATGGGAAGAAAATGCCGATCTGGCAAAGACTTGCTTAGAAATAAAGCGGAAGTTCATGAAGAAATGGTTGATGCAAAGAGGAGGTCGAAAGAGTATGATATGTGAAACAAAGTAATGGTCAAGCTTCAACGACAACAAATCAAATTATGCGGGGTATGCTCAAAGACTTGTTAAGAAGGTGTTCAAGATTGTTAAGGTTGACTAGATTTCATATTCCACCTTGCGCATTGAATACTCATCTCTTTCTTCCATGTGAGTAAGTTGTGGCCATACCGTGAAGACATAGATCATGATGCGCGGTAAGAGTTACAACGGGCACTGCATGTACTGTAGTGACTAAGTCTTTGGACAAAAAAGTCAAAGAAGTATTGTCAGAAAGAGTAGTGCGCAGAAGGCGTGTTTCACCAAACACCCAATACTTGATGAGATGGAAAAGCTTGTCGGAGTCTGAAGCACATGGGAGACAAAAGAAGACTTGACACAGTTCAAATATTTCATCAAAACATTTTGACGTGATAGGGCATCGCCGGTAGGTGGGAGAATGCCATCCGCTTAGTGCGGCGCGTGCGATTATAATTATTCTTGTACGATGTGGATTACTTACCCATGAAGAGTACATACTTAGCCTTGAAGGAAGAAAACTCCCCCCAATAAGCCACGACGAGGTAAGCGCTTGCATATGAAGGCTTAAAAGAATTGTGTGGTTCTTTGGATGTATTTGCTTGGATGCGTTGGAAGTGCATGCATGGAGGTGGAATTTGTACTTATGTACATTAGATAAGATAGGATTTTGTATGCTTAAGCGATGGCATAGATGGTTTGGACACGTGAAATGGAGACCATATTTTGTTAGGTGTTGTGAGAGTTTAGTCACTAGGCATGTTAAATGGGGGAGAGGTAGACCAATAAATACTTGGAATGAAACTTATAAGGAAAGACATGATGTACTTAGGCATTAGTGATATGACTAAAGATAGGGCACCATGGCGACAAAGGGTCCATATAGCCGACCCTAATATAGTGGGATAATGGCTTGAGTGTTGTTGGTGTTGTAAGCGATGGCATAGACTTGTGCATTATATTTGAGAACCTTGTAAAAGTGAATGAAGGTTTCATTTAACTCGTTCAAGTTTTCGAAATAATAAGCTTGTAATCCCTTTTTTCTCTCTTGTTCTTACATTCTAACTACCGCCTCTCTTCTCCACCATACTTCCATAGATGTGAGGCTGATTTAGCTAGTTTGTGATAAGGCAACTAAATCCACGACCAGCGTTGTGATGCAAGACGAATCTATATGTGGCAGACATACGATTCCCTAACCCTAAATGCAATACAAGCGAGCACACATGCGCAAATGAAGCTATGATCAACCCTAGAATGACATGAAAGCATACACGCAATTCAATGAACTAACGAAAGATAATCCTAATGTGATGCGCATGCAATGATTCAATCATGCAAGTATTTTTCCTAGCGCACAATTAATTAAATAATGTTAATTTTAAAATTCTCACGCGTTTAGCTTCAACCAAACACAAACATCCAAGACTAATACCAAGGTGACTATTGCGGAGTAAATGGAGATTGCATCAGAATTCTAAGTGCATGATGAATAAGACGTACGTGCATTTGAAAAGAGAAATAATTAAATTAATTTAAGCAAAATATTACTAGCAATACAAGATATCTGTACCATGCGAAAAAATGAAAGTTGGAAGTAGAAACTCACCAAGTAGTTGATGTCGGTGGTGTGGATGATCCGGAGGTGATGGTGGCTGTCTGGGGGTGTAGATGTTGTTGTGTGGGGGTTGTCAGAGAGAGATGATGGATGTTTGGTGGGATGGAATGGGCTTGGAGGGTTGTTGAAAGAAGGAAAAAGGCAGGTATGGTGTTGGGAAAGTATTGGAGTGGATATACGGAAGGGTGTTGCTGAGAAATGCAGGAAGGCTGGGTGCTGGAATCGGGAGGAAGGGGGCTGGTGGAGGCTGGAATCCTGCGGTAAGGGGTAGTAATGAGTTAGGGAGGAAGGGGAAAAGGGTGGTCGGGGAATGCAGGGACCGTGAAGGCCGGCGGAAGCTCAGAGAGGTGGAAATGGGGCGTAATCTGTCAGCTGGAATGATCGGGGAAGATGAAAACAACATCAGCTCGAAATAAAGGCGTTGGTGGCTGCACGGGGTACCAGTGGGGTCACCAGAGGTTGGAGGCGTTGAGGCTGGCGGTGGCGCGGGCTTGTGGCCCTTCTGGAGTCGGCACCAGTCGGGATCGAGCTTCGACCGTCCGCAGACTGAGCGGCTTCTGTAAGAAACCTCAACTTTCGACCCCTTTCTATATTCGGCTACGCACATGTAAAGGTGGGGGGAGGTTTGGTTAAGTTATCCGACATGCCTAAATGCGTGATCAGATATCCTAACCAAAATCTCAAAATACACCTCAGATAAATAAAAGAAATATACATAAAGATACTAAAATTCGAGCCGGCCGCGATCACCGTCTCTGATCGTCCATCTGATGATCCAAAAGGTGTCGACTCAATAATCCCTCACATGATGCGCGAACAATCTCCATCAATCTCCCCAGCCTAGAAGCATTAATCTCCGGTGAATGGAGACTACATGCTCTCGAAGTAAGCTAGGTAAGACTCTCTGCCGCTTCTGGTAGAGACTGTCTCCGCATGAGGTCTTCGTGATGCTGAAGTCCCTGAGGGTCCCACGCACCACGCAAGCCGCCATGGGGTGATGGGCAAGGATACAATAGTGACAGACAAGGCAATAGTGATGGTGGAAACTGAGGCCAAGAGGGAAGGCTCAAAGTCCAAAACAAGGTGGATCCAAATCTAGAATAAACTCCTCTACGTTGAGTACAAGATGAACACCCATATTCCTAGTAATATCAAGCTCGAAGAAATTTGACTCAGACTCTCTCATGATAGTATATTTGCCTATTCTCCTAAGACCTAGATTCATAGCTCTCCTCAATGGGAACCTCTCAAATTATGCAAATTCTCACCCAACCACCTTCTTTGAACATTTGCCTTCTCATGTGATTACCCGTGCAAGTTTTAGAATGTTCATTATTTAATATAATTTTACGTCGGAGTATGATATGTAAATCATGCAACAAATGTCGATGTATGATGACCAGCACAATAGATTGACTAAGTACATACTCTATATAGCGATGAAAGATTGTAAAGATTGGGTAGTTTATTTGTAGGCTCTTTGGGTGAGGTGTATAAATATTCGTCGAGTGTGCGAACACCCAAATGACCATAAAAGACATCGATACAAAGATATGAGAGCATAACGTGCCAAGAATTCTCAAGGGGTGTGACTCATCAAGAGGCTCACCTGGCGGCACATAGAAAAATTTGTCGCAGATGTGACGATCACTCAAGTCCAAGACATTTGCACTATAGCAAATGCTTCTAAGAAAGAAAGAACTATCAGGTGGCTCACCTGGAGGCTTGTCAAAGAATTCCTTCATATCAGGATGGTCCTTAAGATGAGTACCATCAACAATTGTGGTGTTCTCGAGAGCAGGAGAGACAACCACCACTAAGTCAGTACTATGCTCCCGACTCTCCATTGGGACATCACTTGCCAGTACAATGGGGAGGGACACCGACGAACACATACTCAAAGGCGAGTCTATGATTGAGGTAGTAACAAATTCCATGTTGGGGGTAAGGAGAGGACACGCCACTATAAGATTAATAGGTCACTCAGACTCGCTCTCAGTCGGGGTCACAAGAAATAAGTTAGAATCAAATGACGGACCACTCATCGGACTAAATATCTCACTGTGGTGAGTGAAATCAGTCTCAGGTATCACTTTTATCGTGTTCGACAGAGCAAGAGTAGTCAAAGTGGTGGTCTCAGAATGGAGGGACTCATACTAGGGAGGTCAATGTGCGAATCCACTCGGGCAACTTTAATGGATCTCAAGGATTGCTTATAATGAAGGGCAAACTAGTGTGTCTGCTCGAGGGACTTTGAGTAGTGATAGGTTAACAAAGTATGTATCTCAGATCGAAGTTTATTCCGGAATCGAGAAGTGGTCATAGTTGGCTCCTCTCGGATGTCAGTCCTCACAACTAACTCATCAAAATGATCCTTGTACTCAGCGACGAATAGAGATCCTTGTCGAAGGGTAAAAAATTGATCGAGCAAGCGACTCTGATACGATAGTATCAAATACCTTTGACACAACCTTCGTTTCATCTCTACCCAACTAGTGATGTGGTGAAGATGATCTCGCTCACAGGTCCTTTCAATGTCAGACCAATATACTTGCTCCTGACTTACAACTCTAAGTTTCGCAAATTTAATGCATCGATCAACGAATAACTCAAAACAATCAAGGTAATATTTCATGTCCATGAGCCAATAACTGAAAGACTCAAGACTCGACGAACCGTCAAAAGATGGGGCAATAACATGAAACCTACACACGAGATCTCTTAAAATTATGATCCTCGTGATAATCATCCCTAAGATAATCTAGTCTTGTCTAAGGATCAACACGGTTCGTTCAAGCGCAGGGATAAGGACAACGATAATCATCATAGTGATCGTCTTTAGCATAGTGTGATCTCGTCGATGGGTCATCACGATCTCTGGAAGTTGTGTGCTGCGATTGAGAATAATTATTGTCGTGACATGAGAATCTCTCTGAAAGGACTTTATGGAATCGGGTGTAGATAGACTCGGGATCCCCAAATAGAGGAGAGGGATAACGACGATAACTAGCCATGAAGGAACTTATAGACTCTACTACCGCGTATCAAAATAAAATATGAACTTGGGGCTTTGATATCAATCTGACGCGAGACGAGTCTATAGGTGGCGCACTTACGATGCCCTAACCTTTATGTAGTACAATCGAGCATACGACTGACTCAAATGAATCTATATCAACCCTAGAATGACCTGAAAGCATACACACAATCCAGTGAACTAACGAAGGATAACCCTAATGTGATGCACATGCAATGATTCAATCATGCAAGTATTTCTCCTGACACAATTAAGAAAATAATGTTAATTTTAAAATTCATGTGCGTTTAGCCTCAACCGCACAAACATCCAAGATTAGTAACGAGGCGACTATTGCGGAATAAATTAAGAGTGCATCAGAATTCTAAGTGCATGATGAATAAGACATACACGCCTTTGAAAAGAGAATTATATCAAATAATCAAGTTAATCTGAACAAAATATTACTATTAATACAAGATATCTGTACCATGCGAAGAAATGAAAGCTGGAAGTAGAAGCTCACCAAGTAGTTGATGTCGGTCATGGTGGGGAAGATTTGGAGGTGATGGTGATTGTCTAGGTGTGTAGATTCTGCTGTGTAGGGGTTGTTGAAGAGGGATGGTGGCTGTTCGGTGAGATGGAATAGCCTGGGGCCGGGAGGGTTGTTGAAAGATGGAAAAGGCAGGAATGGTGTTGGGGAAGTGTTGGAGTGCATATACGGAGGGGTGTTGCCGTGGAAATGGAGGGCTTGTGGGGGTTGGAATCCGGAGGCAGGGGCCTGGTGGATGCTGAATTCCGACTGTAGGGGACTGGAATGAGGTAGAGAGGAAGGGGAAAAGGCTGGTCGGGGATTACAGGGACAGTGGTTGCCGGTGGAAGCTCGGAGAGGTGGAAATGGGACGTGATCTGTCGGCTTGAAGGATCGGGGCGGACGGAAACTGCAGCAACGGCTCAAAACAAAGATGTCGGTGGTTGGATGAGGTATCGGCGGGGTCACTTGAGGCTGGAGGCGTCGAGGTTGGCGCTTAAGCAGGCGTGTGGCCATCCTGGTGTCGGCACCAGTTGGGATCGGGCGTCTGCGCCTGTAGACCGAGTGAATTCTGTAAGAAACCGCAACTATCGCACCCCTTGCCCTAACCGGTTTAGTTGTTAAAGACGCGCCTCAGACGCGCCTAAGGCTCCAGGTTCAGAGGCTCAGAGGCTTGCGCTTTCGTGCGCCTTTTTTGCGCCTTTGGAGCATAAAAGACGTGTCTTGGTGCGATTTCTGTTGCAAACCTTTTTTTCTAAAAGAAAGAAAAAATAATGTAACTCAATATTTTTTGCATGATTTAGTGTTTGTATAACATAATCGAGTGTTGAGACTGAGATATGATGCAAGTGACTACATTAATTCTATTTTTAAAGAGATATAAATGATAGTAATGAATGATTAATTAGTAGAATATATGAAAAATCTAATCAATAAGATGAACTGATGTTTGATGCTTATATTTTAAAATGAATGTGGTTGTGTCTTGCCTTCGTTAGGCGCGCGCCTGCGCCTTGAGCCGTGTGCCTAGGCTCCAAGACCCCTTTGCGCCTTGGTGCGCCTTGCACCTTTAATAACTAAGCTAACCGGCTACACGTATCTTATAAAGGGGGGTGAGGGTGGGGGGTTAGGTTCAATCATCCAACGATCCTAAACGCGCTATCAGATATCTTAACCTAAATCTTCAAATACACCTCAGGAAAATTAAAAAAAAACATAAAAATACGAAAATTCGAACCGGTCGCGATCACCGTCTCCGATCGTCCATCCGATGATCCAAAAATTGTGGACTCAATAATTCTTCACATGAGCGCTGACAATCTCCATCACATTGTCAAGGAAATAGTGTGGTACATGCTGCTCTTAAGCTTATGTTTTAGGAATCTCTTCAATACAATGAAAGTTTATCCCCACCTATCTTTCTTGTACATATTTTTGTGTTTTTCAGTATACTCATATTTCTTTGATTTGTGTTTTTCAGTATACTCATATTTCTTTGATTTGTGTTTTCGGTAATATTCGACTAAAAATATTTTATTACAAATTTGGATTCAGCAATATAATTATCATTCTACTATATTAAAATATGAATATTTTGTAATTAAGCAAATCACATAGAAAGCATGGGGTTTCAAGAACGAATTTATGTTTTTTCTGTACTTCATATATAACTATGGAAATACAAATGAATTTGATTAATTCTGCTTGAATTTACGCGATTATAGCTTGTTTTCATTTGTCTTGAATTGCAACTGAGTTTCACAAATCTGTTTTTAGTATGGTTTAGAATTTACTGCGGAGCATGTACTTCCCCTACTCTTCCCACTTCTCCTTGCACAACAGTTGAGCGTTCAGCAATTTGCCAAGTATATGCTTTTTGTCAAGGATATCTTGAGGTACACCGTGTTGGAAAAACCCAAACTTTTATGTGTACTTCTAGATGTATTCACTCTTTAGAACTGATTTAACTGTGTTGTTTTGTTCCCAGAAAGATTGAAGGTAAGAGGGGTGTTACTTTAACTGAGTTCGGGACCTCTGAAGCAAAAGCCTCCCCTTCGTTGTCAAATGAGCTCCATTCGGAGCCATATCAGAAACATAGGGGACCAGTCCCAGCTGTGAAGAAGACTACATCTTGGGATGAAGATTGGGGTCATATAAACCTGGGAAATTCCACCGCTTCTGATCATTCAGCATCTCATTCGATATCTAAGCAGTCATTGTCAGGTTCACAGCCTACTAAAGGCATAACCCTATCTACACAGTCTACGAATCCCATCCACAGACAGCAAACTGTGTCTGACCACCCTGTTGATGTTGAGTGGCCACCTCAAAAAAAATCTTCTTCTTTTGCTTCACAATCGTTGGTTGAAGGTGATCTTAAGCAGGACTATGGCGACCGTAATATTGATGATATAGATCCATTTGCCAATTGGCCAACTAGACTTAATGATTCAGTCGCCAGCCTAGGTTCTATCTACATGCCCTCTGGGTCCAGTGCGCATGCAAGGAACAACAATGCTATTGGATTAAAACCTTATCAAGGAACTGTAGGAATCAACCAAAGCAGCACGAATGCATTTCTTATGGGTTCAAGCAGCCTGGCTAGTATGTCCTCTAGCACTGGAAATGTTGACCCGTTATTTTTCAGATTGGGTTATCCGAATTCAACTGGCGCCCAGCTTATTGGTCAAAAGGGATTGGACATGGGATCAAATTTTGTCTCAACAGACAAAGGGCATACTACTCCTAAGCTTCGTCCGCCTCCGGTAACTGCTTTTGTAAAAGGTCGTGGAAGAAATGAGACGAACGGTGGGAATAACAACCACCTTGAGCGAGCATCACGATCAAGTCATTCAAATCCCTTTTCAGAGCAGCTGCCAGTTCTGGATTTACTCTAATCGGATGTTTGTTTTCCGCAATCATCTTCAACTCGAAGAGTTTCTTCCCTCCGTAGACTAATGCAATTTTCCCATGTTATGAAGCTGATGAGAGAGAAGTGATATGATAGCTTCCTGGAAATGTCTGGACAGCTCATCTTCTTTGATAAGTATGCTATGCCTATCAAATATACCTGCATTGTTTGGTGCGCAGTGTTGCCTTATTTTGGTGATTTGTTTGAGAATGATGATTTTATTTCCATTCATCTGTTCTTTTAACCAGGTTATTTCTAATGATAATGTTTTTAAAGAGATGAGTGCTAGTAAATCAGTCGTTGGACCATGCTAAGGCGGTGCTTGCCCTGCTCTCTTCACAGCAGAGTTTTATATGACTAGTTGATGTTATGAAGTTTGGAGATGATGGAGACTGATTCAACTATGTGATTATATTAGTTTACACACTGCATACTTTGTTGTAATACATCCTAACAAAAAGGACATTTGAACATCAGTCATGCATGAAGCTTGACATGAGATGACCACCACTTCTTGGAAGGGTACTACAAAATCTTTGAAAACTGACAAGTGTTGGTCATCCCTCATTACTAACTCATCTCTAAACAACTATATGAATAAAAAGGTAGGCAGCACTATTAGGGATTGTACTGTGTTGATCCCTCAAATCTTGGAAGATCTGTAGAGCTAGGCGATATTCCTCTCTTCCCTCTTTCTAGAGGAGTCTTCTTTTTTATTCCACTGTTCTTTGTAAATTGTAATTATGTACTTTAAATCTATTCCGATGGATAAAAAATGCATGTGGTGGTGTATATTCTTCTAATTTCTTTTAAATGTTGTTTTCTAGTCTCTAGTATTCTTCTGTGCTTTGCATTTTTATTGCGTCCAATGGATAAAAAAATGCATGTGATGAATGCTGAATTTTTATTGAGAATATACTACTTTCTTGAGTCGCTTGCAATCAAGATTGACACTGGTGAGATTGTTATCAAAATGCCTCTTAAGGAGAAAATTACATAAATATAGATGATTGTTAACACACTCGAATTTTGGCTATCTGCGGGTTGGAGTTAACATGGTTGTAGTTAACAAAGGGTTTTTGAAAGACTTGATCGTATGTGTGTGGGTGTGTGGGTGTGGGATGGTGTGGGGGGGGGGGGGGGGGGGGGGGGGGGGGGTCGGTGTGGGTGTGGGTGTGGGTGGGTGTTGGTGGGTGTGGGTGTGGGTGTGGGTGGGTGTGGGTGTGGTTGTGGTGTGGGTGTGGGTGTGGGTGTGGGTGTGTGGGTGGGTGGGTGTGTGGGTGTGGGCGTGTGTGTGTGGGCGTGTGTGGGCGGAGTAAGGCTACTTGAAGCAGAACCATATGCAATGTCTATGGAGGTTGAGGTAATTTTGGTGTGATAATCAGTATGGTATGGGTTTGTCTTGGGTTGGAGTGGTGGTAGAGGGGTATTGATTGTAGTAGTAGAAGTGTTCCTATTGATGAGTATAGGTGCACGCTTCGGGTTCAACGAGTGCACGTGAACAAGTGGAGGAATATTAAGATGGAAGAAGTGGGGGGGTCTCTCCCAAAGGTCTCACATGATGCTGGAGAGGTCTCGACAAATCCATAGAGGGTATCGCACATCATCCTAGTGGGGTCCATAAGTAATTTTAGACTTGACATTTCTTGGGGGTTTCAAAGGTCTCGGTAGATCCTTGAGGAAATATTCTTCGATACAACTTTCACATCACAAGTAGAAAATCACATTATTAAATTAACTTCAAATCTAAGTGTGACATTAGGTTGGTCTCTTAGGATTTGGTATTTTTTAGGTGAGGGTGAATCAAAAGGACAGGTGCAAGGCCAAATTCTGTATGCAATGGTAGATACGTGTAGGTAAGGATGCAAAGGCACAAACGATCAAACGAAAGACCTAAGTCATATTCGTGAAATTACACTAGCATGTGCAAATGCTTCGAGAATCACTATGGGCCAGTTTTAAACAGTGAGAAACAATAACCTTTCATCAAAGTCGGATAATACCCAACTAGCGGTTTGCTTCACACATTTCTACACTAATTGACGGGCAAAACCATGTTCTATCTAGAAGTGGATATAAACCGTAGATACAAAACAGAAGAGAGTAAACTATGAAGCATACAAAGAAGTTCATTCTCGAAATAAATCATATTTAACACACACGTGCACTAAACTAGGTACACTGCACAAGTCACTATTCACTCTCATAATGAAGTTCTAAAAGAAATTTAGTGTAATTTGACAACTATGAAATAAAATAAGAAAGATTGAAAACTAACAAGTATTTAAATCATAAGCACGTGAGTGCAGAAATGAATGAACAAGTGCGCAAGATTTCTTTTAAAAATTTGAATCCTCGCAAGTATTTAAATCACACACACACAATGCCTGAGAATGGGGCATTCCGTGGTTACTTGAAATTTGAATCCTCGCAAAGATGTGCACCCGGACCAAGCTCGACCCCAAAAAGATATACGACCCGACCGAATTATGCACAGAGAATTAGCGCAAAAATAAAACAAAATACATGGAAAATAAATAAAGAATAGCACAGTAATCAAAGCAATCTATCAAAGAACATAGAAACATACACCACAACACATGAAGGAAAATATTACACAAAATCTAGCACAGATAACTGAAAAATAAAAAGTGTGGCTACATGATTAGATAAATGTTTAACCAGAAAAAAAGTTGCAGCATTCAGAAAACATATAGTCATATACAAATATCTCCGGCATTCTAGAGAGTTATCAAAAATAGTAATGTGCTCCATATATAAAGAAGCGCAGGAAGAAAAGAGGCCAAACACGCAAAAACTATCAAAAGAGGCCGGACGGCGGTCCACACGAAAGATCCTCCGAAGGGCCAGCGTCGTTAGAGGTATAGTCGGGAGACATCCCAATGAAAGAACCCAAATGATGCACATACATCGGCATCGAATCCATGTGCATAGGTTGATGGTCTAGCTGCTACGCCGCATCAGGGAAGACCTCCCGGAAAAGCCTCTGGCCATAAAAATACTCTGCAATTAAGGCTCTCTGCTCCTGAACATCCTCAGTTGTGGATGTGGCATGCTACTCCGAGGTGTAGTGGAGGGGCTCTTCCGCATCCAGGTTTCCCCCCTTGTGCCCACTGCTCGGCTCTGTGATGTGGACCTTGGGCGTCCACGAAGGCCCAAGGTCCCATGAAAAACCTCTGGCCATAATAACCCTCGTGGCAACCAAAGTATGGAGAGTCAGAGCATCAGGAGAGCAAGACACCCACATACTAGGGAGCGTGTCACAAAGTCCCATCGAGCGGCTAACTTCAAGATAAACTACAACCCCGAGATCTTCACATGACTTTTCGTCGCCTGGTGGAGCAAGAACTGTGCGACCATCACTCTCAGGTTGATCAGGATACAACGATCCATGTTATACAGGTACAGCAGCTCTTGCCGGCTGACAATGTGGGTGATCAGGCCCCGTGCAGCTATACTATGGCTCATGATATGGTGCACATAACGAAGCTCGGGTCGCACCAGAGAAGTAGTCTTGGCCCGACGGACCTCATACTCCACACATCCTCCTGTGATCTCTCTCCAATACTCTTGGTGGGAAGCACCGGGGGGAAATTTGAAAGGTAATTCTAAAAATGCTACAGAGTTTACGAACTCGACAGGATGAAGCCCAAGGTGGAGAGTGAACTCAACGACACTCGGTCGATAGGGAACAACCATAATGCGGAAAGAGATGGTGCTAGTGTGGGGGTGTTCTGCTATCAACAGAGCGAGAGTGAGCGAAGAGAAATTTGAGCGTCAGCTTGAAGTAGCCTTGGTCAATGATGCTCAACAACTCGTTCCACCCCCTATGCATTACCAATGCTTCAACCTGCGACCATAAGGGGAGAGCTCAGAAGGACTTCCTCCCCGATAAAGCGGTGCCTTACGAACTCCCGATCAAGGAGGCGGGTGGAGCGTCGGTGCATTTCCGGATCCTCAAAAGTGAACATTGCGACCTGCGCTTCCTCATCATAGTGAGACGATGAAGCTTCCTCTTCGGCTCGCCTCCGCTTGGAGACAACCTTTTCTTCCTTGCAAAAAACTTGTTCATATTGGACACTAATATTTCAAGGCCGGAATAAGGAGAAGCACGCCTAGGGCAAAAACCCTTCAAGCTAGAACTAAGCAAAATTAGAGGAATTACCAAAGGATGGGGGTAGAGGACCGTGAGAAGAACACCTCTAGCTAGAAAATCAGTGATCGCCAGCGAGATGAAGGTCTCACGCACAGCGGGATGGAGGCAACGTATAGCATCCCAACTTTAAAAAGGAGCATAGCCGGTTCAATTGAACCCTTGAAGGAGCTTAGACCGGGTCATAATAAACCACGAGTCCCCGAACCCACCTCCACTCATAATGGTGGCGGTTTAAGGAATGACGACGTAATGTAGTCAGTTGAGTAAATCAATTTGAAGCCGACCTCAGCAAGTGGCAGTGCCCTTATGAGATTAAAATAAACTCAACAAAGCCAATAGAACCTCATTTCATATTTACTATACGAAGTTGGATAATCCAGATCGGATCAAGATACGTAACAACACCGAAATAGCATATTGAGCAAAAAATACTCTGAATTGACATCTGTCGGTTGCATTAGACTCGTATAGTCAATACGAGTGCAACAGAACTCATTTCCCACCAATCAAAGGTCATTTAGAGAAAATGACCGTGTTGAGTAGCGTTGTGATTCGTCACAACGCCGAAGTAGCATATTGATCAAACCAGCTATGAATTTACTTCTGTTAGTTGCATTAGACTCATATGATCAATACAAGTACAACATAACTCGTTTCGCTCCAATCCAAGGTCATTTATAGAAAATGATCGTTTTGAGTAGTGTTATGTTTCGCCACAACGCCGAAGTAGCATATTGAGCAAACGAGCCCCGAATTGACTTCTCTCAATTGCATTAGACACATGTAGTCAATATGAGTGCAACGAAACTCGTTTTGCTCCAATCTGAGGTCATTTAGAGAAAATGACTATTTTGAGTAGTGTTGTGCTTCGTCACAACGCCGAAGTAGCTTATTGAGCAAACGAGCTCCGAATTAACTTATGTCTGTTGAATTACACTTGTATGATCAATACAAGTGAAACGGAACTTGTCTCGCTCCAATTCGAGACTGTTTCGTGAAAATGACCATTTTGAGTAACATTGTGCGTAGCAACGACGCAGAATTAACATATTAAGCAAACGAGCTCCGAATTGACTTCTGTCAGTTGCATAAACTCGTATAGTCGATACGAGTGCAATGGAACTCATTTTGTCGGAATCCGAGATCATTTAGTAAAAGCGGCCGTTTTAGTTCACGTTGTTCGACTCGATCACCCCCAAATCACTTTTTGAACAAACGAACTCGGAATCGATCCCGATCAATTGCAATGGACTCGTATGGTCAATACGAGTGCAACAAAACTCATTTCGCTCAATTACGGCGTCGTTTATAGTCAGGTTAATAAAAATAAAACTCGTAAATTATACGACATCTCGAAATGCATAAACACTAGAATTCGGCCCTCTAACATCAACATTGACTCGACACTCGACGACTAAGACCCACATTGACTTTGAGCCACATGGGGGACCCACCCTAGGGTTAACTTTGGTCTAACCCTCTTATATTTAGGTGTTATTGTAATTTTTTAAAGAGACGCGTACTCAAGCCCACTCACCCCAAACCCATCATAAATGGGCCCTGAATTCTAGGAAGAGAATGGGCTAGATCCAAGGCTAACAACCCATGCTTAATCTAATCTCTCTCTCTCTCTCCACCTAATATCCCCCACTTAGCCTAATCAAATAGAAGGTGGTCTTATATATTTTCGAACCCTAGCCTATCCTAGCCTATGCCACTAACCCATGCAAGTACACTCAGTCTCTCCTCACCAACCACATGTCCACCCCTCTGACCATGGTTGTCGGCAACCCTGAGCTTAATCGAGAGAGAGAAAGGTATGGGAGGGGACTCTCCTCTCGGATCTCTCTATATATATCTTACATACACTCAGATGGAGGGGGACGATGACCTGACCCCTTTCGAAACAACCCCAGCCTCACTAAGCCTTTGTCGGCGCATGAGAAGGCCAGCTCGCGTACGCCACCACCTCCTATCACCCTCCCCTCCACTTTGTATGGGAAGGCTCTCACGGGGCCTCTTGGCCCATTGGTGGAGCCACATCTCGCTGGGGTGGGTGCGTCGAACCTCGTCGGCAGAGACAAAGGCGGCGACACCGCCGGAAAGCAAAGCTCCTACGGTGCCATCCTTCTAGCTCTCTGCAAGAGCTCCTTCCAGCGGTCGCCGGCGATGCCAAGTCGCCGGACCACTGCCGGAATGACCGTCTGCCTCTGGTGAACCGATTGTTGGTGGTGGCACGGCGATCCGATGATCGGCCAGTGGTGGAGGGAGCCTGTGAGCTCTCTACCTCCGCCGGCGTACAGCCACCATCCGCTATTGATCACAAGATCAGACGGACGTGATTACCTTAAAAATCCCGAGCCAACCATTAGCACCACAGCAGATCCATACTGATCCGTTGTGGAGGTCGGGGACAATGATCCGCTACTGATCCGTTGTGGAGGTCGGGGACAATGTATCTCTGGCTCTATTTCCGCCAGAGATCTTTATCAAGATCTATGCATATTTGATAATATATACCAAAAATCATTTGGATTTTTCTGAGGCCGATAGTTAACTCGGATTGAAAAACTTTTGTTGCGGAACGCTTAGGGCTCTTGGTAGACCGGTTCACTTGAACCACCTTAGCTCGTGAGCGAACTAAGCGCGCAAACAGTCAATTAGAGATTCGTTGATTGCACTGGGACTTTTTAGCGTGGAAAACCCGGAAAGGGTAAAAAACCACGTGGTCGGAGCTGTGCCGACCAAATTCCACTATCTTCAGGGGGGTTACAAAGTGAGACTTAGAACTCGAGTGCGACAGGCCGCAACTCGTTACAGTAGTAGAGGGATAGAGAGATCCGAAGGCGACAGGCCGCCTCTTGGAAAAAACTAAGTCCTTTTCTCCTTCTGAGAAAGGTGGAGAACAAAAGTGAGCTGCACCGGGGAACAAAAGTGAGCTGCTCCTGGGAACAAAAGTGAGCTGCTCCGAGGAACAAAAGTGAGCTGCTCCTGGGAACAAAAGTGAGCTGCTCCGGGGAACAAGAGTGAGCTGCTCCGGGGAACAAAAGTGAGCTGTTCCGGGAAACAAAAGTGAGCTGCTCCTGGGAACAAAAGTGAGCTGCTGCGTAGCCTTTCGGGATGAAGGAAATCTTCAAGTCCGGAAAGGAAATCTTCAAGCTCCGAAGGAGAATTCCGCAAAAGTCTGCAAGGAGCTCTCCCAGATCCCGAAGTCAAGGTCCCTTCAAATGAACCCCCAGGCCCCTTGTTATAGCTTTGGCCGGGGGTAGTCCGGTAATTTTGTCGTTGGCAGTTTTCAAAAATGCTCAGTGGACGAATCATATTTTCCGGTTTGGGGCACACGGATCGCCATTTTTCGTAAATGACCACCTTGCCCTTCGGGCAGCTTGGGCGGCTCGGGCAGTTCGGGCAGTTCTGTTGGAGGCGAAAAAGGCGACCGACTGTTCCTGAAAAGTGAGAAGCCTAAAAGACAAAAAGTGAGAAGCCGGAAACCCAAAAAGTGAGAAGCTGGAAAGACAAAAAGTGAGAAAACTTCCTGATCGCGCTCAGAAATGTTCTGAGCGCGCGCTAGCGCCGAAGTGCCCCAAGTGCGCAACGAACCACGGGGATGCCTCGGGCGGACGGCGGACGGGGAGTTGCCCCCCAAAGGGGGAACCGGGACCTTTGGCGAGGATAGGGCGCCAGACCGCACCCCGAGGAGGGGTGGGCGCGGCCGCGCACCCCCAAGAAAAGAAGGGGGGGTGCGGATTGGCCGCACCCTCCAAGGGGGTGCGGCTTGGCCGAACCCCCCAAGGGGGGATGCGGCTTGGCCGCACCCCAAGGCCCAAGGGGGGTGCGGCTTGGCCGCACCCCCTTGGGGGGTGCGACTTGGCCGGCCGCACCCCTAAGGGCGGTGCGGTCGGGGGGTGCAGCCTGCGTGCTACCGCGCTCTTTGACCGTCGACCCCTCCTCTCTTTTCCGGGGCTTTCTTCGGGTGCGTCCTAAGGCCTTTACGGGTGTACAACATAAGCCCCCCAAACCTTCGGAGTCCGAGTTCCGGAGCGAGGAGTTCGAAGGTTTTGATTTTTTCTGCGGCGGCTTTACCCATTGTCCTCTGCGGCGCTTTTCTGGTAGGAGCTGATGTCGGAGGGTGTTGGTTTTCCGAGGTCATTGTGGGCTTGCTGCCCGGCTCTGATATCCGTATGG
The DNA here is from genome assembly GCA_033032865.1 of Dactylorhiza incarnata. Taxonomy (NCBI): domain Eukaryota; kingdom Viridiplantae; phylum Streptophyta; class Magnoliopsida; order Asparagales; family Orchidaceae; genus Dactylorhiza; species Dactylorhiza incarnata. The sequence continues at coordinate 1,331,718 of JAWHQI010000327.1, forward strand.
GCTGAGCGGGTTCTGCAAAATGACAGATTAGCTTGCGCGGTTCTGAGCCCGCGGCTTTTACACAATAGAAAATTAGTTTGCGCAAGTCTGTGCTTGCGGCTTTTTTGCACGAGTCTGTGCTCGCGGCTTTTTTGCACGAGTCTGTGCTCGTGGCTTGGCCGGTGAATAGCGGGTGTATTCAAACCGTGGGCGAATGTAAGGGGGGCAGGCCCCTACGTCACCGGGACTCGACGGCGGAGGAGAAGGGCGAACCTTCAATCGACGGCGGTGCAAAGCCCCCGAGGCAGGGCCTCGAAGTGGCCGGTGAATAGCTGGTGTATTCAAACCGGGGGCGAACGTAAGGGGGGCAGGCCCCTACGACGCTGGGACTCGACGGCGGAGGAGAAGGGCGAACCTTCAATCGACGGTGGTGCAAAGCCCCCGAGGCAGGGCCTCGAAGTGGCCGGTGAATAGCTGGTGTATTCAAACCGGGGGCGAACGTAAGGGGGGCAGGCCCCTACGACGCTGGGACTCGACGGCGGAGGAGAAGGGCGAACCTTCAATCGACGGCGGTGCAAAGCCCCCGAGGCAGGGCCTCTTTATAAAGTTTTTTCTTGAGTGAGTGTAAGTGTCAAAATATGGTTTTACAGTATAAAATCATTTAGTGCATAGCTTTATGTAAGATAAGATAGGTGCACGAGTCTGGGCTCGCGGCTTTTACATAACATGTAATTTAAGATAGGTGCACGAGTCTGAGCTCGCGGCTTGTACATAACATGTAATATAAGATAGGTGCACGAGTTTGAGCTCGCGGCTTGTACATAAATTGAAGATAAGTTTGCACGAGCTTGAGCTCGTGGCTTAGTACATGGTAGAGGTCCCTGGATCACTGGTAAAAGCGGCGCAGGTTTTGAGCGTTCCAGGCGCGTGGCAAAGTCTTCCCTTCCACCGTCCTGAGCCTGTATGTTCCGGGTTTCACGACTGTGGTGACTACGTACGGGCCCTCCCAGGCCGGTGAGAGCTTATCTCCTTGGGGGCCTTTACCGGCGGCCTCGATGCTGCGTAAGACGAGATCTCCTACGTTGATTGGTCTGGGCTTCACCCTCCTGTCGTAGGTCCGGGCGACACGCATTTGGTAGAGTGCAGCACGGTGAGCAGCGCTGTCTCGAACTTTTGGGATTAGATCGAGGTTTTCTCGGAGCAGTCCATCATTCTTGCTGGGGTCGAAGGTTAGTACTCGAGCACTCGGAACGCCGATGTCGACGGGGATGATAGCTTCGGTTCCGTAACAGAGGTTATAAGGTGTCTCCCCTGTAGGAGTCCTCTCTGTTGTGCGATACGCCCACAACACATTCGGGAGCGCGTCTACCCATTGTCCCCCGGCTTCTTCCAAGCGTGTTTTCAGTCCTTTGAGGATGGTGCGGTTTGTGACTTCTACTTGTCCGTTGGTTTGTGGATGTGCCACGGCCGTGTGACGCAGGTTGATCTTCAGATCCTCGCACATCTTGGTGAAGGAATTCCCAGTGAATTGAGTGTCGTTGTCGGCGATGATCGCAGTCGGGATGTCGAAGCGGCAGACGATGTTCTTCCAGAGGAATTGTTTGGCGTTTTCTTCCGTAATTTTGGCCAGGGGCTCCGCCTCCACCCATTTGGTGAAGTAGTCGATGGCTAGGATGATGAACTTCCTCTGCCCGGACGCTAGAGGTAGGGGACCGAGGAGGTCGATCCCCCACTGCGCGAATGGCCACGCACTCTGCAGTGTGGAAAGTGAGACCGGGGGTTGATGAGGCATGTTGGCGTGCAGCTGACAGCTTTTACACCTCTGGACAAAGTCGGCTGCGTCCTTCCTCATCGTTGGCCAATAGAAGCCTTGACGCAGTATTTTCCGCGCTAATGCCTTCCCGCCTAGGTGCTCTCCGCAGACTCCTCCGTGTACTTCCCTGAGGGCGTAGTCCACCTCGCCTGTCGGCAGGCATTTTAGATATGGTCCTGAGAATGCCCGTTTGTAAAGCTCCCCGTCTATAATGGTGAACGATGCTGCCCGCATTCGTAGCCTTCGCGCCTCTAGGCGATCTTCAGGAAGCTCCCCTTGCTCGAGGTAAGCTCGCAACGGGGTCATCCAGGATGACTCTTCCTGGTGAATGGCTGCGATTTCCCATGGCCCTTGAATGCTTGGGATCACAACTTCTTCGATTCGGCGTCTTCGAGACTGGTAGCTGGAGGGTGAGGTGGCGAGCTTGGATAGAGCGTCCGCCCTGGAATTCTGCTCTCGGGGGATGTGTAGAATCTGATACGATGAGATCTTCTGGAGAAGTGATTTCGCGAATGCGAGGTACTTCGCCATCTGTTCGCTCTTAGCCTCGTAATCTCCTTCAACCTGTGAGACCACGAGTTGGGAGTCTGTATAGATCGTTAGGTTCTCGGCTTTGCAGTCGATGGCGAGCCGGAGTCCGGCGATCAGTGCTTCGTATTCCGTGATGTTATTTGTTGCGGGGAACTTTAGCCGGAGTCCGTAATCCAGGGTGATCTCTTCGGGGCTTATGAGGAGCAATCCTGCTCCGGCCCCTTCAGCTCTAGAGGCGCCGTCGACATAGAGGGTCCAACGGGGGCTGGTGGTGTCTTTGATGAGGGTTGTTTCTGGAGGGATGGTGTATTCCACCACGAAGTCGGCGAGCACCTGTGACTTGATGTCGGGCCGAGGAAGGAATTGGATGTCGAACTCGCCGAGTTCTACGGCCCACTTTACAAGTCTCCCTGAGACTTCCGGCTTTTGGAGGATTGCCCGCAATGGGAGTTGCGTCAATACCTTGACCGCATGAGCCTAGAAGTAGGGTCTAAGTTTTCTAGCTAAGAAAACAAGAGCCAAGGCTGTCTTGTCTGCTGCCGGATACCTGGTTTCGGTGTCGGTGAGGACTTTGCTGAGGTAGTAGATCGGTCGCTGCACCCCTCCTTCGTCTTTCACGAGCACTGAGCTAAGAGACGTAGGCGACACGGCCAGGTACAAGAACAGAGTTTCCCCGGGCGTGGGCTTTGACAGGAGCGGTGGCGAAGCCAGGTACTGTTTGAGTAGCTCGAAGGCCACTTGGCACTCGTCCGTCCACTGGAAACCTGAATGGCGCGCTCCCCGGAGGATTTTGAAGAAGGGGAGGTACTTGTCTCCCCTTCGTGATAGGAAACGGGACAAAGCAGCGATCCTCTCGTTTAGGCGTTGTACTTCCTTAATTGAGCGAGGTGGCGACATATCCTCCAACGCCTTGATCTTCTCGGGGTTGGCCTCAATTCCCCGATGGGTTACCATGAAACCTAGAAACTTCCCCGCCGTCACACCAAACGCACACTTGCTGGTATTGACCCGCATCTGGAAGCGACGGAGAAGCCGGAAGCACTTTTCCAAGTCTTCCAAGTGGTCGCGCCGGTGGACGCTCTTTACTAGCATGTCGTCCACGTAAACCTCCATCGTTTCTCCGATGAGGTCCTTGAAGACCTTGTTCATCAGCCTTTGGTAGGTGGCTCCGGCGTTTTTAAGGCCGAAAGGCATCACCTTGTAGCAGTAGACTCCCCGGTCGGTGCGGAAGGCAGTATGTTCTTCGTCTACGGGGTTCATCCTTATCTGGTTGTAACCTGAATAAGCATCCATGAAGCTGAGCAGCTCATGGCCTGCCGTAGCGTCGACGAGCTGGTCAATCCTTGGGAGGGGGAAGCTGTCCTTCGGGCATGCTTGGTTCAGATTGCTGTAGTCGACGCACATTCGCCACTTTCCCGAGGCCTTCTTCACCATGACTACGTTGGCGAGCCATGTGGGGTATTCTGCTTCGCGTATGAATCGTGCCTCTAGGAGCTTAGCTACCTCCTCCTCGATCGCCTTTAAACGCTCGGGGGCAAAGTTCCTTTTCTTTTGAATCACAGGTCTGCAGGCGGGGTTGATGTTTAGCGAATGATAGATAACGTTAGGATCTACCCCAGGCATGTCTTCCGGGCTCCAAGCGAAAATGTCCTCGTTCTCCTGCAGGAAGGTGGTGAACTCTTCTCGCTCTTTTTGTGTTAAGAGTGACCCGACCTGAACAGTTCGAGTCGGGTCTCGCCGGGAGAGTGGTATTTCTACCAGCCCTTCAACGGGCGCTCCTCGTTGCAAAGTAGCCTCGTCCCGCAGGTCGAAGTTATTGATGTTGAGAGCGGTCGCCCTTGCTGGTTGGGCCTGCTTCAGGTAGCAGGTCCTGGCTGCCTCTTGGTCTCCTCTTATGACTCCTATTCCTGCGGCAGTAGGGAACTTCATACCTAGGTGTGGAATGGAGGGGATTGCCCCGAAGATCGACTGGAGCGGTCTCCCGAAGATGGCATTGTAGGCGGAGGTGGACTCTACCACCATGAACTGGATGTTGTGCGTTGACTGTCTTGGAAATTCGCCCAATGTGACTGGGAGAATGATCATGCCTTGCACCGGGACAGGTCTGTTATCGAAGCCGTAGACGGGCCCGGCTGCAGGACTAAGTTGGTCTTTTGTGAGCTTCATACTTTGCAAAGTGGAGAGAAATAAGACATCGACCGAGCTTCCATTGTCGACCAGTATTCTCTTCACCTTGAAGCAGGGATCCCCGATCCCCGCACTGATCACGAGTGGATCCTGGTGCGGAAGCCGCAACCCTTGCAAGTCTTCATCTCCGAAAGCTATCGTAATATCTTGCTTGAGTTTTTTGTCTTCGTGGTCTCTTACGGGCTGGGCAATTGAGAGGATCTGTGATGCTGAGACGGGGGGTCCGGCGATCGTCTCGATTTCTCCTACCATCGGCCTTCCTCCCCCCGCGCCTCGGGGGGGCGGGAGGCTGCTCCCCTGCATCCCTAGGCTGTTGAGGCTGATTGGGAATCTGGCCTTGTAGGAATCTTCCCAGGAGTCCCTGGCGGATGAGGCGCTCGATTTCGTCTTTGAGTCTGGTGCACTCCTCAGTGGTATGCTCGGTCCCCCGATGGAACTCGCAGTACCTGGACTGGTCGCCCCTTGGATTTGGCGGGGGTATCCTGGGCATGCGGAGCTCGGGGTTGTTTTGTATGGCGTAGAGCACATTCGTTCTGGTGGTGTTCAACGGGGTGTAGGTCCTGGGCGGCTGTGGTCCCAGATCCTTCTGGTGGTTACGCCGACGTTCATCGCCGCGACGCTCCTCGCCGCGACGTTCTTCTCGTTCGCGAGGGGCTTGATGTAAGACCCCCCCTCCAGAATCAACGGTCCGACCGGGGGATCTTATCGCACACCACCCTTTAGCACGACGCCGAAGCGACCCCGAAGGGTGAAGGCACTAGCTTCTCCAACCCTTTTCCTGGAACACTCCGAAGTCACACCTAGGGGTGGTGTTAAGCGAAAGTCACTACACACCAACAGAGTAAGGAAGCAGTATTTTAGCGGAAGACATTATTAAAGAGTGCGCTTTGTTACCCTTAGCGGAAGACATTATTAAAGAGTGCGCTTTGTTACCCTTAGCGGAAGACATTATTTATAGCGGAAGATTAAATATCACAGAAACCGTAATTTCAAAACCTGTATGAGTAATATTGATTTCGCCGCCGCAATGAATCCTATCCGTCAAGGCTTCATTGCACCATATATGTATACCCTGAGATAGGGCGCAACAAAAGGAGATGCGGCTTAATAAAACTTTATACCTGACGTAGCCTGATCCGTGGCTTCATCCACACATAGGTGCTGTCACTCATCCGCACCTGTCACCTGTGCTAAAGACAAGTTATTAGAAATACAAACAGAATCCAACTCCTACTAACACACAAACATAATATAACAATTATAAGTAAGGGGATATCTGGACTCTTATTGAGCCGAGGCAGTCTTCCCACGACCACCGCCTACGTACTCCGTATCATCCTGCATACGGCCTCAGACCCACGTAGTTCTATTAGTTTCGCACGGGTTGCCCTCCCAGACCGTCCATCGCGCGGGTTGCCTTAGAGTAAAACTCATAGGCCATCCGATTTTATCCCTTGTCACATTCCTGAAGGCAACATTTCATTCCCGTAGGAATTACTTTCTCGAAGGCAACATTTCATTCCCGTAGGAATTACTTTCTCGAAGGCAACATTTCATTCCCGTAGGAATTACTTTCTCGAAGGCAACATTTCATTCCCGTAGGAATTACTTTCTCGAAGGCAACATTTCATTCCTGTAGGAATTACTTTCTCGAAGGCAACATTTCATTCCCGTAGGAATTATTTTCTCGAAGGCAACATTTCATTCCCGTAGGAATTTACTTTCTCGAAGGCAACATTTCATTCCCGTAGGAATTACTTCTCGAAGGCAACATTTCATTCCCGTAGGAATTATTTCTCGAAGGCAACATTTCATTCCCGTAGGAATTTATTTTCTCGAAGGCTACTATTTTCATAAGAGAAGAAAAGAGACGCCCTTTAAGATCAGCAATATATCCACCCGCAATCTGTAGGAGGAGAGAAGACGAACTCTATAAGCTTAGCATATCTCTATCCGAGAAGGTACCACTAATTTAACTCGGTTGGCAATCAAATCCAACCTGCCCACATAGGGCACAATTGCATTCATGTAGACCTTCGTCGATCATTTCGGTGCTTGGCGATCAATCCCCAGTCATCCACATAAGACCCGCTTGTATTTATGTAAACTTCCGTCAATCACTTGAATGCTTGGTAATCAAGCCCAAGACACCCATAAGCTTTATAGGCACAAGAAGTAGCACAGTAGTGTGAAAGAGAGAAATAAGATGAAGAGTAGACGAAAATAGATAAGGTTTAGAGTCTACCATTTGTCGGAGGAGGAAGAGATGAAGCTCCCTCAATCGGATACCAAACCAGATGAAGATAGGCTCAAGTAAGAGGCGGAGAAGGGGTTCCTCTTGGGTGATGCTTATGGCGTGAGAGTCCCCCATAAATTTCATGCCTAGGCATATGATCGTATTCCTAATCTCTACCAATTCGGAGTAGCACGACTCCATTCCTCACCAAATCGGAACGACAAGGAAAACTAATAAGTGGCAGATTCCTGCCATGGGAGGGAGAATTGAGGTAGGAGGAGGAGGAAGAGAGAGTGAAGCTATCATACCTTGTCGTGAGCTATGAAGGGCAACCCTCTTATTAAAAATACAGCAGCAGCCCCCATTAGACCAAGAGGGAACAAGAGCAGCCCCAAATCAATAAGGTAAAGGGCAGCTCAAAGCGAACAGCCCCAAATCATCAAGGTAAAGAGCAGTTCAACTTAACAAGGAGCAGCCCCCAAAATCAGCTCACAAGGCAGCCCCCTACTAACCCAACAGGAAAGTAAACAGCCCCCATTAACAGCTCACAAGGCAGCCCCCAATTCAACAAACATCACAGCCCCCAATTTATCAAGGATAAGAGGCAGCCCCCCCCCCCCCCCCCCCCCCCCCCAACATAAACCCAAGTAGGAAGGATATATAACTATATAGCAGCCCCTAGCTGGGATTATATAACCAACCCCAACGTAATCCAAGCAAGATTAGTGTAAAGTAGCCCCCAAGTAGAAAACAAACAGCAACCTCTAAAGTGGGATAATAGCAAACCAGCCCCAAAGCAACAAACCTGCAGTCCAAGTTAACCAGAAGCAACCCCCAAACCAACAAGGAAAGGAGCAGCCCCAACAATTAAACCTGCAGTCCCAGTTAACAAGAAGCAGCCCCCAAACCAACAAGGAAAGGAGCAGCCCCATTTCAACAAACCTGCAGTCCAAGTTAACAAGAAGCAGCCCCCAAACCAACAAGGAAAGGAGCAGCCCCATTTCATCAAACCTGCAGTCCAAGTTAGCAAGGAGCAGCCCCCAAACCAACAAGGAAAGGAGCAGCCCCATTTCATCAAACCTGCAGTCCAAGTTAGCAAGGAGCAGCCCCCAAACCAACAAGGAAAGGAGCAGCCCCATTTCATCAAACCTGCAGTCCAAGTTAACCAGAAGCAACCCCCAAACCAACAAGGAAAGGAGCAGCCCCAACAATTAAACCTGCAGTCCCAGTTAACAAGAAGCAGCCCCCAAACCAACAAGGAAAGGAGCAGCCCCATTTCAACAAACCTGCAGTCCAAGTTAACAAGAAGCAGCCCCCAAACCAACAAGGAAAGGAGCAGCCCCAACAATTAAACCTGCAGTCCAAGTTAACAAGAAGCAGCCCCCAAACCAACAAGGAAAGGAGCAGCCCATTTCAACAAACCTGCAGTCCAAGTTAACAAGAAGCAGCCCCCAAACCAACAAGGAAAGGAGCAGCCCCATTTCAACAAACCTGCAGTCCAAGTTAACAAGAAGCAGCCCCCAAACCAACAAGGAAAGGAGCAGCCCCATTTCATCAAACCTGCAGTCCAAGTTAGCAAGGAGCAGCCCCCAAACCAACAAGGAAAGGAGCAGCCCATTTCAACAAACCTGCAGTCCAAGTTAACAAGAAGCAGCCCCCAAACCAACAAGGAAAGGAGCAGCCCCATTTCAACAAACCTGCAGTCCAAGTTAACAAGAAGCAGCCCCCAAACCAACAAGGAAAGGAGCAGCCCCATTTCATCAAACCTGCAGTCCAAGTTAGCAAGGAGCAGCCCCCAAACCAACAAGGAAAGGAGCAGCCCCATTTCATCAAACCTGCAGTCCAAGTTAGCAAGGAGCAGCCCCCAAACCAACAACAAAAGAGGCAGCACATAAATGAAATCATCCATTGGATCCAATAGCAGCCCCCAATCCTACTAGAACATAAGTAGGGCAGCCACAACTAGACAAATATAAAGAAGGTAACGACAGCCCCCCAATTAACAATACTTTTAGACAGATCCCAACTGGAATCATATAGCAGCCCCCAAAACAAATCGGAACATATGAAAGGCAGCCACCCCCAATTAGATAAAAAGAATATAAGCAGCCCCCATCATAATGCATACTTAACCCCAAATAGATCCTGATATCAGGAGCCAAAAAAGAAGAAGATCTGCCATCAAAAGCCCCCAAGCATTAATCGGGTAGCAGGGTCTAAGAGGTCAGGTGATAAGGACAGCCAGCATAAGCCCCCAGCTTAAGAACTCAGGTAAGAAAACTGATAGCATGACTCCCAAATAACAGAACAAAATCGAATGCAGGAAATCGGGAACTAGGCAAGAACTGCCAGCACAAACCCCCAAGATTTATATTTTTTTAAGCTCCTAACTGACCAAGTATAGCAGCCACCCCCTCAATTATCGGCGAAATTAAACCCCAAACAGCATAAGGAAAGCTCTAACTGAGAAGGCATAGCAGAAGTAAGATAACACCAACAGCATAAGTAAAAGCTCCCCCCCATTAACAGCATAGCAGCAGGGAAGACCCCCATAAAAAACAACGAAATCTGCCAAGCTCGGTAAAGCAAAGAGGGGAGGGGATGAAGGAGAAGAAGGTGAAGAGTTTCCTTGTCATACCTTGCCGTGAGCTCCCCTTGCCGTGAAACCCTCGCCAGGACAGAGTTTCGAGGAGGGGGAGAGGAAGAGGAAGAGCGCGTGTCCAGTTACCTTGCCGCGAAGCCCTTGTATAGCCATGGTCGACCAATCCGACGCCCCCAGCGAGCTCGCCTGGTTTTCGCCCATGGTTTCTCCGCTGATTTCCGGTTTTTGAACAGGGCACCTCACTCTCTTGTTTTTATATATATATAAGCTTATATATGTATATATATATACACATTACACACACACCTATTTATACACGTTTATATATATCAAAGAATGCAAAAGTGCTCGCGAAATAAATGCGCAGAGGGTGTCGCTGTGTTCGTAATAATCACATGAAGTTAACGAAATTATTTGAAGTTGATTCCGAGTCCGTTATTCATAATTACTCGCTCAAACCAGTACGCAACTCAAAATAGATTATTTTGGCTACCTTTCGCAAATCTCATCGAATTTGAACGAAACGAATTGCATTGTGTTAGAATTGATCACGCGAGTCTATTGCAACTGACTAGGGTGAAATTGGGGCTTGTTTACCCAATATTCTAAAATGGCGTTGTTGCGGCGTTCGGTATTACTCAAAATAGTCGTTTTCTCCAAACGACCTCAGATCGGGACGAAACGAATTCCGTTGTACTCATATTGACCATACGAGTCTAACGTAACTGACGGAAGTTGATTCGGAGCACGTATGCTTTGTATTCTAAAATCGTGTCGTTGTGACGCGCTACGATACTCAAAATAGTCATATTCTGCATATGACCTCGGATCGAAACGAAACGAGTTCCGTTGCACTCGTATCAACTATACGAGTCTAATGCAACTGACGGAAGTCTATTCGGAGCACGTATGCTCCATATTCTAAAATTGCGTCGTCGTGACACGCTGCGATACTCAAAACGGTCACTTTCACCAAATGACCTCTGATTGAAACGAAACGAGTTCCGTTGCACTCGTGTCAACTATACGAGTCTAACGTAACTGACGGAAGTCGATTCGGAGTACGTATGCTCCATATTCTAAAACTGCGTCGTCGTGACGCGCTGCGATACTCAAAACGGTCACTTTCACCAAATGACCTCTGATTGAAACGAAACGAGTTCCGTTGCACTCGTGTCAACTATACGAGTCTAACGTAACTGACGGAAGTCGATTCAGAGTACGTATGTTCAATAAATAACTTTGACGTCGTGGCGAAGCACGATGCTACCCAAAACAGTCATTTCTCTAAATGACCACCTCTATGTGGTGAAGGTCGGGTCGTGATTGCCTGATGACCCGGCCTAGATTCCTCCAAGGGTTCAACTGAACCGGCTAGACCCCTTTTTCAAAGTCAGGATGTTACAATCCAATAAAACAAAGAAAATTTTCGTCCCCGAAAATACGAGTGGGTCATGGAGATTCAAAATAGGACGTATTGCAGACCACTAGAGGTGTCGAATGATCCCAAATTTTAAGGGTCTCTAGGTTTGGTTTTACCTAACGAGCTATGTAGACGGCTCCCGCCGTGTACTATACAAGTAGCTTACATGAACTACGGGGTAGCTTGAACGATTCAAACTGATCTAATCGTGAGAAACAAGAAACCCTTCATCACTTGATACCCCTCCCGTGAACCGAGCTTAACGGGAGACGAAGGCAACTCAACCCCTTCCAAGGTTTGCATATCTGAAACGCAACGTTTATGAGTTGTGTCCGAAAGGCACATAGTAAAAATCCATCCGCATATAGCTAATTCTCTCACGGGGCTACGTGTTAGGGGAACATATAAAAGTTATAACTTGCATAAGCTTTTTGTAAAGCCCATACATATAACTGACTCACATGCGAAGGTTAAATGTTGACGGAACAGATGAAAATTGTAAATAAGTAGAGTAAATCCATGAACATATCACCAACTCCCATACGAAGGTTATATGTCAATGGTACAGATAAAATTGCAAATAAGTAGTAAAAATCCATAAACATATAACCAACTCCCATACGAAGGTTATATGTCAATGGTACAGATAAAATTGCAAATAAGCAGTAAAAATCCATAAACATATAACCAACTCCCATACGAAGGTTATATGTTAATGGTATATGCAGATATGTATGTTTTGATGCAAATGATGCATATGCAAATATGTATGTTTTGATGCATATACAAGCCATGCATAACGAGTACTCACGATTCAATCACAACACACAATGTTGAAATAGTTTGACCGCTTTTCTTCCAGCAGGGTTGCGACCCCCGCGGGCCTCACCGATGTGGCCGTCGGTGACAGTGGCCGGTCCTGCCACTTCTGGGTGTGGACGTACCGCACTACCCAGGCCCTAATGTACAACCCAGTGTACTCCTGGATGTGAGCAACATCCGTCAATTACAAAATTCGGCTATCCAGCAGAGGGACCCTGCGGGAAAATAATAAATAACCTCCCGGGGTTCACACACTCCCTAGTACCTCATGAGTCGTCAACCTTCCCATTCCTGTATGAACGGTCCTTGGGCACGACTGACCCGCCACGGTAATCACATATAATGTTTTACCAGTTTGCTCTTTACGTTGAAATATTTTGACCGCTTCTTTTTGCAGGGTAGCGAACCCCGCGGGCCTCACCGATGTGGCCGTCGGTGATAGTGGCCGGTCCTGCCACTTCTGGGTGTGGATGTACCGCACTACCCAGGCCCCAACGTACAACCCCGTGTACCCTCGGACGTAGGAGACATCCGGTAATAACTGAATTTGGCCAACCAGCGGAGGGACCCAACGGGGCATATAAGATACAACCGAGCTCCCGGGGTGCACACCTCCCTGTCGCCTAGAGTCGTCAACCTTCCCGCACCGGTACGTACGGTCTACGGGCATGACCGACCCGCCACTTTTCCCAAAGCAAGCAAGCAATAAAATAGGTAACCATCACCTTCGGGTCCTCAGTGGCTTACCCTTTTTAACGAGGCTTCCCGGCTGGCTGAGTATGCAACCATCGCAAGTCCTGCGAATGCTAACAATGTATCTTTTTAGGATGGTTTATATACAAGCTTTTATAAATTTGCCACAAGTTTACTTCAATCCAGTACGTCGCCTCAGTAATCATTTCCTGAAATATTAACGTTATTGAAAAGACTAACATTTTATCATAGCTCTTTTACGATTGCACGACTTTATTTTCAACAGATCGTCAAATTGATCAAGTCAAATCATACTTCATATTTGCAATTGTTAGAGCAATTCTCTATATATACGCAAAATTTCATTTGATTAGCTCACCCCAAATGAAATTTTGAAAACGAGAATTTTAATCCCAATAAAACAAATAGGCTTAAACTTGGGATTGAAATTAGTAATAGAATTCTTACATTGTACACATAATTTCATACGATTAGTTTACCTCGAATGGAATTTTGAAAACGAAAATTTAACCCCAATAAAACAAAGAGGCTTAAACCCGGGGTTCAAAATTTGAAGTGGATGTTTGTAGGGTTTTACGAGAGTGTTTTATGGGGACAATGTAAATCGTCGCTTGAGATCGGAAGTGGTAAATGACATTTAAGTGTCAATCCACATATATATGCCAAGTTTGTTGTCAATTTCTACCTTTTAGGTCCACCACCGCTTGCTGCAGTGGTTCGTCCCGAACCACGCTACGGCGATTAGCGGAGCAATAAGTGTTTCTGTGATTACGAATAGGTCGACAAGATCGGTTGCGCTCTGATCCATTTGTAAGACCCCCCCTCCAGAATCAACGGTCCGACCGGGGGATCTTATCGCACACCACCCTTTAGCACGACGCCGAAGCGACCCCGAAGGGTGAAGGCACTAGCTTCTCCAACCCTTTTCCTGGAACACTCCGAAGTCACACCTAGGGGTGGTGTTAAGCGAAAGTCACTACACACCAACAGAGTAAGGAAGCAGTATTTTAGCGGAAGACATTATTAAAGAGTGCGCTTTGTTACCCTTAGCGGAAGACATTATTAAAGAGTGCGCTTTGTTACCCTTAGCGGAAGACATTATTTATAGCGGAAGATTAAATATCACAGAAACCGTAATTTCAAAACCTGTATGAGTAATATTGATTTCGCCGCCGCAATGAATCCTATCCGTCAAGGCTTCATTGCACCATATATGTATACCCTGAGATAGGGCGCAACAAAAGGAGATGCGGCTTAATAAAACTTTATACCTGACGTAGCCTGATCCGTGGCTTCATCCACACATAGGTGCTGTCACTCATCCGCACCTGTCACCTGTGCTAAAGACAAGTTATTAGAAATACAAACAGAATCCAACTCCTACTAACACACAAACATAATATAACAATTATAAGTAAGGGGATATCTGGACTCTTATTGAGCCGAGGCAGTCTTCCCACGACCACCGCCTACGTACTCCGTATCATCCTGCATACGGCCTCAGACCCACGTAGTTCTATTAGTTTCGCACGGGTTGCCCTCCCAGACCGTCCATCGCGCGGGTTGCCTTAGAGTAAAACTCATAGGCCATCCGATTTTATCCCTTGTCACATTCCTGAAGGCAACATTTCATTCCCGTAGGAATTACTTTCTCGAAGGCAACATTTCATTCCCGTAGGAATTACTTTCTCGAAGGCAACATTTCATTCCCGTAGGAATTACTTTCTCGAAGGCAACATTTCATTCCCGTAGGAATTACTTTCTCGAAGGCAACATTTCATTCCTGTAGGAATTACTTTCTCGAAGGCAACATTTCATTCCCGTAGGAATTATTTTCTCGAAGGCAACATTTCATTCCCGTAGGAATTTACTTTCTCGAAGGCAACATTTCATTCCCGTAGGAATTACTTCTCGAAGGCAACATTTCATTCCCGTAGGAATTATTTCTCGAAGGCAACATTTCATTCCCGTAGGAATTTATTTTCTCGAAGGCTACTATTTTCATAAGAGAAGAAAAGAGACGCCCTTTAAGATCAGCAATATATCCACCCGCAACCTGTAGGAGGAGAGAAGACGAACTCTATAAGCTTAGCATATCTCTATCCGAGAAGGTACCACTAATTTAACTCGGTTGGCAATCAAATCCAACCTGCCCACATAGGGCACAATTGCATTCATGTAGACCTTCGTCGATCATTTCGGTGCTTGGCGATCAATCCCCAGTCATCCACATAAGACCCGCTTGTATTTATGTAAACTTCCGTCAATCACTTGAATGCTTGGTAATCAAGCCCAAGACACCCATAAGCTTTATAGGCACAAGAAGTAGCACAGTAGTGTGAAAGAGAGAAATAAGATGAAGAGTAGACGAAAATAGATAAGGTTTAGAGTCTACCATTTGTCGGAGGAGGAAGAGATGAAGCTCCCTCAATCGGATACCAAACCAGATGAAGATAGGCTCAAGTAAGAGGCGGAGAAGGGGTTCCTCTTGGGTGATGCTTATGGCGTGAGAGTCCCCCATAAATTTCATGCCTAGGCATATGATCGTATTCCTAATCTCTACCAATTCGGAGTAGCACGACTCCATTCCTCACCAAATCGGAACGACAAGGAAAACTAATAAGTGGCAGATTCCTGCCATGGGAGGGAGAATTGAGGTAGGAGGAGGAGGAAGAGAGAGTGAAGCTATCATACCTTGTCGTGAGCTATGAAGGGCAACCCTCTTATTAAAAATACAGCAGCAGCCCCCATTAGACCAAGAGGGAACAAGAGCAGCCCCAAATCAATAAGGTAAAGGGCAGCTCAAAGCGAACAGCCCCAAATCATCAAGGTAAAGAGCAGTTCAACTTAACAAGGAGCAGCCCCCAAAATCAGCTCACAAGGCAGCCCCCTACTAACCCAACAGGAAAGTAAACAACCCCCATTAACAGCTCACAAGGCAGCCCCCAATTCAACAAACATCACAGCCCCCAATTTATCAAGGATAAGAGGCAGCCCCCCCCCCCCCCCCCCCCCCCCAACATAAACCCAAGTAGGAAGGATATATAACTATATAGCAGCCCCTAGCTGGGATTATATAACCAACCCCAACGTAATCCAAGCAAGATTAGTGTAAAGTAGCCCCCAAGTAGAAAACAAACAGCAACCTCTAAAGTGGGATAATAGCAAACCAGCCCCAAAGCAACAAACCTGCAGTCCAAGTTAACCAGAAGCAACCCCCAAACCAACAAGGAAAGGAGCAGCCCCAACAATTAAACCTGCAGTCCCAGTTAACAAGAAGCAGCCCCCAAACCAACAAGGAAAGGAGCAGCCCCATTTCAACAAACCTGCAGTCCAAGTTAACAAGAAGCAGCCCCCAAACCAACAAGGAAAGGAGCAGCCCCATTTCATCAAACCTGCAGTCCAAGTTAGCAAGGAGCAGCCCCCAAACCAACAAGGAAAGGAGCAGCCCCATTTCATCAAACCTGCAGTCCAAGTTAGCAAGGAGCAGCCCCCAAACCAACAAGGAAAGGAGCAGCCCCATTTCATCAAACCTGCAGTCCAAGTTAACCAGAAGCAACCCCCAAACCAACAAGGAAAGGAGCAGCCCCAACAATTAAACCTGCAGTCCCAGTTAACAAGAAGCAGCCCCCAAACCAACAAGGAAAGGAGCAGCCCCATTTCAACAAACCTGCAGTCCAAGTTAACAAGAAGCAGCCCCCAAACCAACAAGGAAAGGAGCAGCCCCAACAATTAAACCTGCAGTCCAAGTTAACAAGAAGCAGCCCCCAAACCAACAAGGAAAGGAGCAGCCCATTTCAACAAACCTGCAGTCCAAGTTAACAAGAAGCAGCCCCCAAACCAACAAGGAAAGGAGCAGCCCCATTTCAACAAACCTGCAGTCCAAGTTAACAAGAAGCAGCCCCCAAACCAACAAGGAAAGGAGCAGCCCCATTTCATCAAACCTGCAGTCCAAGTTAGCAAGGAGCAGCCCCCAAACCAACAAGGAAAGGAGCAGCCCATTTCAACAAACCTGCAGTCCAAGTTAACAAGAAGCAGCCCCCAAACCAACAAGGAAAGGAGCAGCCCCATTTCAACAAACCTGCAGTCCAAGTTAACAAGAAGCAGCCCCCAAACCAACAAGGAAAGGAGCAGCCCCACTTCATCAAACCTGCAGTCCAAGTTAGCAAGGAGCAGCCCCCAAACCAACAAGGAAAGGAGCAGCCCCATTTCATCAAACCTGCAGTCCAAGTTAGCAAGGAGCAGCCCCCAAACCAACAACAAAAGAGGCAGCACATAAATGAAATCATCCATTGGATCCAATAGCAGCCCCCAATCCTACTAGAACATAAGTAGGGCAGCCACAACTAGACAAATATAAAGAAGGTAACGACAGCCCCCCAATTAACAATACTTTTAGACAGATCCCAACTGGAATCATATAGCAGCCCCCAAAACAAATCGGAACATATGAAAGGCAGCCACCCCCAATTAGATAAAAAGAATATAAGCAGCCCCCATCATAATGCATACTTAACCCCAAATAGATCCTGATATCAGGAGCCAAAAAAGAAGAAGATCTGCCATCAAAAGCCCCCAAGCATTAATCGGGTAGCAGGGTCTAAGAGGTCAGGTGATAAGGACAGCCAGCATAAGCCCCCAGCTTAAGAACTCAGGTAAGAAAACTGACAGCATGACTCCCAAATAACAGAACAAAATCGAATGCAGGAAATCGGGAACTAGGCAAGAACTGCCAGCACAAACCCCCAAGATTTATATTTTTTTAAGCTCCTAACTGACCAAGTATAGCAGCCACCCCCTCAATTATCGGCGAAATTAAACCCCAAACAGCATAAGGAAAGCTCTAACTGAGAAGGCATAGCAGAAGTAAGATAACACCAACAGCATAAGTAAAAGCTCCCCCCCATTAACAGCATAGCAGCAGGGAAGACCCCCATAAAAAACAACGAAATCTGCCAAGCTCGGTAAAGCAAAGAGGGGAGGGGATGAAGGAGAAGAAGGTGAAGAGTTTCCTTGTCATACCTTGCCGTGAGCTCCCCTTGCCGTGAAACCCTCGCCAGGACAGAGTTTCGAGGAGGGGGAGAGGAAGAGGAAGAGCGCGTGTCCAGTTACCTTGCCGCGAAGCCCTTGTATAGCCATGGTCGACCAATCCGACGCCCCCAGCGAGCTCGCCTGGTTTTCGCCCATGGTTTCTCCGCTGATTTCCGGTTTTTGAACAGGGCACCTCACTCTCTTGTTTTTATATATATATAAGCTTATATATGTATATATATATACACATTACACACACACTTATTTATACACGTTTATATATATCAAAGAATGCAAAAGTGCTCGCGAAATAAATGCGCAGAGGGTGTCGCTGTGTTCGTAATAATCACATGAAGTTAACGAAATTATTTGAAGTTGATTCCGAGTCCGTTATTCATAATTACTCGCTCAAACCAGTACGCAACTCAAAATAGATTATTTTGGCTACCTTTCGCAAATCTCATCGAATTTGAACGAAACGAATTGCATTGTGTTAGAATTGATCACGCGAGTCTATTGCAACTGACTAGGGTGAAATTGGGGCTTGTTTACCCAATATTCTAAAATGGCGTTGTTGCGGCGTTCGGTATTACTCAAAATAGTCGTTTTCTCCAAACGACCTCAGATCGGGACGAAACGAATTCCGTTGTACTCATATTGACCATACGAGTCTAACGTAACTGACGGAAGTTGATTCGGAGCACGTATGCTTTGTATTCTAAAATCGTGTCGTCGTGATGCGCTACGATACTCAAAATAGTCATATTCTGCATATGACCTCGGATCGAAACGAAACGAGTTCCGTTGCACTCGTATCAACTATACGAGTCTAATGCAACTGACGGAAGTCGATTCGGAGCACGTATGCTCCATATTCTAAAATTGCGTCGTCGTGACACGCTGCGATACTCAAAACGGTCACTTTCACCAAATGACCTCTGATTGAAACGAAACGAGTTCCGTTGCACTCGTGTCAACTATACGAGTCTAACGTAACTGACGGAAGTCGATTCGGAGCACGTATGCTCCATATTCTAAAACTGCGTCGTCGTGACGCGCTGCGATACTCAAAACGGTCACTTTCACCAAATGACCTCTGATTGAAACGAAACGAGTTCCGTTGCACTCGTGTCAACTATACGAGTCTAACGTAACTGACGGAAGTCGATTCAGAGTACGTATGTTCAATAAATAACTTTGACGTCGTGGCGAAGCACGATGCTACCCAAAACAGTCATTTCTCTAAATGACCACCTCTATGTGGTGAAGGTCGGGTCGTGATTGCCTGATGACCCGGCCTAGATTCCTCCAAGGGTTCAACTGAACCGGCTAGACCCCTTTTTCAAAGTCGGGATGTTACACTTGATCTGATCCCCTCTTCCTTCCCTGGCCTCCTTCGAATTGCCGACGATGTGCTTCGATAGCCTCATCTGCAGCTATCTGTGCTTCAACCCGATGAACGAGGTCGGGATAACTTGGCACGGTTTCTCTCATGAGAGCCGAGTAGAAGCCACTTGGGCGGAGTCCTCCTAGGAAAACTCCTCGCAGGAGCTCGGGGTCGACTCCTGGGATCTGTCGAGCCTCGGTAGTGAAGCGTCGGAAGAAATCTTTGAGTGTCTCTCCATCGTTCTGGCGGATTCCTGAGAGGTGGAAGGGATCCCGGACAATTCGGCGGTTGGCAATGAACTGATCCACGAACTGATGCGCCATTTCTGTGAAGTTGTTGATGGCCCCATTCCGCAGGGAATGGAACCAAGTGCGCGCTTGTCCCTTCAAGGTTGCTGGGAACACTTGGCAGAGGAGCTGATCAGGAGCGCTATAAATCCTCATGACGGTGGTGAAGTGATTGACGTGCTCCAGTGGATCGTCCGTCCCGTCGAACGTCTCGATGTTGGGAAGCTTGAAGCCATTAGGAATTGGATGGGCTAAGACTTGAGGTGATAGCGGGGAGCCATGATGCGCGGGACGGCGGGTGAGAGCGGCGCGTCATCCTGCTTGGGCATACTCTTCCTTTATCATGTTGCGTATCTCTTCCCGCGTAGCTCTTTCCACTGCTTGCTCAGGGGCAGCTCTTCCGTGGTGGTGGCGGCGGTGATCAGCTTCTGGGCCTCCAGCTGGTGGGCCAAGGTGAGCGGTATTTGCCGCATTGGAGAATCCTTCTGAAGCTTCGTCTTCTTGGACAGCCTCCCCGTTCGGGGCATGATTCAGAGCCGGGGGCGGCGGTGCGTTTAAAGTTGGCGGTTGGTTCGGAACTTGAGGAGCCCCAAGATTCCTCACGAGGGCCAACATCTCAGCTTGATGTTCTTCGATCTGCTGCATGCGCGCCTCCAAATCTGCTGCAGGTGCTGGCAGCGCCTCATCCGCGGGAGGTGCATTGATAAGTGAGTGGGAAGGAGCTGGGTCGACGCGTCCTTCCGGCATCGATCCTTCAGTAATGCGAGCACTCTTTCTCTCCATACCAGTTGGCTCTCGAAGAGTTTTTCGGGAAAGTTTCCCACAGACGACGCCAAACTGTTGCGGAACGCTTAGGGCTCTTGGTAGACCGGTTCACTTGAACCACCTTAGCTCGTGAGCGAACTAAGCGCGCAAACAGTCAATTAGAGATTCGTTGATTGCACTGGGACTTTTTAGCGTGGAAAACCCGGAAAGGGTAAAAAACCACGTGGTCGGAGCTGTGCCGACCAAATTCCACTATCTTCAGGGGGGTTACAAAGTGAGACTTAGAACTCGAGTGCGACAGGCCGCAACTCGTTACAGTAGTAGAGGGATAGAGAGATCCGAAGGCGACAGGACGCCTCTTGGAAAAAATTAAGTCCTTTTCTCCTTCTGAGAAAGGTGGAGAACAAAAGTGAGCTGCACCGGGGAACAAAAGTGAGCTGCTCCTGGGAACAAAAGTGAGCTGCTCCGGGGAACAAAAGTGAGCTGCTCCTGGGAACAAAAGTGAGCTGCTCCGGGGAACAAGAGTGAGCTGCTCCGGGGAACAAAAGTGAGCTGTTCCGGGGAACAAAAGTGAGCTGCTCCTGGGAACAAAAGTGAGCTGCTGCGTCGCCTTTCGGGATGAAGGAAATCTTCAAGTCCGGAAAGGAAATCTTCAAGCTCCGAAGGAGAATTCCGCAAAAGTCTGCAATGAGCTCTCCCAGGTCCCGAAGTCAAGGTCCCTTTAAATGAACCCCCAGGCCCCTTTTTATAGCTTTGGCCGGGGGTAGTCCGGTAATTTTGTCGTTGGCAGTTTCCATAAATGCTCGGTGGACGAATCATATTTTCCGGTTTGGGGCACACGGATCGCCATTTTTCATAAATGACCACCTTGCCCTTCGGGCAGCTTGGGCGGCTCGGGCAGTTCGGGCAGTTCTGTTGGAGGCGAAAAAGGCGACCGACTGTTCCTGAAAAGTGAGAAGCCTGAAAGACAAAAAGTGAGGAGCCGGAAACCCAAAAAGTGAGAAGCCGGAAAGACAAAAAGTGAGAAAACTTCCTGATCGCGCTCAGAAACGTTCTGAGCGCGCGCTAGCGCCGAAGTGCCCCAAGTGCGCAACGAATCACGGGGATGCCTCGGGCGGACGGCGGACGGCGGACGGGAAGTTGCCCCCCAAAGGGGGAACCGGGACCTTTGGCGAGGAGAGGGCGCCGGACCGCACCCCGAGGAGGGGTGGGCGCGGCCGCGCACCCCCAAGAAAAGAAGGGGGGGTGCGGCTTGGCCGCACCCCCTTGGGGCGTGCGGCTTGGCCGCACCCCCTTGGGGCGTGCGGCTTGGCCGCACCCCCTTGGGGGGTGCGACTTGGCCGGCCGCACCCCTAAGGGCGGTGCGGTTGGGGGGGTGCAGCCTGCGTGCTACCGCGCTCTTTGACCGTCGACCCCTCCTCTCTTTTTCGGGGCTTTCTTCGGGTGCGTCCTAAGGCCTTTACGGGTGTACAACAACTTTGAACATCACAATTATAGCTCTAATCAGGATCTATTACCAGTAAAAATTTGGGATTGTTCTGAAATGTTATAGTATTTTAATAATTGAAAATGAGCTGAATTTTTAGCAGAGGGTCTTATAATAGTGAAAAATAATGAAATAATTAGGGCAAAGATCTAATGCTTATTTACCCTCTCCAAAACTATTTGATAATATTTTGTGCTATTATGCTATTTTGAAATAATTAAAAATAAGCTCAAAATACAGTTAAAATTTAATATTGGCCAAATCCCTCGATCAAAACTCCTGATAATTTTGTTAATGGTCCTCACAAACAAGGTACGGTCTCTGAAAATATTTCAAAATTTTTGAAGATTTCTTGGTATTTTTAAGGAATTTCTGAATAGCTAGAGGTTGCTAAATAAATTAACAGGGGCTATTAATTATCTTAAATAGCTCTGGAAAAATTTATAGCAGTGTTCTAAGTGCATTATAGGTCCTCCATAAAAATTTGATGATCCTTGGAATTGGGCTACTATTTAAATGATTTTAAAAGAGGACAAAACCACTGATTTCAAATTATCAGAGGACTTTTGTCTTAGTCAAAAATTGTGAAAAAAATTTTGGGGAGATCAGTGGAGGTGATGTAAACCCTCTATAAAAATTTAATGATTTTTGAATCATTCTGATATTTTTTAGGAGTTTAATTGGTGGTGAAATGTGGTGAAGTGATTTATTAGTGACTAATACAGAATTCAATATGACTTTAGAAAATTTTGGGGAGTTTACTCATGGTAACCCTCACCCCTGGTTAAAAGTTCATAATTTTCTTGTCATATCTAATATTTTACAATATTAAAGACAAGCCTTTGCATTTAATTACAGAAATAAGTGTGGGCAACCCTAAACTCAATATTGCTCGGCGTTTATTTGATATTGCCTATAAATTTAGAGTTGACCTAGAGACAAAACATTCCTTCGAGGTCAACCCTAAAAAATGTTGAACTGGCTGCCACTCTTGGCAGTAGAGCAGAGCGGACAAGTTCGAGAAGAGGCCTTTTTATTCAATTTTATCTATATTTTATAGTTGACCTGGAGGGGAACATTCCTTCGAGGTCAACCATAAATAGTGCTAAATTGATCGTCACTCTTGTTAGTAGAGCAGAGCGGACAAGTTCGATGGTAGGTTTTTTATTCAGTTTTGCCTATAATTTAGAGTTGACCTGGAGATGAGACATTCCTTCAAGATCAACCCTAAATAGTGTCGAACTATTCGTCACTCTTAGAGCAAAGCGAACAATTTGATGTTTTGGCTTTTGTTCAGTTTTGACTATATTTTAGAGTTGACCTGGAGATGAGACATTTCTTTGAGGTCTATTATTTTACTTTGGGTCACCTAGATCACACCTAGATGCGGTGAATAGTGTGATGAGTGCTTTTTAATCCTTTTTAAAGTTTCAGCAAGATGATAAGAAAAAATCAAGCACAGAAAGCACGCGAGGATTTATAGAGGTTCTCCAAGAATGCATTGGGTAGTCTTCTCTCCACACCACCTATCTAGCAATGTGCTAAACTAGATAAACTCCTCCAAATCTTAGTCTTCTTCTCCAATACTTACACTCAGGCCACCAAGGCCCTACCTCAATCTCTCCAACAAGAGATCTACACTCAGATTTTTTCAAGATCCTACACTCAGATTCCCAAAGGAATCCTACAGCTCAGGCTCCAAGATCCCTACAACTCAGTTACACAAAAAGTGTTGGGTCCAGCGTTTCTTCACTTGACCCGTAGCGCCTTTCCTACTTCCTTAAAGAAAAAATAGCACCCTTCCCATCAGTCCGGGCTTTTGGGATAGTTGGTTGCGCTTGATCCTACAAAAAGTCCCACAACTCAGATCTCAAAAGATCCTACAACATTCAGTTTATAATTTCACTATTTGCTATACATCATAGACTCAAAAGATGAATAAATAATAAACTTGATCCTTCTGTAGAAGCACAACAGATAGACTTCTTCTTCCTTGATCAGATCTCAGAAATAATCTTCTTGAAGGATTTGATCTTGAGCAAAATAAACTTTCTTGCAGAATAAAACTTCTTACTCAGATAGATAATCTTCAGGGAGAAATTCAACTGCTGAGTAATACTTGAGCAATGAGATGAATCAGATCTTGATTGTACAAGCTCTGAAGTTCTTGCAAGAATACTGGAGAACAAAAAGTAGCAACACCTTAGGATTCTTTCTTGAGAAATTTTGTTGCTCCCTCCAATGGATTTACGTTCTCATTCTTTATTGTAGATGATTCGCAAAAGCTTTAGATAGTATGTAATCTTAATTCTTGTCTGAATTGTGAGCCATCAAGGCCTATTTATAAAAATTTCTATCAACAGCTAGGAATAAAGAAAGATTATTGTTTTAATTAAGACCTTCTAGAAGAAATCTTTTGATTGGCGCATCAGATGGTGGATTTCAAATTGAATTTAAGCTAAGACATAATTCCCACCTTTATTCCCGCGTCTTGCATATATAGAAATCTTCTGGACGATTTGCTCTTCTAGACGATATAAGACGTCTGGACGATATGAGTCTTCTAGACGATATAAGTCGTCTGGACAATACATGCCTTCTGTCTGATACAAGTCATTTAGACGATACAGTTCTTCTAGATGATACAGCTCTTATAGACGATACAGCTCTTCTAGACGACATTGGACTTAGCCAATATTAAGATATAGATCATATCTGGCTGAAATAGCTTTGGTCTAGCCGACATAGAATTTTATCGTCGAGATCATCTAGCCGATACAGCAGTGGTCTAGACGACATAAACTATTGTCATCGAAATTGTCTAGCCGATACAGCAGTGGTCTAGACGACATAGAATCTTTGTCATCTAGATCATCTAGCCGATTTTTGCCTTAGCCAATTTTAGGCTTATTCCAACGTATTGGCTATCTTTGCAGCTTCATTTCCAGACCTTTTTCAAATGACTTTTCCTTGATAGTGACTGGTCAAATATAGTGTTAAATCATAAGTCAACATATGTTTTGCACCATGAGGGATTACATAGGCAAAACGCTGTTTGATAAACTATAAGCCTAACTGATGAGCATACTTTACATGGTGTTTTATGCTCTATTTTAGCCTAGTTTTCATGAGGTTTCGTTCTTCTTCTTTGTGGTTCTAGTATAAAATCCTTCTTATTCTTACTTTGCATCATTTGAGCGAGTTTTGGCTAAATAGAGAATAGTTGTGATCATTTCATGTATTCCATTCCTTTCTTTATGTCTATATACATTTTGATTGCATGGAATGTGAGTATTACTGTGAATTCTGGTGGGTATGGCTGTTTCTCATGCAGGTACAGCCTTGTGTTGAATTTTTGGAGATTTTCGGCCCCATTTCGCATCATTGCTCATTGATCATGTGTTTTTCTTCACGCGCGATCAGTGGACCCTTCGCGCATGCTGTTTGGCCAGAATTATCTAGTGACACGCACGAGTACTGGCCCTCCTTCGCATACGAGTATAGGATTTCTTTGCGCACAACCAGTGGTCGTGCCTTAAAAATCTTCTCGTTGATTTTGCCTTCCACTAGTTCTGGTCGATACAGGTTTCTTCACGCAGGAGTAATGATCTTTCCTTCTCTCACGATCAGTGGTCGTGCGCCTACTCGTGCGCTCTTATGTTTCTGACAAATTTGTCACAGGTTCCTTCACACACGAGTTTGGGACTTTCCTTCGCGCACGACCAGTGGTTGTGCGCCTACTCGTGCACATTCTTTATTTCTGCTGCTATAAATACAGGATTTGACGGAAATTTTAGGGGCCCGGTTTTCCCTCCGAAACCAGTTCGCAGTCAGCTTCCTAGGCACATTTCTTTCTTCCTCCAAGGATTAGGGACCATCCCCTAAGCTTCCCCCATCATTCAAGAACGCCAAGGTGAAGATTAAGCATCCATTTACTCCCCGCGAGCTAAGATCTTGAAGTTGAGACGTGGACAGTGCATACAATCGAGAAGACGGGCGAGAGGGTGTGACAACTTCAATGACCCTAGACGACAAATGATGATCTGAGCTACAAAGGAGTTCCTCAGAAGTTTCCATCGCATCTACGGAATAGCCTTGAGAATTGTTTGTATCTCTTCTCCTTTTTCCTCATATTTGGTAGAAGGATGGACTTGTCTTAACTTTTGATGATGATGGTGAACATGTTTGTTTTTAAATGTTAATCTTGATGATATTGTGATTTTTGTTTTCATAGGAGGAGCTTAGGAGGCCTTGTAAGATCCCCTCCCCCCTCTGACACTAGACCCGGGTCGGAGGAGGAGGGTTTTACTGCTCAAGACGGTCACCCAGCGCTCTTCAAGTGGCAATGACTCACTTACTAAAGCTCTGGATGATCGTCACGTCAGGCAAGGGAACACAACACATCACATCAGATCACAGTGCGGAAGCAATCATTAGGAAAACCAACCAGACACACACACACACACATATATATATATATATATAAGCAAAAGACCGTATCCATTGTTTATACATAACCGCCTCATAGGCTCCAAAAGACTATCGCTGGAACTCTCTCTCACTCTTCATACTATGGAAACTCACGTCTCGAAAGTCTGGAGACGATGGGGGTGCCTCTGCTCGGGTAGTCTCAACTGCTGGTACGTTGTCATGCCACAACAGGGCTTCGCGTTACTCCATCTCCTGTGAATGGTTATATAATTAACTACTAGTCACAAAGCTAAGTAGAAACACATCTCCTTCCCGGATCCATATCCTGGGGACGAACCTAAGCACCCAACATTAAATAAATAGCCAAAGCAAAGAGAGTTAGTAGCATCATGTCTCTAAAATGTATATAAATAACTGGGAGCAACGGTAACGTTAACAATTATTTAAAGTAACTCATCTAGTAGTCACACAATTACCAGTACTCACGCCGCAGGTGTACAAAACCTGCCACATACTCT
The DNA here is from genome assembly GCA_033032865.1 of Dactylorhiza incarnata. NCBI lineage: Eukaryota > Viridiplantae > Streptophyta > Magnoliopsida > Asparagales > Orchidaceae > Dactylorhiza > Dactylorhiza incarnata. The sequence goes on from JAWHQI010000327.1 coordinate 1,357,930, forward strand.
ATATCGACATAACTTGGACCGCTTTTCTTCTAGCAGGGTAGTGAACCCCGCGGGCCTCACCGAGGTGGTCGTCGGTGACAGTGGCTAGTCCTACCACTTTTGGGTGTGATCATACCGCACCACCCAGGCCCCATCATACAACCAGGTGTGCTCTTGGATGTGAGCGATATCTGACGATTTCTGAAAAAATTAGGCCGACCAGTGGAGGCAATCCAACGGGGTATAGAACGACCGTCTACCCATGGTACACATCTCCCTGTCGCTATGAGTCGTCAACCCTCCCACACCAGTACGAACGGACTGCGGGCGTGACTGACCCGCCACTTTCTACAACAAGCAAATTTATAAGCATTTCAATAATAATAAGAAGTGCATTTCGGGTTTGTGGCGGCCTGCCTTACTTGACATTAACTAATTCGGGCAAGCGGCCTTCTTCAATAGACATGTTGCTCCACTTTTGGATAGGGGGAGCAACGAGCGTGGGGGCACGTTATTTGGGGCCAACCCTAGAGGACTAACTCAACTCCGATTATTCCCAACTAAGACTCTACCAGGAGGTCAACCGCTCGCCCGAGCAGGACCCGAGCTAGAAATTCTAGCACTTCGCCTCTCTCAAACTTGTGTATTGAAAACGAGAGAAGAGGCCTCTTTTTATAAGAGTGAGCGCTAGCACCTGCGCTAGCACCTGCGCTAGCACCTGCGCTAGCGCCTGCGCTAGCGCTACCGCCGGCGCTATCCCATATTAGGGAATATTCTCCGCGCGCGTATCTTCATTCCAGGGAAACTCCACCGCCTTGCTTCTTGTGCTCCGCGCTACCGCCTACGCTATCCGCTACCGCCTGGCGCTGGCGCTTTATAAAGATGCTGCCAAAATTTCGCTAATCATCGCTAGCGCCGGGAGCTATGTGCTACCGCCGGCGCTAGTGGGCATGTTGAAATTGTTGGAGCATGCGTTTCGCACTCCTCCGGTTTGATAATAACAAAGTCCCGTTTGTATTTGATTCTATTTTTTATTAATGGTGTGCAGATAACATGTATGAGATGTTCACATTTCTGCTGGAGCTAAATATGAATGTGGGAAATTTCACTGTCGGAAAATTCCGACAGCCGCTGTCGCCCAGGCGACAGCAGAGAAGTTACAACTACTTCCCTCCACGCCAGATCGACGAAAGGCATTTTTGAGCTGTCGGAATTCCGACAGCGATGCAGCCCAGGCGACAGCTCGGAGATTACAACAACTGCCCACGACACCACCCACGATCGGCAGTTTTGCACTGTCGGAAATCCGACATCTATGTCGCCCAGGCGACAGCTCGATGGTTACAGCAACTGCCCGCACGACGCCACTCCAGCGGCAGTTTAACGCTGTCGGAAAATTCCGACAGTCACTGTCGCCCAGGCGACAGCGATTTTCTATAAATTGCCTCCTTGTGTTCGTGCATTCCAAGCTTTGAGAATTCCAAGTCCCTTCCTGAGTGCATACGAACCAGAGAGCTCCAGAACCTCTTCAACTCCCATTTGTGCAAAGAAGGATTGAAGATTGAAGACGAGATCGGGCGCGCATCTACATCATCGATCATCTCGAGGCTTCAACAATCCGTTCAGAGATCTGATCTTCTAGGGAGTTGTTCTTTTCATATTGTATTTTCATTCACATACTTTTCATTTTGTATTGGTAGAGAAATCGTCGTCTTGCGTGCGGCGTCTAAGTCCTTGCGCGGCTTAGGGGAAAATCGCTTCCTTGTGCGGAGTGTCCAAGTCCTTGCGTGGCTTGGTGGGAAATCGTGGCCTTGTGTGTTACGTCTAGATCTTGGGAAGATCTAGAGGATAGGCTTGGGCTTGGTCTTGGGAAAGACAAGCGATAGTCTTCCGATCCTTGGGAGAAGGATTGGTAAACCAAAATTGTAGAATTTTTTTTTATTAACATAATTGTGCATTGATCTTAAGCATTGTTAAGATCATTTTTATTGTACTCAAATTTCATGATTAATATAATTATGTCTTTTTCTTTAATTACATATTTGGTGGCATAATCTTTATCTTAGAAATTTGTGTTTTGGTTTAATACTAAAGTTGCATTGGTTTGAAAGTATTTATAAGTAATTTTTTAGTAAAGTAAAATCTCTTCAAAAAATTACTAAGTAAAAATTAATTTTTAGACACACCCTTATTCACCCCCCCCCCCCTCTAAGGGCGTCATACGATCCAACAAGTGGTATCGGAGGAAGGTTACTCCAAAACGATTTTACCACCGGGAGTAATGGCGCACAACGATCACGCGTTCGTTGAGGGGCAAGGAATTAGTAGGCCACCACTTTTTACGGGCACAGACTATAATTATTGGAAAACACGTATGCGTTGTTTTCTAATTGCGCTAGATATAGAAGTCTGGAATACGGTAGAATCTAGTTACACTTCTCCAACATTTGTTGTAGGAGATGTAACCATGGATAAGCCCAAAGACAAGTGGGATGACAACGATAAATTAAAATGTAAGAACAATGCAAAAGCCATGAATGCTTTATTTTGCGCACTAGATCGCACTGAATTTAATAGAGTTTGTGCTTGTAATACTGCATTTGAAATTTGGAATTTATTAGAAATCACTCATGAAGGTACTTCGCAGGTAAAGGATTCAAAGCTATTTCAACTGGAATCTGAATTTGAAAGGTTCAAAATGGAGGTAGATGAAGAGATTGATACGATGTACACACGATTTACAAAAATCGTGAACGACTCAAAGGTGCTAGGAAAGGTGTTCTCAAATGGAGATTTGGTAAGGAAAATCTTAAGATCACTTTCCCGAAGTTCAATCCTAAGGTGACTGCAATTTCCGAGTCACATGATCTTAAGACCTTACAATTGGAGAGCCTCATTGGGAACTTGAAAACTCATGAAGTTGAATTGAAAATTCAACAACAAGAGTATATGGAGCCAAGGAAGAAGGGATTGGCTCTAAGATCAAAGAAGGAAGAAACTAGTGATTCTGAGGAGGATGAAGAAGATGAGGAAAGTTTATTTGTTAAAAAATTTAGAAAATTTATGAAAAATCCGGAGAGAAGGAATTCGTTTAAGAAGTATTTTAAGAAGGAGACCTTTAGGAAGAAAAAAGGAAAGGAAGGCGATGAGGAGGAAGAGAGACCGCCACCGGAGTGCTATCACTGCAAGAAGTTAGGACACATTCGAAGCAAGTGTCCAAAGTACTTGAAAGAACTTAAAGAAAAGAAGCACAAAGGGTCGAAGAAGGTGTTGAAGGCGGAAACCTGGGATGATACTACTTCTGAGGATGCGAGCAGTTCCGACTCAAGTAAAGAAGAGGAGGCCAACATATGCTTAATGGGAAAGAGCGTCATATCTGATGACGAATGCAGTGTCCAAAGCGACACTGAGGTAACTCCTCCAACCTATGATGAATTGTTTTCTGAATTTTTAAAGACTTGCAAATTTTTTGAAAAAAGCTTAAAAGACAATGATCTTCTTAAATCTGAAAATGACATTTTACTTAAAGAAAACAAAAAATTGTTAAGGGAAATTTAGACTATTGGAAAACAAGATATCTCTTGCCAAGAGTGTGATCACTTTTTGGGAAGAATTAATGAACTTGAAGAATCTCTTTCCAAATCTCATTCTACAATAAAAGTTCTTACTAACAAAAATGAGATTTTAGAGAGAGATCTGAAATCTTCAATCTCCAAAGCCCATGAGGGAAAGAAATCTTTTGAACGTAGATGCGTAAATCTAGTATCCGAGAATACAAAAATGAGACACCAGATTCATGACATAACACTAGCCATGAAAAAATTTGGAATGGGCCGAAGATCACTGGATATGATCTTAGGATACCAACGCCATGGATCTGGAAGGTTTGGGCTCGGATACACATCTGGAAGCTGTCGCCCGGCGACAACCACTGTCGCCGGCGACAGTGAAAAGTCCAGAAAATTCACTTTTAAAAATTCTAAAATTAATGAATTATTAAATACTGCATCCTCATCCAGTAAATGTCCAGAAAAGTTATACTCCTCTAAATACATTACATGTGCCAAATGCAATAGATTTGGTCACACTACGAACTCTTGCTGGAAAGAAGGAAAAAGTAAAATCAAACAAATCTGGGTGCCTAAGGCTTCTACCTATACTATGGGTGGAACCACTTGGGTAACCAGATCTTTACTCACCTCTTCTTTCTAGGTATGTTGGCAGGCTAAGGACAAAGAAGATGTGTGGTACTTGGACTCGGGTTGTTCAAAGCACATGACGGGCAATAAAGAAAAGTTCCTTAGCCTAGAGATGAAGAAAGGAGGAGTTGTTACATTCGGAGACAATGGGAAAGGAAAAATCATCGGCATCGGAGTTGTGGGTAACGAAAATTTTTAATTTCAAATGTTTTATTTGTAGAAGGTTTAAAGCATAATTTGATTTCTATTAGTCAATTATGTGATAAGGGTTTAAATGTTTTATTTGAATCTTCTACAAATTTATGCAAAATTATTAATTCCAAAACAAATGAAATTGTTTTTACCGCACCTAGATGTCATAATGTATATATGATTAAATTTCTTGATTTTTCAAATTCTACCTTAAAATGTTTTTTATCAAAAAATGATGAATTAGATTTATGGCATAGGCGACTTGGACATGCTAGTTCCAAGTTAATTTCAAAACTTTCAAAAGATAAATTAATTAAAGGTTTACCTTTGCTAAATGGAAATTTATCTTCTTCACTATGTGTGCCTTGCCAAAAAGGAAAATTTTCAAAATCATCTTTCAAAAGTAAAAATATTATTTCTACCACTAGGCCACTTCAATTAATACATATGGACTTATTTGGGCCAATTGGAATTTCTAGCTTAGGAGGTAGAAAATACACATTTGTTTTGATTGATGATTATTCTTGTTTTTGTTGGACTTTATTTCTAACCTCCAAATCCGAAGCATTTTCAGAATTTTCAAAATTATGTTTGCGTATTCAAAATGAATTTGAGTTAAAAATTAAACGCATACGATCGGATCATGGAGGAGAATTTGAAAATAAAAAGTTCATTTCTTTTTGTACGGAGTTAGGAATTAAACATGAATTTTCCGCTCCACGCACACCACAGCAAAATGGTGTAGTGGAGAGGAAAAATAGAACTCTTCAAGAGTTAGCCCGTACAATGTTATCTGAATTCAAATTACCAAAATCTTTTTGTGCTGAAGCGGTTAGCAAGGCATGTTATGTAATAAATAGAGTAATGCTTCGCCCTATTTTAAAATTAACTCCTTATGAATTAATTTTTAATAAACAACCAAATGTTTCTTATTTCAAAGTTTTTGGTTGTAAATGTTTTATTTTGAATTCTAAAAATTCCTTAGGAAAATTTGATGAAAAATGTGATGAAGGTATTTTTATTGGCTATTCTTCAACTAGTAAAGCTTATCGGATTTTTAATAAAAGAACAAAAATAGTTGAAGAATCCATTCATGTTAGGTTTGATGAGTTTGCTTCATGTGTAGAAAAGAAAATAACAGGAAAAGAAGATGATCCCCTTCCTTCGGTGGAGAATGATGATGAAGAACTTGGAGACAATGAAGAAGAAAAAGGAGAAGAAAGAGAAGGAGAAAGAGAAGAAAGAGAAGAAGAAAGAGAAGAATATGTGCCTCCAAGTGAATTGAGATTTTCAAAGGATCATCCAAAGGAGCTTATCATTGGAGATCCGCAAAAAGGGGTTAGTACTCGTTCATCGCTACATGTTTTATTTTCCAACCTTTGTTTTGTCTCTGAAATAGAACCAAAAGATGTTTCCACCGCTTTAAATGATGAATTTTGGTTTTTAGCTATGAATGAAGAACTTAATCAATTTGAACGTAATAAGGTTTGGAATCTTGTAGAACGACCCAAAAATCGTCCTGTAGTTGGTGTTAAGTAGATTTTTAAAAATAAAATGGATAATGAATCTAGAATTATTAGAAATAAAGTCAGATTAGTTGCAAAAGGTTATGCACAAATTGAAGGGGTAGATTTTGATGAAACTTTTGCACCCGTAGCAAGATTAGAAGTGGTTAGGATATTTCTTGCATTTGCTTGTTTTAAAAGATTTAAATTATATCAAATGTATGTCAAAACCGCATTTTTAAACGGGTATATAAAAGAAGAGGTTTATGTAGAACAACCCCCTGGCTTTATAAATGAGAAATATCCAAATTATGTTTATAAATTAGATAAAGCGCTTTATGGATTAAAACAAGCGCCTCGTGCTTGGTATGATCGATTAACTCAATATTTGTTAAAGCACGATTATAAAATAGGAAGTGCTGATTCTACACTCTTCATTAAGCAAATTGATCATGATTTAGTTATTTTACAAATTTATGTTGATGATATTATTTTTGGAGCCACTAATGAAGAGTTGTGTAATGAAGTAGTTCAAATTATGAAAAATGAATTTGAAATGAGTATGGTTGGAGAACTTTCATATTTTCTAGGTTTTCAAATTACACAAAAACATGATGGAATTTTTATATGTCAAACCAAATATATTCATGATATGTTAAAAAGATTTGGATTTGAAAACCTTAAGCATGCAAACACTCCTATGAGTACTTCACTAAAATTAGGAAAAGATGAAAGTGGTGTTTCAATTGAACAAACCCTTTATAGAAGTATGATAAGGTCTTTATTGTATTTAACCGCATCTAGACCTGATATTATGTTTGTCGTTTGTTTATGTGCTAGATTTCAAGCTAATCCTAAAGAGTCACATTTAAAAGCGGTGAAACGTATCTTTAGATATCTCATAGGAACATCAAAATTAGGTTTATGGTATCCTCATAATGATTCTTTTATTTTACATGGTTTTTCGGATTCCGATTATGCGGGATGTTCTTTAGATAGGAAAAGCACTAGTGGCACTTGTCACTTTATCGACCCTTCACTTATTTCATGGTCGAGTAGGAAACAGAATTATGTTGCCCTCTCTACTACCGAGGCCGAATATATTGCACTAGGTAGTTGTTGTGCCCAAGCTCTTTGGATGTCACAAACATTAGAAGATTTTGGCATGCAACAAAGTTGTGTAGAATTAAAGTGTGACAATAAAAGTGCTATAGACTTAACTAACTATCCCGTATTACATTCTAGATCTAAGCATATAGATGTCCGACATCATTTTATAAGGGATCATATTAAGAAGGGTAATATAAAATCAACTTTATAGGCACGGAAAATCAACTAGCGGATATATTCACTAAGCCGTTACCGGATTCCCGTTTTTCTATGCTTAGGCTAGAATTGGGAATTCTAGATATTTCACAATGAATATATCACTATTTAAAGCCTATAAAATTAAAAAAAAATTTATCATAAAACCTAAACAATTTAAAAAGCAAAAGCCTAAATTTTAAAAATGGTATCAAGTTCTTTAAAACCTAAACAATAGAATTTCAAAAGACTTAACAAAAAAAAATCAAACATCATTAATATTACATCAATATTGTTCAAATAAAAACAGTAGAAAACAACATAAGGATCAAGTTCATTAAACAGCAATAGATCTGAAGAAGTTCACTGTCGCCCAGGCGACAGTGGATGTCGGAAATTTCCGACATCTCCCAGCAGCAGCAACCTGATGAAACTACTCTGAATCTTCATAACCAGCCCCGCTGCTCTCTGGACAATCTTCTGGAGGTCCTCGTCTCACGGCTTTACCACGGCGAGTCCGCCTCACCGATTGGCGTGGCGGTTCTTCGTCCGGAACTTGCCATTCGGCCTCTTCCTCCGGCGTTGGCTTCAACTTCAGACCTTTGACGAGAAACTTCATAAACTTCTGCATTCGACTACGGTCCTTCTTCACTTCCTTCTTGTGATCCTCTAATGAATCACGTAAATTATCAATGGACTCTCGTAGTGATCCTGCCCTAGGCAATGGTGGCTCTCGAATCTCAATTCCCGGATGAGCCTTTTTCTGCGTCTTCTTCACTTTCATCGAACACGTATAATATATCTCCGGATAACAATCATCCAAATAAGAACTTTGCGCTATCCATCCGTACTTCTTATAGAGTACACGCTGAATTATCGCCCCCATTGGCAGCGTATGAACCTTCACCCATCTTGGATGCTTTAATCTATATGTATACCTAATCTGGGAGAGTATGAAGTCCGCCACATCAAAAAGCTCATCCTCCATAATGTAGTATGTAATGAGGGTCAACTGAGCCGTAATACTTCTTGTATCTCCACTCTTCAACATGACTGAATTCCTTAAGATATCTTGAACTAAGAAAGCATCCGGATTGAGTGACGTTACTTCAGTGGTTAGAGTCTTCTTTTGATTCCCATGTAAACTCATGTTTACAAGGGTCCAATCTCTATCTTTTCTATAACTCTCCACTATATCCGGCACATTTTCACTAATCACTAATCCGAATTCCTCTCTTAGATCAACATGTGTTATTTCCACATGTTGACCCTGAATTCTTGATCTTACTCCTCCATCCAACTCAGTGCAATTTGGATCTTCCAAATGATTATAGAACTCGCGAATCAAAAAGGAAGAGAACGGCTCTGGGTGATTATTGAGAGAATACCTGCATTCGCAAGCCGATCATAGATATGATCGTGCTTCGGCGAATCAAATTCCACATACTTCGCAACTCCAACAATAGCTTTCTCCACCCCAGGAAAAACTTGATATGAACTATGTACATCTTCCGAAGTACTCCTTCGAGCTTTGGAACTGGAAGCCATTCTGCAAATAACATAAAAAAAAATTTTAAACATGTGTTGTGCACTGGAACACTGTCGCCCAGGCGACAGTGACTGTCGAAAATTTCCGACAACTCTCCAGTGAACTTCTCTCGAAATTTTTTACACACCCTTCCAGATCTACTCAAATCAAGGTTATTTCAACAACAATTTTAAAAAAAAAATTTGTTTTTCAAATCAAAATCTTCTCCATATCCTTACTATTCATCATCTTCAACCTTCTTTCAAAAGGAAAATCTTCCATTTTTAAAATTAAACTATGAACAAAAGCAAACCTCCAACCACAAGACTCCCAAAATCAAAACATTTTTAACAAAGATCCAACAAGATCCACTTGCTTTAAACTAGATCTTCATTTTTTTTTAAAAAAACACAACTTCAAAAACCTACACCAAATCATCAAAAATCAAGATGAAAACAACATTTTCCTTCTTCTCTACTTTCAAAATCAAAAATCCCTAACAAATTTGAGTCAAAAAACATAAAAATCCAAAATCCATACCTTAGATCTAGAGTTGTCGCCGACTTCCGACATCCTTCTCTCGTTCTACAGTCCAGAAAAATGAAGCACAATAGGGTTTGACTCGGTCCAAAGCCCTATTTATAATTTTAGCTGTCGCCCAGGCGACAGTGACTGTCGGAAATTTCCGACAGCTCCATTTTTGCTAAAAATTCAATTTTGGGTCCCTTTGATGATTTACAATAGTTATATGTCATTATTACTGCTTCATCTCATGACTTGATGACAAACCATGTGCTTTCTATGTTTTTAAAAAACAAAATGACTCTTACATGATTATATGCTTTCATTTCCAAGCTATCATCGTATTGACACTTATACTTAGTTGTTTAGACCATTGGAAATTGTTTTCGCATGCCTCTAAGTATGAGAAATTGGTTATCTATCATTATGAACTATCACATTCACTTCTTTTGGTCCATCCGTATGACTTTTTTATTTAATAAATACATGGATCATATTTGCTTTAACATAATAAAATAGCACTTCATAAATACAACTTTCAACCTTGATTTGTTAGCACAACAATAATTTACACCATCTTTTGCGATTCAAGTGAATTCGGAGATCCTTGGTCAATTAAAAAAAATATATATCAAAATCTCAAAAAAAAAGGTATCACAACATTTGTGATCAAAACAAAAAGGTTTAAAATAAAGACAAGGATACTCCACCAAGCACTACTTACCCTCCTGATAAGTCTTAATGAGCATTGTGAGGTTAAGCACCTTGGAAAGAATTGTAAAGTGTCTTGTGCAAAAGAAAAATGGGTTTCTATTTCATCTTGTGCTATATCTTCAAAGTCAAAGTTAACTTTATATGCTTTTATTATGTTCTACATTTCAATGATCATGTAAATTAAATAACTTCATATGTTTGATCTAAGTATCACATGTACACATCATTATGTTATATAAACATTCATCTCATGAGAATTGGACCGAAAATATTCCATAATTCTATACATTATTGTGTCTTTCTATGATACTTTCAAATGATCTTACTCATGTTTAAGTTATTTTCTTTCATTACTTCATATGGCTATACCGTCACTTCATGGGTTTATTCATACTATGGCATATTCCTATTATTTCATGAACTTCAATCATTTCCAACAAGTGCTTCCGCTTACTTTTCATTTCTATATCCTATATACTTTCCCTTAAGAACTACTCTTTTATCTAATATTAACTTTTGCTAATACCAAAAGGGGGAGAATTAACACGTATAAAAAGAAAAATAAAAAATCTATTACACCTAAATATTCCACCTACACAACACATCATATATTTAGGGGGAGCATATATTTAGGGGGAGCATATATTTAGGGGGAGCATTCATTTAGGGGGAGCCTTCATCTAAAGGGAGATTATTTATTTTAAGAGAAATATATCATGTTATTTTTGTGCACACACCAAATGATAAAATCAACAATCTAAATAGACATGATTTTTTTTATACGGATTTGTTATTATCAAAAGGGGGAGATTGTTGGAGCATGCGTTTCGCACTCCTCCGGTTTGATAATAACAAAGTCCCATTTGTATTTGATTCTATTTTTTATTAATGGTGTGCAGATAACAGGTATGAGATGTTCACATTTCTGCTGGAGCTAAATATGAATGTGGGAAATTTCACTGTCGGAAAATTCCGACAGCCGCTGTCGCCCAGGCGACAGCAGAGAAGTTACAACTACTTCCCTCCACGCCAGATCGACGAAAGGCATTTTTGAGCTGTCGGAATTCCGACAGCGATGTCGCCCAGGCGACAGCTCGGAGGTTACAACAACTGCCCACGACACCACCCACGATCGGCAGTTTTGCACTGTCGGAAATCCGACATCGATGTCGCCCAGGCGACAGCTCGATGGTTACAGCAACTGCCCGCGCGACGCCACTCCAGCGGCAGTTTAACGCTGTCGGAAAATTCCGACAGTCACTGTCGCCCAGGCGACAGCGATTTTCTATAAATTGCCTCCTTGTGTTCGTGCATTCCAAGCTTTGAGAATTCTAAGTCCCTTCCTGAGTGCATACGAACCAGAGAGCTCCAGAACCTCTTCAACTCCCATTTGTGCAAAGAAGGATTGAAGATTGAAGACGAGATCGGGCGCGCTTCTACATCATCGATCATCTCGAGGCTTCAACAATCCGTTCAGAGATCTGATCTTCTAGGGAGTTGTTCTTTTCATATTGTATTTTCATTCACATACTTTTCATTTTGTATTGGTAGAGAAAGCGTCGTCTTGCGTGCGGCGTCTAAGTCCTTGCGCGGCTTAGGGGAAAATCGCTTCCTTGTGCGGAGTGTCCAAGTCCTTGCGTGGCTTGGTGGGAAATCGTGGCCTTGTGTGCTACGTCTAGATCTTGGGAAGATCTAGAGGATAGGCTTGGGCTTGGTCTTGGGAAAGACAAGCGATAGCCTTCCGATCCTTGGGAGAAGGATTGGTAAACCAAAATTGTAGAATTTTTTTTTATTAACATAATTGTGCCTTGATCTTAAGCATTGTTAAGATCATTTTTATTGTACTCAAATTTCATGATTAATATAATTATGTCTTTTTCTTTAATTACATATTTGGTGGCATAATCTTTATCTTAGAAATTTGTGTTTTGGTTTAATACTAAAGTTGCATTGGTTTGAAAGTATTTATAAGTAATTTTTTAGTAAAGTAAAATCTCTTCAAAAAATTACTAAGTAAAAATTAATTTTTAGACACACCCTTATTCACCTCCCCCCCCCCCCCCCCCCCCCCCCCCCCTCTAAGGGCGTCATACGATCCAACAGAAATTATTGGCTCAAGTTTGGGGGCAACCTTCTTATGTTATCCTTTAGTCATATGGACTTGTTTCCTGCACACTTAAGCACACAAGATCAAATACACATAGGATTTGTTATTCTCAAACCTAGGAGATGCGGAAGACCATGTTCCAACAAACTCCCCCTTTTGATAATGACAAATCCATTAATGATAAATCAAAACATTAATATATAAGCATGATGAAACCTACTTGTGTGTGTGTGTGAAAGTGATGAGTTAGGATAATTGTCATTTTTGGTATTTAGAATTGCTTCCCCTAAATACATGCTCCTCCTAAGTGAATGCTCCCCTAATATATAAGTTATCATCTTAATTAATCATGTTAGTTTTCCATTTTGATAGCGGTGAATATTTATCATGATTGTTCTCCCCCTTTTGTTATTAGCAAAAGTGGGTAAGGAAGCACGAGACACAAAAAAGGATTTTTGATAATAAGATAAGGCATGATCGAGCTTTCGAGAGGAAAGAAAATGATAAGGAGTTTTATAATAATTTTTATAGAAATAAATCAGAGTTTTTAGCGTAAGTATTTTCATAAAAAATAAGTCAAAGTTTTTAGCATAAGTATTTTCATAGAAGTAAATCATAGTTTTTAGCTTAAAAGGAATAATATAACATTTACCACGCAAGTCTATCATTTGGTTAAAAATAATTTGGAGTTTGAAAAGTTGAGATAAGCATAAAAAGAATACAAGGTAAATGTAATGTTGCGGAAGACTTATAAAATTACAACAAACATCTTTTTGCAAGGCATAATGATTCATAAGAAGAAATATGAGTGAAAGTCAAAAATGAAAAAGATGTTGTTTGTAAACTATTTTTCTTTTAAGTTTGATAATAAAGTAACCAAGCATGAAAGAGATGTATCAAGAAGAGACTACTACAATGTTATTCTAATTCACAAATTCAAAACATACCAAACATTGTAGATAGCATGTTAGGTTATCTAGTGCATTTTATTTATAAAGAGAGTATAGAATTTTAGCATTATGATCCAATACTCATGAGAAGAAGTGTTATGGAAGATAATGATATGCGCATAAGTGTATTTTGAAGAGAGTAAACAATGTTTTAATCAAAAATACAAGACATATGTAGAGTAAAGTGCACAATAAAACACAAATAATTTTACTTCCACACCCATTAAAGCACATATAAAAGAATAAGTGGTGTAAAGAAAAAGTTTATGGTTTGCACAATATACTTTACAATTATTTCCAAGGTGCTCAACCTCACAATGTTCATTAAGACTTATCAGGAGGTTCAAGTAGTGCTTGGTGGAGTTATCTTTGTTATTTTATTTCATTCATTTTTTGTTTTGTACAAAGTTCTCCGAATACACTTGTTTTGCAAACCAATGAAATTTTGAAAGCACAACCACTTTTCTTAATTTTAAGAGTGCAAATAAAAGTAGTGTAGGTAAGATACTTGTGCAAATTTAATTTATTGTACAATTACAATACACAAGCAAGTATTCTTAGATTAAGAGCATATGTAGACTTTGTCAAAATAAGTGAGTGAATAAAGATCATTATCAAACATAAAACATTTACTCATACTTAGAGGCATGCTAAGCTTAGTTCTACACAACACTTTTTCAGTACAATTTATGCACAAGTGATTAGATATATCAAAGCATGATAAAAACATTGTTCAAGAAAGTTTGAAATAATAAATTTCAACATTGAAGAAGTTTTAAATGATAGATTAAATCATGCTTGATTTTCACAATAAAGTCCATATAGTTTTTTTTTATAATTTTTATGTTATATATTTTTGTAGTTGATTTTTGTATTTAGAAATAGAAATTAAACAAATGAACAAAGAAAAAAGCAAGAGAAATATTTTTTTGTAATTTGGCTTTTGTAAATTTTTTTTTAATTTTTCAAAAATCAATTCAAAATAGAACTGCAAAAATATGTAGTACATATAATTGAGCATAATTTTAAGTATTGTATAACATTTTAAAATTATAGAAAAATAGACCCAAGCGATACCAGTCGCGCTAACGATAGCGCTGGCGGTAGAGCTGCTTTAGTTAAATCCCCTTTTCACTTGTCATTTTGGCCATTGCTCCTCAAGCTCTCCCGAAAAACCCTAGAAGATAACGCAGCCCACGTATAGATCTAAGGTAAAACTTCATCATTTCTTATGATTTTTTTTTAAACTTTGATTTTGATGTTAAAGATGAAGATTTTTTAAGTTATCAAGTGGTTTTAGATGATAGATCTAAAATGCTTGATTCTTTTATTTTTGAAGAGAGGAACTAGGACAAATCTTCATCATTTTTATGATTCTTGTTCTAAAATTTTGATTTTGATGTTTGTGATGAAGATTTATGAACTCATTTAAGAAAAACTTTTAATTTTGATGATAGATCTAGAAGAAGGTTAGAACAAAAAGAGGATCTTCATTATTTTTATAATTTTTGTTTTTCATTTTGAATTTTTATGAAGATTTCTAGTTTTAATTTTAGCTTAGATTATATGGGATTCTTAGATCTATCAATTTGAGAAGGCTAGGATTTGGAAATATTTTATAGTAGATAGATCTTATTATTTTAGATCAGAGGACTAGCGTCGGCGCTACTGCAGGCGCTAGTGCTAGCGCCGGGCGCTAGAGCTAGCGCCGGTGCTAGTGATTCTTGTTAAATTTTAATTTCTCTTATATTGTTGCAGATGACTCCTGGATTGAAAGGGAAGAAAAGTGCAGAGCTGGCAGTGGAGGCTACAACGATGGGTGTCCCCCATTATGTGGAATTTGCCCTGCCACAGCACTATCATATAATGCAGTTATTTATAGCGTCAGAAATATCACATGTTTTTCTTCCGGGTGCATTTTCCTCGGAGTTTATTCGAGAATTTTATAGACATTTGGAAGACCCATCACAGACTGATCTGGATGGGGGAGTGCAGGGGCACATGGTTGCAATTACACATGAAAACCTGAGGGCGGTGTTTGGATTAACGGAGCATCCAAATCGGTTGGAGATAGTTGAGAAGTTTAGGGTTGATAGGGATTGGACTCAGGTGAATTTGGTGCTACATAATAGGGCATGTAAGAGTCTGATCTCCTCTCTGTCGACACTTACAGTAGACGCCCAAGAAGTTCAGGATGTATTACGCCACACTATTATGCTGAAGTTAGGTGATACAGCGAAGGTCACATCACAACTCAGCTATGTCTCCTATTTCATTTTGGAGGAGGAGAAATTTGACGTGGCTGACTTGTTACTCTCATTGATTTGTTACTCATACACGTTGCAGCAACCTTCCCGCCAGAGATATAACAACTTGCCCCTTTGTGGCATCATACAAAGGGTCATTCTAACGATGTACCCTTCTATTGAGATTGGTTTTTATCTGACGGATTGTTTTCCTCCTATCTACAACACCTCACACATACGAGCTACATCACTATCGGATGAGCCATCAACGTCTACTCGACCACCACTCCGGCGAGGAGGATCAGCCCAAGAAACACGGAAGGGTTCATTTGATCAATTTCGAGATGATATGGGAGAGCGGATGACACGGGTGGAGGAGGATATATCAGAGATAAAGAAGGATGTGTCCGGCATGAAGAAGATGTTGAAATTTATGATCAATGCCTTAAAGCTGAAATCGTCATCACCAGAAAGAAGGGAATGGGATAGCCCTACAGAGGATCCGCCAAGACATTCTGTTCAGCGAACTCGTAGACGACGGTCACCAAGTCCAAGTGTGGAAGAGGTTGATGAGGCAGAGTAGTGGAATAGGAAGGACCTGAGGGTAACTAAGTTTTTAGTTTTGTAATAATACAGGAGTTGAAGACAAGATTTTGGACACTTTCTGCTAGCGTTGGCGCTATCTATTTTGTTTAATTTAGTTGTGTTTGGATGTTTGGTTGTCTATATCTGGCCCTTATTTAATATTTTGAAAATTTTGTCTTACGTTTTTATTTATAAATTTGAAATCATATGAAGTGGAGATGTTTAAGCAAATTTGAAATTATTTGAAATCATATGATTTGAGATTTCAATATCACATACTAACTTTTGAATTCAATTTTTATATAGGTAATGAGTTTAGGAAGGATAGATTGGTCATCATAAATAAAAAGTGTGACTTTAAATTTTATAATTTGATTTATTAATTTTTAGGTTATAAAATCTTGTGTCTATATGATGACCATACCATGATAGCTTTTAGAAATAAGAAAAAACAAAATATAAGATAAAGGCCATTAAAGCATATTATGAAGTAGAAATTTGAATATTTGATTTTGAAAGAATTCTACTTCATGTATTTGGTGATATCTTATTGAACAAAAGATTTAGGCATCCAAAGGGGACCAAGCGTGGTTGTTCCTTTGGGTACCCAAATATATCGTGTTGGTTTGTGGGTAGATAGAGATGAATGAGTCCATTCATGTGAAGTTAATATTTCATTTTTAATTTTGGCCTTCATTCAAACTTTGATTTAGTGTTATTCGTATACATCAAAATTTTATTGTGATTATTTATATTTTGAAGATTATGATTGAAAGTATTGTTTATAGGAAATTTGTGTAAATTTATTTTTAAGTTAGGAGAAACATGATTTTGTAAATAATGGTGATTTTGATTTTGATTTACAAATACTTTGTGTTTCTTACTCACATTATTAGGCTTATTTAAGATATTCATATTCATATTTAACTTGTTTTTAGATGTAGCTTGATATTGTGAATTTATATTTATAATTTTCATAAGCAAGTTGATTTTTTATTTTAATTCATCATTCTTGATTTTTAGATTATGCCTAGCTTTATTATAAGCTATTGTACTATTTTTAAAAGTAGAAACAATAGAGTCAATATGATTTTGATAGTCATTTCTAAATTTCTCAAATGTTTCTGTCCATCTCTTTGATTTCAATTTTATAATTTTGGCATGTAGCACAATTGTTTTTCAAAGATGAATTTTCTAAAAAAAAAAATTCATTTTGTTCTTTACAATTAATAGTTCTTTTTCAAGATCATTGAATTTTTTATTAATATTATTACAATCAAAACAAGGTTTTAAGATTTCAACTTTTGGGCAAGATGGAGAAGTCATGTCGTATTTAAATTCTTAATTAGTTTTTAAACTTTTATTTTCTAAACGTAATTTTTTATTAGCAATTTTCAATTTCTTCATTCTACGTTTAGCAATTTTTAGTATATGGAAATACGAAGTAGAAATAGACTTTCTTAAAGCGCTATCGGAAGGTGAAGTTCCTTTGTCGTCTTCTAGACCTTCCTCCTTCATAGATGAAATTTCATATTCTTTTTCTCTTGATGTATTGTTCTCTTCGTCTAAGACACTTTCCATGATTTCCATAATTTTGCTATCAGAGAGATCTTCTTGAATAATGGTGGATGATTGTATGTCCTTCTCCTCATGTGTTTGTTTCATACCTGTGAGAGGAAGATCATACATTTCTTCAAGAAATTTATATATCTTGTATGCACTAGAAAAACAATATATTAATTTGAAAACTTCATTTGATAAACCACAAAATAAATAGTGTTTGGCTTTTGCATTTAGATGACGTTCTTTTTTATTTGATTCATCCGCTGGTCTAACTATTGCTAAATTCCATGCTTCGATATCATCCTAAGCCAAATGAATACTTTACTAAGCAATCTGAAAAGAAACAGGAGGTTGCTGTCAAGAAAGAAATGAGTGAAGTAGTTCTAAAGGAACCAGAAACATAGATGGTTGGTTCATTTTTGGGCAAATGTAGAACTGCTAAAAATTTCAAAATGTATTTCACTATTTATAAATTCTCAATGAAATGATGTTTCTTACTATGTCTCTTATACTGTAATCATCTCATATCATATAAACTAAACTGAAATAATCTTGTTATATGATGATTTTCATCAGATGTACTTTATCGTTGAATGAGTTATGACTTCTTCAAATAGGGGAAGATTGTTTGGAACAGTGTCCATCAATGTTCCTAATTTAAAGAAGTGCTCAGGTCAATGATAAGTATAATTTGTATTTGATGTGCATTTGATGTGATATGAGCGGGTTAGAATATCATACACAGTAAGCATAATTTATAAGGATCAAGCAAAAATATCTAAGGCAAATATCATCGTGTCAATAAGATACACACGACGATATCATTGTAACAACGAGTATCAGCATTGAGAAGACTCATGAAGGATCAAGGCTTACTACAGAGTATAGATTGTATGTCCAGTACTTATCTAATCTCTATAAGTACAAAATCATTGAGAAGGACTGGACATATCGTCGAATAAATATGTATATATCGTTGAGACTACTCACAGAGATCAGCAGAAAGATTATGTCATTAATCATCGTGACAATATGGACAACACTACGATATCATTGTGTCAACAAAGTATACATGACGATATCGTTGTGAGAACAAGAAGAATCAACCAAGTCATAGTATCGTCGTGTCAATAAGTATCACACGACGATATCGTTGTGAAGTCTGGCATGATGAAGCTCTTCAGGAATCTTAATGTTAAGTATCTTACTAAGAAGATTTATCGTCGAGAAAGAAAGGTTGTCATTGGAAAGACTGCCTTATAGAAGTTTTTCAGGAATCTTAAGAGAAATGTCCAGCTAAGTCGACGACATCGTCGTAAAGGAGCCTTGTCGTCGAGAAGACTAAGTCAGAATTCATAGAGACAGTCTGCAGCTGAAGTGTTCCTTATCATCAGGATGATCCCGACGATATCGACAATAAGTTAGGATGATCTCAACGATATCGACGAGAAGACCTCAAGTCGGCAAGATGTTCAAGACAACATCGTTGAGATGACTTCATGTCGTCGTGAGTGCAAGTGTAGTTGTGATATCAAATCTTCACTATCTTAAGAGAATGGATATAAAGACTCTGGATAGGTTCACAAGGGTGCTCCCAATGAGTCAGCCCTCTGAGATAAAGGAGAAGAAAAGGAAATTAGTCAAAGGACTAAAGAAAGCTAGAATAGTATGTTCTGATTCAAATTCAGATGTGTAGAGAATGTCTCTGCTGTTGATGATCAAGTATCTGACAGCAGTCAAGACAAAGGTGTTCATGAAGAGCATGACAATGAGGTGCATGAGGATGATGATGATGTTGTAGAGCATAAGAAAGATGAGGATGTTGCTGCTGTTGAAGAGAAATCTGAAGCAAATGAAGGAGATCATACTCAAAGTGATGCTCCCAATCCTCAAGAAGCTGATGGCAATGCACACACAGTGCATGCTGATTCTGCAAGACATGTTGAGGAGCAATCAGATTCTCCTGGTGATTTGCAAAGTAAGATTGACACAATTATTTTTAATTTAGAAAGAAGGATAAGTCTGATTCCTGATAACTCCCCAGATTTCTTGGATTCAACTGATCTTGAAAGGATGGATGCCCTATCTAAGGGTGAGGAGCAAGAGATCTTATCAGGTGATGAAGATGTCAACATTGACAGTGATGATGGAATTAATGCAGATCACACAGATCCATCTGTCGAGGCTGTTGATAAGAATGATAAGGCTGAGGGGGAGCAGATCCCTGCTCTGGCTGAGGGAGAGCATGAAGAGCATGCAAAGGAGCCGTCCACTCTAAATGAGTGTGATATTCAAACCCTACAAGAGAAAAACATACCCATTGTGGTAGTTGAAGTACAACCCCCCACCTCTGCAATCTCAAATGAACTTATCCTAAGTTCCATCAGTACACTTATTGATGGTCATATGACCTCAATAAAGGAATATATTGATAAATATATTTCTTCAGTCAAGAGTGAAGTAATTTCTAAAATTCAAGTCATAAAGGAAGAAACATCCTACCTCAACATACAAATGGCCAAGTGGTTTGATCTTACTGAAAAATCAGTAGTAGCTCAGAATACAATTCTAAGGTCAATGGACAAGAGTCTGCAACTTTCAGAGAATGACATGACCTATGTCAAGAACTATGTGAGCAAGACTGACGAGGTAATAGAGAAGGCCTCAAACCATATTGAAGAATATGTATGGTCTACAACAACTACAATGATTAGAGAGGCAGAAAAGATGAAAGATGAACTTAAATCAGACTTAGAGATTGCCTTCCAAACCCTATCTGGGTCAGTTGTTGCTGCTTCCCAAAGTTTAGAACAAAAAGTATTTGAAGAAGTCAGAAAGGGGGAGGAGACCAATGCTGAGATAAATTCTGAGTTGGCCCTCAAGGTTCTGCAAGGAACAAGGATAGCATTGAACCTGCCTCTGCTAGATAATCTAAGAAAAGAAGATTTTGATTTTGAGGCTCAAGACAAGGTTGTTTAGGATGCTCAACTTGCAGCAAGGAGGAAAAGAGAAGGGGTCCTGCTAGCTGAAGAATTCATGGCAAAAAACAGAAGTGAGCAGGCCAAGGACCCTGACTATGAGCATTGGAGTGATGACTCCAAAAGTATAATTCTGAATGCTTGGTTGAACCATGGCCAGATCTGCAAAGATATTGACAGAATATATCATGCAGAGGAATGGATCAAGCACCTTGAGAGGAATTCCCAAACGGAAAGGGTCTTCAAAGAGAATCTTGTTAGGAAGAGCAACCCAAAGAGAATGCCTTCAAGATATATTCCCAAGCCATATCTTTATTTCAAGAGGCAAGAGAACAAGACGAAGATTGTAACGCCCCAGGTTTTCTCTTATATTTAATCTAAGCGGGTTTGTGGGGGATGATAGTGGTAAAATATTTGGTATTGTTGTTGCAAAGTTTCGGGGCGAAATTTTTTGTTAGGAGGGGTGGTTGTAACGCCCCGGGTTTTTCTTATAATTATTTTAAGTGGGAATATGGAAAAAATAAATAAATAAATAAATAATGGTTTAATTATTAAATCCACCGTTCTAGGTATTAATGCGAGAGGGCGTTACTGTTTCGGAAGCGTTGTCGTCGTCCAGCGAGTTAGTTCTAGGTGGAGTCAATTATGCAGATATAAGTATGTATATATATAGTTATATTCATGTATGAAAGTTTATATATGAGTGATCATACACAAATATAGATATATATATATATATATGCAAACATAGGCTTTCATAACAAAGGTTCTGTTTATGTGGGCAGCTAATATATGTCTATTTGTGTGTGTGTGCGCCAAGGGTTTTATATAAAGGCTTATATATAATTCATTATATATATATATATATATATATATATATATATATATATATATATATATATATATGTATGGAGATTTATTTATTTTTCCATATCAAAAGTAATATATACGTTATATATACATTGGGAGTAGTAAGGTTCGGCCATTTTCCTTTTTCCTTCCCCTCCCGTTGTCGCTGATTCCGTCGAGGAAGAGTTGAGGTGATGTAGGGTTCGCGCCGGAGTCGCCGGGCGTCGGTGGCATAGGCCGTCAGAGGAGTTTTGGTGGCTCCGGCGAGTCGCCGGTCGAATCCGAGGCAAGGAAACACTTCTCCTTCATCTCTTTTCGATTGCTTTACTTCTTTTAGCCTTGTTAACGTGAGTATGCTTGCCCTCCCTGTTGCTCGATTTATCCATGCTCTCTTGTTTATACTAGCTGCTATATCCTTGTTGCTATATATATAATCGAACTGGATTTTATTTAGGGGGGGCTGTTATACATGATCCTAGGCTGGATTATTTTGGGCTTGCTGCATTTAAATCTATCGGAATTGCTTTGTTGTGGCTGCTTTATATTGTTCCAGAGGGGCTGCTGCTTATAGTTCCGTTTGGGTTGTTTTTGGGGCTGCTTTATATGGTTCCAGCGGGGCTGCTGCTTATGGTTCTATTTGGGTTGTTTTTTGGGGCTGTTTTATATGGTTTCAGTAGGGTTATATGGTTCTATTAGCTATATATATACTCTAATTGGTCTTTATTTAGGGGCTGACTTATATAGTTTCGGTCTGGAATTATGTTGGGCTGCTGCTTTTAGACCTATCAGAATTTTGTTTGTGGCTGCTTTACTTGGTTCCTTTTTTGGGGGGAGCTCCTGCTAGTGGAGTTCCTAATCCCTGCTACCCGATAATTTCTTGGAGGTTTATGTTGGTAGTTTCTTTTTTTGTGTTTTGTCCCGTTCATTTCATCTATCTAGTTTCCCTTGGGGAGCTTATGCTAGTGAAGCTTATGTTAGTGCCATCCGATAAATGCTTGGGGGCTTTGTTGGCAGATCTTCTTTATTTATCTCAGACTCCCGATGACAGGATCTGTTTGGGGGTTATGTTAGTAGAGTTCTTGGGGGTTTATGTTGGTGAGTATTAGTTAATTTCAGGTTATATCTATATATGTGCTAACAAAATTTTGAAATTTTGTTTTGCTATTGAATCCTGGACTCCTGCTTTGGTGGGGTTGCTTGCTTGGTTCATTTGGCATTTCTGATTATGTTCCCGGCTAAAGCCTGCACTTGTCATACTCTGCTCTGGTCTTTTTCTGCACTTGTTATTCTCTGCACTTGCCGTTTGTTGGAATTTTGGTTGGTGTTCCGGATAGGTATTCGTACAAATGACTAGAAAATGGATAGTTTGCCGAATCCTAAACATAAATAAATGGTTAATTCCGAATGGCTAAAATCTAGAAGGCTGTGTTTCTGAATATTATTGCCTGGCCCAGCTCTGGATAGATCTATTTCTGATTATTTATATACTGGGTAAAAACTATGGATGTTTTGGTGGCTATTTTTCATGAAATCTTGTTTGCTAATTCTCAACGGTTTGAGGGACCAGACCCTAAATTCCCTGGGCTTGTATGTTGCTGGGTGAATGGAAGTCCTCCATTTCAGTCCTTTCTTCTTCTTTGTCTGCCTAACCTGTTGATTTTAGGTTAGTGGCTGTTGTGTTTCCCTTTTTGGGTCTTGATTGGTGTTCTGGGTTCGTGATTCCTGCTATCATTCCCTTGGAATCTGGATAGCTTCTATACATGTTTAGTTATGCTACCAGGTAGTCTGATAAGACTTCCCTAGGTTTAGAAAAGTTTGCTCGCCCTAAGATCGTGCAATTACTTCTTCTTTTATGAAGTTTCCCGTCGACTTTGATATGAGTCTTCCTCGTCGACTTTGATATGAGTCTTTCCGGTCGACTTTGATATGAGTCTTTCTCGTCGACTTTGATATAAGTCTTTTTTGTCGATTTCTTCGCTTATTCTGAATTGTTTCCTCATATATTTATATGTTCTTTTTGTCAAGTGTTCCCGGGTATCTTAAGCGATGTTATCAAGCGTTTTAAGCCCTTTTGTTGAGATTTTTGATGAAGCTATGCTCTATTCTTTGAGTTGCCCTGTTTTTGGTTAGTGTTCATCGTGGTGTCTTGTCGTGCCTTATTCATCGTACTGTTATGGGAAGTTCGTTGAGAGTCAAGTTTGGACTCACCAAGTGTTTTCAAATGAATCGTTGAGTAGTGTTTATTTCTTTGTGACCCTATTCTTAGGGTGTTATGGTGCTGATATCTCGGGTTACGTCCTGTGTCTTAATTGAAACTTAATTTGATTATTTAGAACCTGTCTTAAGCCTTGCACGGTGGGTAGTTTTTGGGTGGTAGTGGATAAAGAACCACCACCCGGTTTTGGCTTTTTGGGTGGCAGTGGATAAAGGACCACCACCCGGTTTTGGCTTTTCGGGTGGCAGTGGATAGAGTACCACCACCCGGTTTTGGCTTTTTGGGTTGGCAGAGGATAAAGGACCGCCACCTGTTTTATTTGAGCTGATCAGTCTCAAGTTCTTATAAACATATATGCTTATATATGTGTATTATGATATTATATGTATAACCACCACCTCTGAGCCGCAATGGCGGACACGTGGTTGGCTTTGATTGCTTTGGCTATTACCTTCTGGTGCAGGCTTTTCCTCTTACCGAGTGCACTCGTTTGAGCTGGCTCGAGTTGTTGTAAGATTATTGATGTTTATCTGCTTAGCTCTCCTTTCTGCAATCTTTTATTTCTGATTGCTGTTAATCTTGGTTTTCTTGCACCCTTTGGGCTAAGGCATTCTTTTCTTATGAATGTCTCAGGTTCAGGTCTTTAGCTGCCGCATGAGTTAGAGCGGTGTCGTTCAGTTTTCCTGTCGAGGCCCTTCCTCTCTTCTAGGTAAGGGGCAGTTCTTTAGTTGTTGCCCTCTTTTGGGTGTTTTCCTTCTTTTCTATGGGCTCGTGTCAGTTGTTGACGCCCATAGCTCTAGTTTTCTTGAACTAGTTTACTTGCTAGTTGTTTTGCTGTTACTTTCAGGTTGTTTACCTATTTGCTCTCTGGGAAGTTTTATGCTAGGATGCATTAGTTACTTTATTGGTATAAAAATGTCATTTTTGCATATCATGATTTTTATTAATTGTCACATACTTTGAAGATCGTAGAAAATCCTTTCTTACTATACTAAACATAGACATGTGCATATCATTTCTGGGATGTGGATCTTCATGCTCATGTAGGCTAAAAATAAACCTATTTTCCGTTGCGTATATATAGCTTTCGACTTGTGGAGTAGGGATCCACCGGACCGAGGGACGCGGTCCTAACCTAAAAATGTAAATCTTCTTTTTATCTCAAACATATATATGTCTTTTATAAATTTATCGTAAGGAGTGTTTGCCTGAGCGTCTGTAGTCGTCTCCTGCAGGTCGTGACATCACGACGCGTATTTTCCCCTTGCTCTGATAATATATATTAAATTCTTGGGAAAATGCGGGTTGTGATAAAGATAGCTGAGATGAAAGCTACTGCTCCAAAACAGGAGGTTGTTGTCGATGGTGCTGAGTGCTCAAGTGCAGCAAAGAAAAGAAAAACATGAACTAATGTTTTTTGAAGTTCATTTGAATCAAATGTGAACTGAAAGCTGTAATGACATTTTATCATTAATTAAATTGATTCTTATGATTGAAATAATATCTTGTGTTAATAGGCCAATATTAGTCAATCTTAATATTGTTCTGTATTAATGCTTAATATATATTGTGGTGCCTATATTTAGTTAACAATGTTATTGTTATGTTGTCATGACTGTTATTCATTATTTGTCATGATATGGTTATTTGTGGTTATGTATCTTAGCATTGGTGTATGTTCTGTCTTCTTCAAATAAGGGGAGATTGCTGGGAATATTGCCTTCAATGTTCCCTAGATTTGAAGAGGCATCACACTCAATGCTAAGTACATATTTTATTAGATAAACACTCTTTTTCATCATGTCTATGTAGGGTTAGGTTATTCCAATCATTGGAATAGTTCTGTGGTTTTACTGTCAAAATCGTGAGACGACAGCATGGTCTCAGCTGAACCGCTGAGACGCAGCCAGAGCCACTGAGAAGGAGTATGTCTCAGTTAAGCTGCATTTAGATAAAAACCGCTGAGAAGACTAACTGTCTCAGCGGATCCGCTGAGACACACACAGATTCTGCCGCTGAGACTGGAGCTTAGCCGCTGAGACTGAAGCCTGTCTCAGCCCAACCGCTGAGACAGATTCATATTTTAATAAAGGCATGGCGTCTACTTTTGGCGCAAGTGGCTGGAAAGCAAAGATAACCTTTTTTATTTCTGTCCATGCCGTGACAAGGCACTCTTCAGAATCGTTGCAGATTTGAGGGAGTATAAAAGAAGATGTTAGGTCATTATAGAAGGGGTGGAAAACAATCTAAAAGAGAGCTACTGTGTTATTGACGGCTTCCACAGATATCTCAATCTGCTTCCTGAAGCTACAAGCAGACAACTGAGATAAGATTGTTCTTACTGATTAAATCCAGAAGAACAAGTGGATCTTTCTGCATATACTGAAGAAGAAGATCAGAAAGGAACAAGGCTTAAAGTTGTTGCCATTCAGCCCTGTTCCAAGACAACATATGTTGTACATCAACAATAGAAGACCAAAGCTGAAGGTTATATCTTTACAGTCTTCTGTTGTAAAAGCAAACTATATCAATCTGTAAGAACATTATTGTTCTGAGTGTGTAAGGGTTAGTGCCTGAGTTTGTAGGGTTGTGTGCCTGAGTGTGTAGGGTTGCTGAGCCTGAGCTTGTAGAGTTGTACTCCTAGCTTGAGATGTAGGATTTCTGAGGAGATCTGAGGTAGGGCTTCTTGATAGGCCTGAGATAGGAAATCAAGAGGTTTTTTGAGTTGTAGGAGTTGGAGCACTCTGAGTGGTAGGGATGTTGAGTCTGAGGTAGGGTTGTTGAGCCTGAGGTTGGGCTGTTGAGCCTGAGGTAGGGTTTGGAGCAAACCTGAGGGATCTGAGTTGTAAGCTCTTGGAGCTGAGTTTTTGGAGGAGTTTGTCATGTCTAACACATTGTTAGAAAGGTGTAGAGGGAAAGTTGACTACCCATAAACACACTGTCTTGGGGAACCACTATAAACAGCAGTGTGTTTTTTATGTTGTGCATTTGTTTTATATAATCTCTAAACACTACTAGTTGTAACTAGATAAATTCAAAGAAACCTATTCAACCCCCCCCCCCCCCCCCCCAGGTGAATTAGACTACTACCAGTTAAACTATCAGAGTTTCTTATGAGGAACAACCTAGATTTATCATAATTTCTCAAAAGATTCATATTCATAAGGGTGACTAAATTTTACGTTGACCATCTACCAAACACAACTCTCACCATTTAATGTTAGATAGCCTGTCAAATTATAATTAAGGCCTAAGTATCTTATAATACTATTCCACTCATTAATTAACTTCAAATATTTTTGATTATTAGTTCATTGAATTACAAGTCTCTCTATATTTAGCTTAATTAAATACCATGCTTGTGTTTACGACTTAATTAAACCATGTTTATTATAAAGTACAATTTAAGGATAAGTGGAATTAACGTACTTGGAGAATCAAAAGGTTGTGCCCCCCCCCCCCCCCCCCCCCCCCCCTAAAGAATCTTGGTGGTGGAAAAAGAAAGTGCAAGATAAAGTGAGGGCAAAGAGGATAGCTATAAAATACTATGCGCTTGTAGGGATGATGAAAACTTGACAAAGTATAAAGTCGTCAAGAAAGAAGCTAAACATGCAGTAAGTAAAACAAGAAGTCAGTCTTATGAAGAATTTTATAAGCGACTAAATATCAAAGATGGAGAACGTGACATATATAAATTTGATCGAGCTAGAGAGGGGAAGACAAGAGATTTAAGCCAAGTTAAATGCATAAAGGATGAAATTGATACAGTTTTGACGGATGATGTGACTACTAAAGAGCGATGAAAAAGATACTTTTATCAACTCTATAATGAAACAAAAGACAATGAACTGGACTTGGAAGAGTTAAGAAAATTGGAGGAGTATATGAAAATAATGTTTTATTGTAAAATTCAAGTATCATAGGTAAATGGTGCTCTGAAGAAGATGAAAAATGGAAAAATGGTTGAACCAGACGATATACCCATTGAAATAAGAAAATGTCTAGGGAAAGAAGTATGTCGGACCAATGAAGAGAAAGTATCTTGGTACCTTTGTATAAGAACAAAAGAGATATACACAATTATGTTAATTATAGAGGAATTAAATGAACGAGTCATGCCATGAAACTATGAGAATGAGTAATAAAAAGAAGAGTAAGACGGGAGACTAGCATCTCAGAGAATCAATTTGGATTCATGTCAGGGCAGTCGACCATGGAATTTATACATCTCTTGAGGAGACTTATTGACAACTACCGAGAAAGAAAACAAGATTTGCATATGTTGTTTATCGATCTTGAGAAGGCTTATGATAGGATTCCAAGAGAGATATTATGGAGAGTCTTAGAAAATAAAGGTGTAAATGTATCAAAGGTGTAAATGTATCATTTGGATTTAGCTCAGTGATGAGGGTGAGGACATCTGAAGGATTAACACAGGAATTCCCTATCATTGTTGGTTTACATCAAGGTTTATCTTTAAGCTCTTATCTTTTTACCCTTATCTAAGATGAGATCACCGGACATATCCAACAAACAATACCTTGGTGTTTATTGTTTGCGGATGATATCATTTTGGTCGATGAGACGCGCGAGGGTGTAAATGCGAAATTTGAATCTTTGCGAGACACTTTAGAAAAGAATGGTTTTTGGTTATGCAGGGAAAAGATGGAGTATATGAAGCTTAAATTTAGCAGGTAAGAAGAACGGATGACTTCGTTATTAAGTTGGGTAATCAAGATATTTCCTGCAATGAGTGCTTTAAATATCTTGGATCGATAGTTCAAAAAGATGGAGGTGTTGATAAAGATGTGATACATAGAATCCAAACAGGTTGGTTGAAGTGAAGAGGTGCATCAGGGAAATTATGCGTTCGTAAAGTACCATTAAAACTTATAGGCAAGTTTTACCGTACTGCAATTTGACCAGTGATGCTCTATGGTTCTGAGTGTTGGGCAGTGAATTGCATACATGAGCAAAAAATGGGAGTTGCAGAGATGAGAATGCTTAGGTGGATGTGTGGACACACGAGACTGGATAAAGTTCGGAATGAGTGTATCAGGGATAAGACAAGAATGACACCAATTGCAGAGAAGATGCGAGAAGCTTTACTAAGATGGTTTGACACGTACAAAGGAGACCATTAGAGGCACATGTTAGGCGTTGTGAGAGTTTAGTCACTAGACATGTTAAACGGGGGAGGGGTAGACATGATGTACTTAGCCATTAGTGAGATTATGACTAAAGATAGGGCACAATGGCGACAAAGGATCCATATTGTACAATCCTCATATTTTTCCGAGTCGGTGTGACCCGATGCGGAGAGGGTCGTGGTAGAGAGATTGGTCGTGACGAAAAAGATTGACTAGCCAAAGGTAACCAAGACTGAGAAAGAGAAGACCCGGGGGGACACTTCCCACTTGGGCGAGTGGACCTTAAGTCCACTCGCCCAAGGCTCCGGGCGAGTGGACCTAAGGTCCACTCGCCCGAGTGGAGGGGCGAGTGGACCATAGGTCCACTCGCCCGAAGTAGGGGGCGAGTGGACCTATGATCCACTCGCCCCAGACATGTGGGCGATTTGACCAGGTCCACTCGCCCCGGGCGACTGGGCGAGTGGACCTATGGTCCCCTCGCCCGGTTAGCTGAGTGGACCATGAGGTCCACTCGCCCAGTTCGGGTGGTGGACCTTGGTCCACTCACCCGACCCCCGCCAAGGGGGAGAGTGGATGCCTCAATCTCCACTCCCCCCCCCCCCCCCTCCTGTGTTGGTCGTTCAGGTTTGTGGTTGAGCTGCAGATAGTTGATTTTGGGCTAT
Organism: Dactylorhiza incarnata; assembly: GCA_033032865.1. Taxonomy (NCBI): domain Eukaryota; kingdom Viridiplantae; phylum Streptophyta; class Magnoliopsida; order Asparagales; family Orchidaceae; genus Dactylorhiza; species Dactylorhiza incarnata. The sequence goes on from JAWHQI010000327.1 coordinate 1,387,179, forward strand.
CCGCAGCCCATTTTTGAGAAGTCTATAAATAGACCCTCATGGGCACCTTGGGAAGGGTTGGTCTCCACCCCTCTCCTCCTGTGTGTCTTGTGAGCAAGCACTACCCCCCCCCCCCCCCCTGTCAGTAAAGGTTGGTGGTGGGGTGAACTTTAGTGCGCTCCAAGGTGCCCAGACTCAGCATTGGCTTGGGAGGGGAAGTTCCTTGTGAACTTCCGGGTGTGTGGTGGGACCTCCGCGCTGTAGCTCAAGGGGTCCGTTTGCGGACTTAGGTGTTCTTCAAGGGCCAGGTTCTTCGGTTCTTAGTGACTGGTCAAGGGTTCGGGTTCGGGTCAAGTAAGGGTTAGTTGCATCCCCCTTTCGAACGTCGAGACCGGTTCTCTGGTTTCAACATTCTGATGTGGTGAGCGTGGAAGTAGCTAGTTCAGAAAGCCCTGAGCAAGTCTCATGGCTGGAAGCGAAGAACCAAAGAACTCACCTCCTCCCAACAAGTCGCGGACATTGACAGGCGAAGAGGAGGCAGGGAAGACAGATCAAGCGCATCGAGAAGGGAAGGAATCGGCCTCGGAGGAAGGTTTGTGCCTCCAAGCGCGAGTGCTCTTCAACAGCTCGCCCAGGACCAGCTGCCCCGGTGAGGGGGTTGGGAGAGTGCCCCCATCTCACCAGGAGGGTGGGGGAGTCCCTTCTGCGAGCTGATTATCTCAGCTCCCGTTCCAGACGGGTTCAGCGATCCTGCCATGTCTTACTACGCAGGGAGGGACGACCCTCTCCAGCATCTCTAGTGGTTCGAAGACATGGCCTCGATCAGGCAGATGTCGGACGCCTCCAAGTGCAGGCTCTTCGCCATCACTTTCAAGGGAGAGGCAAAAGACTGGTTCCACCAGCTCCCATCAGGTACCATCTACAGCTTCAAGGACCTGCGCCGAAGCTTCTTGCTGAGATTCTCCACCTCAAAGAAGAGGTGGAAGGGAGCGGAGGCCTTGTTCTTGATTCGACAGAAGCAGGGGGAGACGCTGGGAAGCTACGCGGATCGGTTTCAAGAACAAGTCCTCCGCCTCCAAGTTGACCAGGGAAGCAGGAGGGACCAGGAGAAAGAGAAGGAATAAGAAGACAAAGAAGATGGAGGAAGTAATGAAGGAGATGGTCATGGTGCATGTGACCAAGTAGGCCTAGAGAGGCGCGTTGTAATAAACATGTAACTCCTCGATGATGAATGAAAAAGGTTTCAGGTAACGCCTATGGTAACTGGATTGGGAGGGTGTTGAGTTCCTCTGCCTCCAGGTAAGCTAGGCCCCTAGGACGCGGATGGGTACTTCCGCCTCCAATTTGATTGGGAAGGCGTTGAGTTCATCTGCCTCCAGGTAAGCAAGGCACCTAGGGAGCGGACTGGTACTTCCGCCTCCAATCAGTAAGATCCCTGACTAGAGACCATTCACCGGGCTCAGTCATGTCGGCTGATGGGAGACTCATCGGGTCGACTCGTTGCAGGCAAGACCTCAGAAGGGGTAATTGGTTTGGTAAGATGGTTGAGCTCCTCCGCCTCCAGGTGAGGTAATCACCTAGGACGTGGACAGGTTCTCTGCCCCCAGTTGGTTTGGTAAGGTGGTTGAGTTCCTCCGCCTCCATGTGAGGTAAGCACCTAGAACGTGGATTGCAGTTGGTTTGGTAAGATGGTTGAGCTCCTCCGCCTCCAGGTGAGGTAAGCACCTAGGACGTGGACTGGTTCTCTGCCCCCAATTGGTTTGGTAAGGTGGTTGAGTCCCTCCACCTCCAGGTGAGGTAAGAAACTAGGACGTGGACTGGTTCTCTGCCCCCAGTTGGTTTGGTAAGATGGTTAAGCTCCTCCTCCTCCAGGTGAGGTAAGCACCTAGGACGTGGACTGATTCTCTGCCCCCAGTTGGTTTGGAAAGGTGTTGAGTTTTTCTACACCTCGGGTCAAGTTTAGTTCGACCTAAGGTGTTAAGCTTTCTCCACCTCCAGTTGAGCTCGGCTCACAGGAGGGTTGTTAAGTGGAGAAAGGTTTGCCTTCCACCTCAGGTCGAGTTCGGCTTGACTAGAGGTGTTGAGTTTTTCTCCACCTCAGTTCAAGTTTAGTTCGACCTAAGGTGTTGAGCTTTCTCCACCTCCAGTTGAGCTCGGCTCACAGGAGGGTTGTTAAGTGAAGAAAGGTTTGCCTTCCACCCCAGGTCGAGTTCGGCTCGACTAGAGGTGTTGAGTTTTTCTCCACCTCAGGTCAAGTTTAGTTCGACCTAAGGTGTTGAGCTTTCTCCACCTCCAGTTGAGCTCGGCTGACAGGAGGGTTGTTAAGTGGAGAAAGGTTTGCCTTCCACCTCAGGTCGAGTTCGGCTCGACTAGAGGTGTTGAGTTTTTCTCCACCTCAGGTCAAGTTTAGTTCGACCTAAGATGTTGAGCTTTCTCCACCTCCAGTTGAGCTCGGCTCACAGGAGGGTTGTTAAGTGGAGAAAGGTTTGCCTTCCACCTCAGGTCGAGTTCGGCTCGACTAGAGGTGTTGAGTCTTTCTCCACCTCAGGTCAAGTTTAGTTCGACCTAAGGTGTTGAGCTTTCTCCACCTCCAGTTGAGCTCGGCTCACAGGAGGGTTGTTAAGTGGAGAAAGGTTTGTCTTCCACCTCAGGTCGAGTTCGGCTCGACTAGAGGTGTTGAGTTTTTCTCCACCTCAGGTCAAGTTTAGTTCGACCTAAGGTGTTGAGTTTTCTCCACCTTCAGTCGAGCTCGGCTCACAGGAGGGTTGTTAAGTGGAGAAAGGTTTGTCTTCCGCCTCAAGTCAGGTTCAGTTGAAAAGATCGGCAGGAGTAGCCCGTTGGCAGACCCCTTCGTGGATTCCCCTAAGGTCCCACCTACTCATCAAATAGGTGGGTTGGACTTTCTTTCCGATCTTAAGACAAGCTCGAAAAGAGCCGGGATTGTGTACAACCCTCATATTTTTTCCGAGTCGGTGTGACCCGATGCGGAGAGGGTCGTGGTAGAGAGATTGGCCATGACGCAAAAGATTGACTAGCCAAAGGTAGCCAAGACCGAGAAAGAGAAGACCCGGGGGAGACACTTCCCACTTGGGCGAGTGGACCTTAAGTCCACTCGCCTAAGGCTCCGGGCGAGTGGACCTAAGGTCCACTCGCCCAAAGTAGGGGGCGAGTGGACCTATGATCCACTCGCCCCAGGCATGTGGGCGAGTGGACCATAAGTCCACTAGCCTCGGGCGACTGGTCGAGTGGACCTATGGTCCCATCGCCCGGTTAGCTTAGTGGACCATGAGGTCCACTCGCCCAGTTCGGGTGGTGGACCTTGGTCCACTCACCCGACCCCGGCAAGGGGGAGAGTGGACGCCTCAATCTCCACTCCCCCCCCCCCCCCCCCCCCCCTCCTGTGTTGGTCATTCAGGTTTGTGGTTGAGCTGCGGATAGTGGATTTTGGGCTATCTGCAACCCATTTTTGGGAAAGTCTATAAATAAACCCCCATGGGCACCTTGGGAAGGGTTGGTCTCCACACCTCTCCTCGTGTGTGTCTTGTGAGCAAGCACTACCCCCCCCCCCCCCCCCCCCCCCCCACCTTGTCAGCGAAGGTTGGTGGTGGGATGAACTTTAGTGCCCTGCAAGGTGCTCAGGCTCAGCATTGGCTTGGGAGGGGAAGTTCCTTGTGAACTTCCGTGTGTGTGGTGGGACCTTCGCGCTGCAGCTCAAGGGGTCCGTTTGCGGACTTAGGTGTTCTTCAAGGGCCAGGTTCTTCAGTTCTTAGTGACTGGTGAAGGGTTCGGGTTGGGGTCAAGGGTTAGTTGCATCATCCTTTCGAACGTCGAGATCGGTTCTCTGGTTTCAACATATATAACCGACCCCGTTGTAGTGGGATAAAGGCTTAAGTGTTGTTGTTGTACTCATAATTAAACATAAATTGGTCTCTATTTATCTTAATCAAAATTTAATTACCTTGAATTATCATTCGACTTCGGCTTCGTTTGGCGCGGCTTATTTGCTCCGGTGAGTTTGGTCAAAAACGTCATTATCATAGATTGTATGTTTGGTAAGACAAAGGTTAATACTGCTATAAAGAAAATAAACTAGTTTTGAGCATAAAATGCATGAATTTTTTTAGGTGAGGTCGGGCGTTCACGAACGACGGTTCATGACCACAACATTCACGACCGCCACGACCGCGCCAAACCAAGCCTCCATCTTCTAATTGATGAATTAAGCCATTTATTATATTACTTAATTAAGTTATTATAACTATGCTAATTTAAAACTAATTCCCCTAATTATGCTTTGCATATGGTAACTTTCTAACCATAAATTAGTTACTACATGCTTACAGATGTGATTTTTTTCTCTTCTTGTCTTTGAAGAGAAACAAATATCTCTAGTATCAATGAAGTTTTGATAGAGTAAGAATAATTGATTGTGAGTAAATTTTTAGTTGGCTCCAGCTTAGATTATTTATATAAAAATAGTTTTTAAAGTCTGAGTATGTTTATTAAAAAATAAAATTAATATCTACAAATGACTAAATATTGTTTTCACAAAAACCAATGGTTTGAAGTAATTCCCTCAAGCCTTTCATGACCACCACAGCCGTGCCAAACGGAGCCTTGATATCGAGAGACGTCATTCCAAAGATACTCTATGCACGGCAGTAACGGTCGTGAACACAGTGATTATGAACGCCCATCCTCACCAAAGGAACTATCCATTTTTATGTTCAAAACTAGTTTTTTTTTTTTGCGGCAGTTATAACCATAGCCATGCCAACATACATTCCATAATGGTGAAGGTTTTGTCCAAACTCACAGGAGCAAAAACATCGCGCCAAACGGATCATATATCGCCGCACGTTGGACACGGTGTCCCCAATATATATATATATATATATATATATATATATATATATATATCAAACAAGTGGCGCCGCCGCCTATTATATATATAAATGCGGCGCGGTAAAATAATGATTTTACAAGAAAGCCCTTTCATTGTCATTCAACTCATACAGTAGTACTTAAAACATGATGGATTGTAATCTTGAGAGCACAGGCAGTTCAAAGTCTTACAAACTGGGACTGGGTCCCACACAGCTCCGGCAAACTCAGTCCCCGCCAACCTGCCGCTTCCAAGAGTCCTCCACTATCAGCTCATCAACCCCCCAGTCTTCATAACTGTAACATTGTCAAAAGGCAGATGATCATCACACTCAGACCGACTTTTTTCTCTATTTATTTGAATTAAACTATGATTATACAATTACAATAGTAAGTAGACAAGAGTTACTAAGGTTTTTCGCCTCAATCGAAGTTACCGAGCGGTAAGAACACGAGAGCAGTAAGGGAAAACCGTGATAAAATGAAGAGGCACTCACCTTCCATCAGGTGGATATCTTCGAATGGTGAATGGTATTTTGCGCTCCCGGAGCTCTTTCATTGCAATCTAGAGGCAGAGAAAACACGGCAAGAGATCAGAAAGATACGACAACGAATTCGAGCGTCACGAAATAATCAATACTGCGTAAATTTTATGGGATTTGTCCTTTTACTATTGTCCATTTCATAATATAATTATGGCATATTCAATTTTATTCAAGGATAGTTTTGTAATTTTCTAAAAATGGATTTGAAAGGATTGTAATTAAGGCAGCACATGAAAGAATTGAAAATGGCTTTTGCACTGAAATTCTTCCTCCTGGTTCATCCTTCTACCTTTTCTTAATCATGAGGTTTTCTTCGGAATTTAATGTATTTTTTGCGTTTGAATGTTATGAAATGTGTAGAAAAATGGAATATAAAGCATACAAGATTTTATTACTTCTCATTAACAAATACAAGTTTATGTACGCGCAGGTATATAGGAGGGAGGAGTGACACCTTAACTCAAAACCGCGGTGTGAGACTAATCTATACAAGAGAGAGGGATCTCCTAAGGGGCCAACAAATTGTAACATCTCAAATTTTGACTCGGCCTATTGAACCACATAGGGAACCTATCAATTGACCTCATTTGATGAGCCTATTCGGGATGGAGGTGACCTTATTGACTCGGTGACCCAACTATGAATTGGTATAAACCGGATCTTGAGCTGCGGTAACTTAGAAGAAGATTTCTTAGCAAATGAACTCAAAAAGGATTCTTGTTAGTGGCGTTGCACTCTCGTGGGATCAATCCGAACTCAATGGCGTCCATTTTGTCCCATTCCGATGAGAATCGTCGAAGTTGACAGAAACGGGCTGCATCAAGCTACTCTACGATTCGAATATGCGACCTTGGACAAACAACCTCAGAATCGAACAAAGTCGTCCGCATCCAATTGTGACGTTGCTAGAGCAATTTTCGGCAAACAAGTCAAAATAGGCTTTGAACGCTCTAGAAAGCATAAATTGAGCAAATTAACTCAGAATTGACCTCCAATCAGTTGGGTTGAACTCGTATGACCAACACGAACACAACGTCGTTTCAAAATATTCCAATGAGAATTGTGAAAGTTGGCCGAAACAGTTGCGGCGAGCTACGTGGCGACTCTTAAATGTGATTTCAAGTTAACGGATTCTGAATCGACCCCGGTTAGTTTCGTTGGACTCATATGACTGATACGAAGTTAACGGACCCCTCCGGGCCCAGTTTGGAGTATGAATCGACGAGTTAACCACTGAATCACATAATTAATTAAATATTAAGCTAATTAATTACATTAGGTTACTAACCTACAACACTTGACCGACTATATTGGTTGGGCATGTTGCTATCATATATTTATATATAGTATGTTAAACCCTAAACCAGCCATTCCCTCCCACCTAGCCGTCAACCTTACCTCCCACTTCCCCTCCTCTCCGCCTTCCCCTCCTCGGCATGAACTGGACCATGAAACTCCTTCCATGGAGTTTGGGCTTGCCGTCTCCACTTCCAACCAACGACCACCACCAAAGAGAAGCTCCGGAGACCACGAGACTCTCGTGAAACCCTACATAGGAGCTCGGTATGGACCTTGGCTGCCCGTAGTCCATCAGATAACATGCAAGAAGTTCGATGAGTTCTTCCCCTACTCCTCCGGTGCCTAGATCTAAGTTTCAATGCATTTTAGATCTCCATTCTCCGCCATTAATGGCCGAACAGCTCGGACCACCACCGACGAAAGTATCCTGCCCCTCATGGATTCTCCGACGACTTGAGGGGCAAAGATCCCATCTCCAATGGCCCTTGAGTTGTTTTCACCACCGGGTCAAAGGTAGAAACTCAGCCATTTGAAATCTCGAGATTGGTTTCCGACCTAGATTTATTTATCCGACGACCACCATCTCAGGCCAATCCAGTCGCCGGTCGGAGATCCTTTAGCTCCGACGATGCCCGGAGAGTGACTGGCCACAGCCTCGTGACCACCCAAGTGACCACCCGCCGCTGCTGCTGTGTGATATCTCCGCTCGTTGCCCTAGATCGGGAACAATGAGATGAAGAGTGGGATTTTCCTTTATCGCCACCATCTGATTGTATTAAAAGGAAATTGATTGCCGCAATGATTGGCGCCCCGTAGCGGATCCAGTTTTGATGCGCTGTGGGGTGTACCACCTTGATGCTGCAGCTTCATCAGAGCCATTGATCTCCATCTAGATCTGTTTTATGTATTGTTTTCGGATTTACTATTAGCACACCATTAATTTTGTGCCAGACAGCCTAAACCACTAAAATGACCATTCATATTACAATATCTGGGTTTGCATCCTTCTTGAGAGTTGCAGCTGACGTTATTACCTTTCCAACGAGTACTTACACGAATTTTTCGGGCGTCATTTGCTAGGTCAAATTAATTTATTAGTGAACTACTTTATCTTGGTGAAATTAAAATTATGAGCAATATCTTCTAAAATTTATTGTGCAGAGTTGGGATACTCAAATCAATTTGATCCCTTCACGAAAATTATAGCCGACATCAATATTCAATACCTATCCAAGGAGGACTTGAACGAAAAAATATGGATACAGTTTGCTTGGTCAAATTAACCTTTTACTTCTACCAAAAAAAATTAAACCTTTTACAGGGTTGTTATTTATTAAAATCATAATGAATAGGTAAGTTTTATGGCTTCTATTGAGCTTAACACGGATGCCCTAATAATTATAAATCCTTCATGAAAATTGTGGATGACATCAAGACCCTTCCAACGAGTACTTGCACGAAATTTTCAGACAATGTTTGTTAAGTCAAGTTATATTATGAAACATAGACTTTCACGAAATTATCAGACTGGCGTCGAATGCCCGAATTGTAAATAACACTTCGAATTATATTTTAGATATTTTTACTAATATTCCAATTATCAGAGTTATGATCTGACGACAACTATTGAAATTATCATGTTGCGATAATTTAAGTACTAGGCGACCTTAAGGCTATCAAACAACTCGAGTCCCAAACATAAAATGTGTCTAAACAACTCGAGTCCCAAACATAAAATGTGTCTAATGACCTAAGCTAGCTCCTAGAGAAATTGTTTGAAATCTTCCGGTGGTAAATTCATGGTTCTTATATTATGCCGAAGAATTCTTCTGATTGGAGAATGATCATATTTTGGGTGACATTGATGAGTCTGATATTGTGAAGTTTATAATAAATTGAATCAAGAATATTAATCTCTTTAAGTATTTTATATGAGCTTGATAATGAGTATGAATGCGATGATTTCAATTTTGAGGTGATTAATAGTTTAAGGTAACCCTGATGAGTCCGATATTGCGTTGAAATATAAAGGAATTATCTTGAGAATATCAATCTTTTAAGTAGTTCGGACAAGCCAGATGGCAAGTACGTATATGATGAAATTTAAGTTTAAGGTAACTAATAAATTAAAGTGATTACTGATCAAGGTTGGATTGAAGAATTTCAGCAGATTTGCTTAGAGGAATATAAGTGGTTGCACGAATATAATGAGTCTGTTTCGAGGAAATGATCCATATGTGACTCCAACAAGCCTGGATGGAAGATAACAATATGAAATATCAAGTCACATAAGTTGAGTCAGAAAATGATTCTAACTAATCGGTTTGTAGTTATGTCTCGCCTCTTATCATAGTTATTAAAGACTCAAGGCGCATTAAAGTGCAAATGGGTCTTGGAGTCAAAGCACAAAGCTCAAGGCCCAGACGCGCGCTTGACGAGTGCAAGGTGCAACCACATCCATTTTAAATAATCAACATCAAACATCAGTTCCTTTTCTTAATCAAATTCTTCATCCTGTCTACTCATTAATAATTCATTACTATTATTTATCTCGTAAAAAATAGAATCAATGTGTCATTTGCATCATATCTAAGTCTCAACGTTCGATTATGTTTCACAAACACTAAATCATGCAAAAATAATTGAGTTCTTACATTATTTCGAGAGAAAAAAAATTACAATTGAAATCTCACACATGCGAGCCTTTGTTGCTCCAAAAACACAAAAAGGCACACGAAGGCACAGACCTCTGAGTCTGGTGAGCCTTAGGTGCGCCTTTAACAACATAGCCTCTTATCTCGGTGGAATACATTTGATGATGTGATTCAATAGTGATGAGTTATGAGTTGATGATGATGAGATTGATTATATAATTATAATGAGAATATGAGATTGATGATTGGAGATCGTAATTGAAATGTTAATCACATGTGTTTTTTTATTATTGAGATTGATGATACCGCCATTGCGCAAAGAATTGATAGTACGGGCTCGGACTAGATGTACCTAAGGCCTAGGGATGATTGTGCTTAAATACCCTAGAAGTAGTCAGGACGGACCACTGTTGTCGTTTGTCCACGACGATAGTGCCTGTGGGATTAGCTACCCCATGAAGAAGTGTCGCAGTCGTTAGTCTTCACTTGATTACGATCAAGTGTTGATGTCTCGACACCTTGCATGGCAAATCAATATTGACATAGCGTGTTGTGTATGTGTATGCAATATGCGTGGATGTGATGAAAGTGATGTGTGCCTTACATAGTTCTATTACTTTTCATACTATTAGTAAGTGTTATATCGTGTTTGTTATGTTTGTCGCGACACTCCTCTAACGAGGATATTCATATTTAGTCTATGCCTGGATGAGATGATAATACATATGTTTATTTATACATAATGGAGTAGTTTAGATTGTGCAAGATCGCAATCATATAAATTCGTATAGGCGTCTTAATATGATTGTTACTTAAATAGTTTACTCTATTACTTGTATTATTTAATATACTTATGAGAGTGCGTGTGTTATTTACATCGTTAGGATAGAGCTAACATATTGACTTACAGTTTATTTACACTGCTCTCATTATACTCTTTATTACTGCACTCCTTAAAATATGTTGTTTCCTATATTATTACTCATATACATATGTATATATGTTGCATTGTGCTGACACTTACTGGATAACTGTTTACTGCCTCCCTTGAGCATATTAGGGGCTCAGGGGGAGAGGCGAAACCACTTAAGTCAATATTTATAGTATTGATAACCCTTACATTGATTGTCACACCAGGTGTTCCAGGACCTGTGTCGTGGGCATGACATGAAGGTAGAAGATTTTAGAGGATCGTTGTTACTTAGCAATATAGATAGTTCAGTAGATACATAGAATACATTTACTCTGTATATCTTATATTTATCCGACTTGACATGTTACTTATGAGCCCCCAGACATTCTATAGATTGTTGTACTCGTATTGTTGGGCCTCATGTCGTTGTTATAGTTACTTTTGTCTCCTCTTTATACACTTAAGATCTACTTATGTGGTTGCTAGTCTTCCACTTGTATTTTTTCCGCTACCTTGCTTATAGCATACTCTATTTGCGGTGTGATGATTATTCGTTTACAATCATTGATTCATAGCGTTAGGAGAATAACGGGACAGGATTGAGACGTTCATACTTATACCCTTACGTTATTCCTTTTGTCGTTATGAATCGGCGGTGCTGTGTAATAGGATCCTCTCATCGGTGTCTAATTTCCGAAAGGGGATCTGACGCAAGTGGCCCTTTCATATATATATATATATACTCTTCTACACTCCCCTGCAAACTGGAGCATGCAGATTGTAGGCACTAAGCTTGGAAACGAATTATAGGTATAAGGGGTGAGGCAAGGCTTTGGTGAGGGCATTAGAGATTTGATTAGCAGTTGGTAACATGTATGAGATCTATTTTGCAGAATTTACTTTCTCCCAGATGAAGTGGCAATCAACTTTAATATGCTTGGTGCGTTCATGAAAGACTGGATTCTCAGTGATATGAATGACAGCTTGATTATCAAAGTAGAGGATGGTCGGAGAGGGGAGATCGACACCAAGATCAGTAAGAAGACTTTTAAGCCACGTGCGTTCAAAAATGGAAGACGTCATCGAACGATACTCAGCTTCTGCGGAGAAGCGTGCCACAATTGTTTGCTTCTTGCTCCGCCAAGTGATCAGGTCCCCTTCAAGGTATGTGCAATAACCACTCATAGACCGACGATAGTCGAGGGAGCCAACATAATCTGCATCAGAGTAGACATTTAAAAAAAAGGAGAGCTTATACACAAGTCTTTGTCCCAAGGCATTCTTCAGATACCTGAGTATTCGCTCGACAGTTTGAAGGTGGGATATCCGAGGAGAATGCATGAACCGTTTGACTACGCACGCCAACATCAAATGAAATATATGGTCATGTGATAGTCAGGTAAATAAGATTGCCAACGAGGGGACGTAGTAATCCGAATTAGGGAAAAGTGAATCAGAGTCGGACCCGTGAGCACAAAGTTTGTGGTTGGCAACCATTTGTGTGTCAACAGACTTGCAACTTAAGTAGCCGGCATCTTGTAAAAGATCGAGATAGTACTTCCTTTGTGACAAGATGAGTCCATCGGGGCGACGAGCTACTTTAATACCGAAGAAGTATCAGAGGCATCCCAGATCTTTGGTCTGAAAGTGTGAGGCCAAGTACATTATGATCATAGAGATACCATTTAGATCATCGCTCGCGATAATAATACCATCAACATACACAAGAAATATTATTGTGTCTGTCGGGCGACGGGTAAACAAGAAGAAGTCAGTGGAGCTACGAGTGAATCCAAAATCCCGAATGACCTGACTAAACTTGTTAAACCAAGCTCGAGGTGTCATCCAAGATATGTGCAATAGCCGCTCATAGACTGACGGTCGTCGAAGGAGCCAGCATAATCTGCATCGGAGTAGCAAGTCAAGGAAGAGGAGAGCTTATACACAAGTCATTGTCTCAGAGCATTCTTCAGATACCGGAGTATTCGCTCGACATCTTGAAGGTGGGATGTCCAAGGAGCATGCATGAACCTGTTGTCTACGCCAACAACAGATGAAATATCTAGTCATGTGACAATCAGGTATATAAGCTTGCCAACAAGGCGACGATAATACTCCAAATTATGGGAAAGTGTATCGAAAAAGGACCCGTGAGCACAAAGTTTGTCTTTGGCATCCATTGGCGTGTCAACAGACTTGCAATTTAAGTAGTCAGCATCCTGTAGAAGATCGGGGCAGTACTTCCTTTGTGACAAAACAAGTCCATCAGGGTAACGAGCTACTTCAATACCGAAGAAGAATCGAAGGCGGCCCAGATCTTTGGTCAGAAAGTGTGAGGCCAAGTGCTTCTTGATCATAGAGATATAATTAAAATCATCGACCGTGATGATAATACCATCAACACACACATGAAGTATCACTATGTCTGTCAGGCGACAATGAGTAAACAAGGAGAAGTCGGCGGAGCTGCGAGTGAATCCAAGATCCCGAACAACCTGACTAAACTTGTTAAACCAAGCTCGAGGGGACCGTTTGAGGCCATATATAGGTTTCTTAAGATGGCAGACACGACAAAGTTCTGGAGATAAGTGGTGAAAGGAGACATAATGAAAGATAGTGAAAGGTCGATGCGAGTGCATCCTAGGTGGGAGCCGCAGTTGGATCAGCAGTCGTGCAACAACATCAGGAGGGGGAGACTGTCTCAGGGCATCTAAATAAGGACGATGAGTGTACACATGTCCAGGAATAGGAGGAGATGGTGTCGGAAGCACGAGTGAAGGTGAGGTGGTGATAGGGACGTTGAGACGCAGGAGCGCAGGTGTAAGTTATTAGGAGGGGATGAGAAGTAAAAGGATTGATCCTTGAGAAAGATGACATCCGCTGATGTTACTGACTTACTGTTATCTGATCTGTGGAAAAGTCGTACATGTAGCCCTTTTGTGTGCGAGAGTAACCAACAAAGATATGTCTAGTAGCACGAGAGACCAGTTTGTCCACGGAAGGGACAAGATGATGGACATAACAGATACTCCCAAAAACATGAGTCAGAGGGAAGAGAGGTGTTAAGGGGAATATTATGGAGAAGGGTGGCGCAAAGTTTAGGATGGCTAAGGCATGCAGTTAATTAAATAGGACATGATGGTGATTGCGAAGTGTCAATATATCTTGAGAACCTACATTTGAAACATAAGAGCGCGTGCAACCTCGAGGAGGAGGTGATTCTTGTAAGACCCCTTTTTTTGCGAACGAACACCGGGTCTTACCGCCCAGAACCGCCGTCTTGCGGTGGCACCATCTCAAAACATGATCCCCACCACAACACGCCGATCCTGCCGGCTATTCAACAATATCCAGGCCAACCAAAATCATACAAGGAAGAATGAATTAAAAACACAAGTCCACATCAATCACATCAAATAAGGAAACATGTCCAACATGAGAGCTAGTCATACATAATTAAGAGTTAATCAGAGTGCGGAAGTAAAATGAAAAGTACAACATGGGCCTAAGCCCGATCTAACGATGCTTTCTTCGCCTCTCTCCTGGCGAAGATATAACAATCTAAGCATCCACAAGGCTCGACTCCCTCAATGGCATATAACTCCGGCCTCTGACCTGGGTAGATGTGAAGCGTAGGTATATGAGGGGTCTTGCTTACCGGAGCTCTCCCGGCAGCAGCTGAGAGTCCAACTCCGGGCCTGGTCACTGTACAACCCTCATATTTCCCGAGTCGGTGTGACCCGACCCGGACGAGACCAAAACGATTTAAGGTGGTCGAGACGGTCAAAACGACCACGCATAGACGATCGAAACCGATCAAGGCAAGAAGAGGCCGCAGGAGAGACGGAGGAAGCACCCGCTACCCCGGCTCCCTTGGGTGGGTAGGAGAAATCCTCCCACTCAGACCCTTTGCGATGGGAGTGGGAGGAGTGCTCCCACTCACCGGGCGAGTGGGAGCGGCTCTCCCACTCGCCGGGCGAGTGGGAGGGGGCCTCCCACTCGCCGGGCGAGTGGGAGGGGGGGGCCTCCCACTCGCCGGCCGAGTGGGAGGGGGCCTCCTACTCGCCGGCCGAGTGAGAGGGCTCCTCCCACTCGCCGGGCGAGTGGGAGGGGGCCTCCCACTCGCCGGCCGAGTGGGAGGGCTGCTCCCACTCGTCGGGCGAGTGGGAGGGGGCCTCCCACTCGCCGGCCGAGTGGGAGGGCTGCTCCCACTCGCCGGCCGAGTGGGATGGGACCTCCCACTCGCCGCCCCCTTAGGGGGCGAGTGGGAGAGGCCTCCCACTCGCCCGGTATGGGTGGGGAGGTCGGTATGACCTCCCATGAGGGAGGGGTGGGCACTTCGAGTCCCACTCGCCCCCCCTCAGGCATGATCGATGGCGGTCATGGTTGGACTACGGGTAGCGGGATTTTTGCTATCCGCAGTCCATTTTTGGGAAAGTCTATAAATAGACCCCCATGGGCACCTTGGGAAGGGTTGGTTTCTACCCCCTCCCTCGCGTGTGAGCAAGCACTACCCCTCCCCTCCCCCTGTCATTGAAGGTGGACGGTGAGGTGATCCTTAGTGCCCTCCAAGGTGCCCAGGCTCAGCATTGGCTTGGGAGGGGAAGTTCCGAGTGAGCTTCCGGGTGTGTGGTGGGACCTCCGCGCTGCAGCTTAAGGGGTCCATTTGTGGACTCAGGTGTTCATCAAGGGCCAGGGTCTCTCAGTTCTTAGTGACCGGTCAAGGGTCTTAGCTTAGGTCAAGTAAGAGTTAGCCGCATCCCCCTTTCGAACGCTGAAACCGGGAAACTGGTTTCAACATTCTGGTGCGGTGAGCGTGGAAGCGGCTAATTCGGAAAGCTCCGAGCCGAGTCTCATGGCGGGAAGCAAAGAACCGGGGAGGTCGCCTCCTCCCAGCATGTTGCGGTCGTTGACGGGGGAGGAGGAGGCAGATGAGGCAGATCATGTGTTGGGTGATCTGACCAAGTTAGAGGTGGCAGAGGAAGTGACTGAGAAAGAGGTCATTAGCGGCAGTGGAAGGCCGGAGAAGGTGCGAATTAGCGGGAGGCTGAGCGGGCCAAATCAAGAGAAGATCCGAAGATGTGTCCAGCAGAACATAGACATCTTCGCATGGAGCGCCGCGGAGATGCCAGGTATTGACGCGGACGTGGCATGTCATCGCCTCAACCTCGACCCGAACGTCCGCCCCATTCGCCAAAAGAAGAGGAAAGTGTCGCCCACCCTCGCTGGGCCTATCAGAGAGGAGGTGGGGAAGCTGCTCGAGGCCGGGTTCGTGGAAGAAATCCAATACCCAGGGTGGGTTTCAAACGTAGTAATGGTGAAGAAGGGAGATGGGAGGTGGAGAATGTGTGTGGACTTCACTCTGTTGAACAAAGCATGCCCTAAAGACTGCTACCCGTTGCCCCGGATCGATGCGTTGGTAGATTCAGCAGTCGGATTCCCTGTGATGAGCTTCTTGGACGCGTTCTCCGGCTACCACCAAATTCGAATGCACTCGCCCGACGTCAAGGACGTCTCGTTCATCACGGACGATGGATGTTATTGTTACAAGATGATGCAGTTTGGGTTGAGGAATGCGGGGGCAACCTATCAAAGGATGCTGGATCGGGTCTTCAGAGAGCAGAAAGGGCGCAACTTAGAGGTCTACGTGGATGACTTGATGGTTAAAAGCAGGAATGTGGAGTCCCACATGCAAGACCTAGTGGAGACCTTCGCTACCCTTCGGAGGTTCAAGATGAGGCTGAACCCTTCCAAATGTGTTTTTGGAGCAAGTCGAGGAAAGTTCTTGGGCCATCTACTCACCCCGGAGGGGGTCGAACCCAATCCAGACAAGGTAAAGGCCATCTTGGAGCTGGGGTCGCCGAAGAACGCGAAAGAAATTCAGAGGCTGACTGGGAAGTTAGCAGGGCTGAGTCGGTTCCTCTCCAGGGCAGGAGAGAAGTGCTCTCCTTTCTTCAAGGCCCTGCGCCAGGGTCAGAAATTCGAATGGACACCAGAGTGTGAGAAAGCCTTTCAGGCCTTGAAGGAACAACTAACGCGAGCCCCCTTGCTCCAGGGGCCGAGGGAAGGAGAAGACCTCTTTCTCTACCTAGGAGTAGGGGTCGAGGCAGTGAGTTCGGTCCTGGTCCGGGAGGAGGGGAAGAAGCAGCTGCCGATCTACTATGTTAGCCGAGTCCTGAAGAAGGCGGAGCTGAGGTACCCTGTCCTGGAAAAGCTAGCATTTGCTTTGATCATCTCGGCCCGGAAACTCCGCCCATATTTTCAGGCTCACTCGATCAGGGTGGTGACCGACCATCCCCTTCGCAACATTATGGAGGGAGTGGAGCATTCGGGCAGGTTGGCAAAGTGGTCGGTAGAACTCAGCGAGTTTGATGTCAGCTTCATCCCCCGGTTGTCGATGAAAGCACAAGCAGTAGCAGACTTCCTGGCAGAATACGTCAAAGAAGTGGACGGGTCAGAGCCCGCCGGGTTGGTGGCATGGGATCTGTTCGCGGATGGAGCATCAGGAAAAAGTTCCCTCGGGGGAGGGGTGATCCTGGTCAGCCCACATGGGACCAGGATCGAGCAAGCGATCCACATTCGGTTCCCTGTGACCAACAACCAGACCGAGTATGAGGCAGTGGTGGCAGGGCTCCGTCTGGCAAAGGAACTGGAGATCCGGGACGTGAAGGTTTTCACAGATTCAATGGTGGTGGCCTCCCAGGTTCGAGGGGAGTTCGAAGCAAAGGAGCCAACCCTCCAGAGGTATCTGGCGAAGGTTAGGGACCTCGTCGGATGGTTCCACACCTTCTCCATTCAACACATTCCAAGAGAGGAGAACGCCCGAGCAGACCAGTTGGCGAAGCACGGTCCTCGCGCAGGAGGAACGGTGACCGAGCTGTTCCGCCCATCCATCGAGGAAGGCGAGTTGATGGAGATTGATCGGAGAACCTCGTGGATAGACCCGATCCTCGCCTTCCTGACCTCGGGCAAGTTCCCGGAAGGAGACCTAGATAAGAGGCGGTTCAGGTACAAGTCAGCATACTACATGATGCGCGAAGGAAGCCTGTACAGAAAAACCTTGGCTAGGCTCCTAGCAAGGTGCGTGACGGAAGATGAAGTTCCGAGGGTCTTGGAGAAAATCCACTCCGGAGAATGCGGGAGCCATTCGGGAAGTCAAACCCTAGAAAAGAGGGTGCTAAGGCAAGGGTACTTCTGGCCGACTCTGCGGAAGGATGCCATGGAGTTTACAAAAAAGTGTCAGAAGTGTCAACTCTTCGCGCCGCTCCAACTTCAACCCGCGCAGAGGCTCAGGACGATCACTGCGCCCTGGCCCTTCGCCATCTGGGGGATGGACTTGGTCGGCCCATTCCCTCAGGCTAGCGGTCAGAGGAGATTCTTGCTGGTTATGATTGACTATTTCTCCAAGTGGGTGGAGGTTAAGGCCTTGGCGAAGAAGACCTCGCAGGTGATAAAGAATTTCATCTGGGGAGAAATAATTTGCAGACACGGACTCCCCCTTGCCATAGTAACAGACAACGGGCCACAATTCGCTAGCGATGAACTCATCACTTTCTGCGGTCAAGTGGGCATCGACCTCCGCTTTGCCTCTGTCCACCATCCTCGAAGCAATGGGCAGGTGGAGGCCGCCAACAAAGTCATCGTCAACTTGCTGAAGAAGAAGGTGGAGAACCTGAAAGGGAACTGGGTGGAGCAACTTCCCTCGGTCTTATGAGCCTTGAGAACAACTCCCAACACGGCAACGGGCGAAACGCCATTCAAGCTTTCCCACGGGTCAGAAGCCGTGCTCCCAGTGGAGTTCGAGGTCAGGTCCCCCCGGGTCGTAGCTGCCGAGGAAGGGGACGAGGACTGGAGAATAGGCAACGAAGAGGAGCAACGACTCTCGCTGGATATGGTTGAGGAGCTCCGGGACCTCGCCACGGTTCGACAGGAGGAAGTGAAGCGTCGGATGGCCAGGTACTTCGATAGGAACATTAGAATCAAACAATTCATCCCAGGAGATCTAGTCCTCAAAAAGGTCGACGCCGCGGGAAGGTCTGCGAACGTAGGAAAGCTCCAGCCCAATTGGGAGGGGCCCTATGTGATCTTAGAGGCCCTAAGGTCAGGGGGGTATCGCCTTCAGAATGTTGAGGGAATCCCCCTTGGGAATACTTGGAGTGGCGACGATCTAAAACGTTTTTATCCTTAATGAATATGTTGATTATCTCTTCAGTCATGCCTCTTACTCCAGCTTAAGGTAGTTACTCTGGCCAATGGGAGCACAAGTCGGTAAGGTCCCACGAAGCGGAATTGTATCGTGAAAGCATCGAGTACCACCATCTCCGGCTAGATCAGGAGTGCGTTGAGTTCCTCCACCCCCGGTTGAGCTAAGACTCCCAGGACGTGGATGGGTACTACCACCTCCAGTTAGATCAGGAGTGCGTTGAGTTCCTCCACCCCCGGTTGAGCTAAGACTCCCAGGACGTGGATGGGTACTACCACCTCCAGTTAGATCAGGAGTGCGTTGAGTTCCTCCACCCCCGGTTGAGCTAAGACTCCCAGGACGTGGATGGGTACTACCACCTCCCGTTAGATCAGGAGTGCGTTGAGTCCCTCCACCCCCGGTTGAGCTAAGACTCCCAGGGCATGGATGGGCACTACCACCTCCAGTTAGATCAGGAGTGCGTTGAGTTCCTCCACCCCCGGTTGAGCTAAGACTCCCAGGACGTGGATGGGTACTACCACCTCCCGTTAGATCAGGAGTGCGTTGAGTTCCTCCACCCCCAGTTGAGCTAAGACTCCCAGGACGTGGATGGGTACTACCACCTCCAGTTAGATCAGGAGTGCGTTGAGTTCCTCCACCCCCGGTTGAGCTAAGACTCCCAGGACGTGGATGGGTACTACCACCTCCAGTTAGATCAGGAGTGCGTTGAGTTCCTCCACCCCCGGTTGAGCTAAGACTCCCAGGACGTGGATGGGTACTACCACCTCCAGTTAGATCAGGAGTGCGTTGAGTTCCTCCACCCCCGGTTGAGCTAAGACTCCCGGGACGTGGATGGGTACTACCACCTCCCGTTAGATCAGGAGTGCGTTGAATCCCTCCACCCCCGGTTGAGCTAAGACTCCCAGGGCATGGATGGGCACTACCACCTCCAGTTAGATCAGGAGTGCGTTGAGTTCCTCCACCCCCGGTTGAGCTAAGACTCCCAGGACGTGGATGGGTACTACCACCTCCCGTTAGATCAGGAGTGCGTTGAGTTCCTCCACCCCCGGTTGAGCTAAGACTCCCAGGACGTGGATGGGTACTACCACCTCCCGTTAGATCAGGAGTGCGTTGAGTTCCTCCACCCCCGGTTGAGCTAAGACTCCCAGGGCGTGGATGGGTACTACCACCTCCCGTTAGATCAGGAGTGTGTTGAGTTCCTCCACCCCCGGTTGAGCTAAGACTCCCAGGACGTGGATGGGTACTTCCACCTCCAATCAGTAGGATCCCTGACTAAAAGAGATCACTCCACAGACTCGGTCATATTGACAGATGGGAGACTCATCGGGTCAGTCAACGACTCGATGATCGGTTCAGGTAAGGTATAAAATCCTCAAGCAGTAAAGGGAGAAAGATTAAAGGAAACAGGTATGCAGGAAATACATGGCTCCTACAAGGAGCCAAAGAAGAGAAGAAGTCCCTGGCCACCCTCACGTTTAGGGGGATAGCCACCGCTACAAGGGGACGAGTCGGGTTGCGCAGGAGAAGGGGAAGACTCATGCAGGATGTCATCGGCAGAGACTCCCCTCCAGCTGTCTCGGAGAGCATCCGCCTCATGAAGGCGGCTCCCCAGGGCTTGGGTCGTTGACGTCACAATCCTCCTGCGAGTACACTCGGCTTCAACAGGGCAAGGCGGGGCAGCCGTCGCTGCCCTCGAAGGTTCGCCTCTTTCTCTCTCCTTTCTCCCTTAGCTGTCTTTGGGCTTCAGCGGGCGAGAAGAGAAACCGGCGCGCGGGCTCTCGTTGAGCTGCCTCCACTCCCAGTTGAGCTCTGCCCCCCTGGAAGATGTTGAGTTCCCTCCACCTCAGGTCGGGGTTAATCCGACCCAAGGTGTTGAGCTTTCTCCACCTCCAGTTGGGCTCGGCCCATAGGAGAGTTCTTAAGTGGAGAAAGGTTTTCCTCCCACCTCAGGTCGAGCTCGGCTCGACTAGAGGTGCTGAGTTTTTTTCTCCACCTCAGGTCGGGGTTAATCCGACCCAAGGTGTTGAGCTTTCTCCACCTCCAGTTGGGCTCGGCCCATAGGAGGGTTCTTAAGTGGAGAAAGGTTTTCCTCCCACCTCAGGTCGAGCTCGGCTCGACTAGAGGTGCTGAGTTTTTTCTCCACCTCAGGTCGGGGTTAATCCGACCCAAGGTGTTGAGCTTTCTCCACCTCCAGTTGGGCTCGGCCCATAGGAGGGTTCTTAAGTGGAGAAAGGTTTTCCTCCCACCTCAGGTCGAGCTCGGCTCGACTAGAGGTGCTGAGTTTTTTCTCCACCTCAGGTCGGGGTTAATCCGACCCAAGGTGTTGAGCTTTCTCCACCTCCAGTTGGGCACGGCCCATAGGAGGGTTCTTAAGTGGAGAAAGGTTTTCCTCCCACCTCAGGTCGAGCTCGGCTCGACTAGAGGTGCTGAGTTTTTTTTTCTCCACCTCAGGTCGGGGTTAATCCGACCCAAGGTGTTGAGCTTTCTCCACCTCCAGTTGGGCTCGGCCCATAGGAGGGTTCTTTAGTGGAGAAAGGTTCACTTTCCGTCTCAAGTCAGGATCAACCGAAAGGCTTGACAGAGGTTCCCCGATGACGGATCCTTTCGTGGATTCCCCTAAGGTCCCACCTACTCGTCAAATAGGTGGGTTGGACTTTCTTTCCGAGCTTGGGACAAGCTCGCAACGAGCGGGGATTATGTACAACCCACATATTTCCCGAGTCGGTGTGACCCGACCCGGACGAGACCAAGACGATTTAAGGTGGTCGAGACGGTCAAAACGACCACGCATAGACGGTCGAAACCGATCAAGGCAAGAAGAGGCCGCAGGAGAGACGGAGGAAGCACCCGCTACCACGGCTCCCTTGGGTGGGTAGGAGAAATCCTCCCACTCAGACCCTTTGCGATGGGAGTGGGAGGAGTGCTCCCACTCACCGGGTGAGTGGGAGCGGCTCTCCCACTCGCCGGCCGAGTGGGAGGGGGCCTCCCACTCGCCGGCCGAGTGGGAGGGGGCCTCCCACTCGCCGGCCGAGTGAGAGGGCTCCTCCCACTCACCGGGCGAGTGGGAGGGGGCCTCCCACTCGCCGGCCGAGTGGGAGGGCTGCTCCCACTCGCCGGCCGAGTGGGATGGGACCTCCCACTCGCCGCCCCCTTAGGGGGCGAGTGGGAGGGCTGCTCCCACTCGCCGGCCGAGTGGGATGGGACCTCCCACTCGCCGCCCCCTTAGGGGGCGAGTGGGAGAGGCCTCCCACTCGCCCTGTATGGGTGGGGAGGTCGGTATGACCTCCCATGAGGGAGGGGGTGGGCACTTCGAGTCCCACTCGCCCCCCCCCCCCCCCAGGCGTGATCGATGGCGGTCATGGTTGGACTGCGGGTAGCGGGATTTTTGCTATCCGCAGTCCATTTTTGGGAAAGTCTATAAATAGACCCCCATGGGCACCTTGGGAAGGGTTGGCTCCTACCCCCTCCCTCGCGTGTGAGCAAGCACTACCCCTCCCCTCCCCCTGTCATTGAAGGTGGACGGTGAGGTGATCCTTAGTGCCCTCCAAGGTGCCCAGGCTCAGCATTGGCTTGGGAGGGGAAGTTTCGAGTGAGCTTCCGGGTGTGTGGTGGGACCTCCGCGCTGCAGCTTAAGGGGTCCATTTGTGGACTCAGGTGTTCATCAAGGGCCAGGGTCTTTCAGTTCTTAGTGACCGGTCAAGGGTCTTAGCTTAGGTCAAGTAAGAGTTAGCCGCATCCCCCTTTCGAACGCTGAAACCGGGAAACTGGTTTCAACAGTCACCGTCTCAGGCACCACCCTCTGGGGGTTGACCTGCTCTTCCTGGTTCTCCTGTAATAATAGGGTCCACTGACCGTCAGTCTAAAAGACTCAGCACATTCCTCACCGCCTCCACCCGCGACTCCTAGGCACCGAGCGGGGAGGAGGAAGCGGAGGACAACAAGGGGTAGCAAAGTAAGCAGGTGACAGGTGGCAAGGAAAACTAATAACAATACATTAAGAAATATTCTAGCAGTTCTGCAAGGAAAAACTAATAACAATACAATATGAAAATATTCTAACAATTCTACAATCAATCTCAAGGTAGAGCCACAAAATAGAGAAACTACTGTGGCAGTAATAAGAGCAGGTAAAGAAACATGTAAGCAGCTAGGAAAAACTAACCTTAACTTATATGCGTACGCACGAGGCACATAAGTCAAGGGATCTGGCAAAAAGTAAACTCATCGTATAAAAGAGCCCATACAAATTTATACGATGAGGTCTCTGGATGCGCAAACAAGCGATGCAATGATGTGCAATGCAATAATGCAATGATTGGATTATTATTTCATACAAATGCAACACACCTACACGACTCTGTACGTACAGACCTTTAGTTACCACTTTTCGGAGGTAGCTAACCTCTCGGGCACCTCCCGTCGTGGTCAAACGGGGGCAGAGGAGCGGGCATCTCTTCACCTAGGTGGGTAAGTCACACTACCAGACCTAGGCCCTAACGTACGCTGTGATACCGGTACCCGGTACTCACGAGCTCCTGCGTACTCTTGCTGGATCCGAAGATACCAGACCTTTATTTGGCCAGGCAGAGTTTAGGGAATCCGTCCCGTCGGACGCGCAGTAAAACAACCTGGTCCCTCTTTAACCTCTAGCACTACCGAGTCAACGTACTGCTGCCGGTGTGACGGCTAAGCCAGAGCCGAAGACCCACCACCCTTCTATGCACATGCACTACATACTTATAACTTTCTTACAACAAGCCTCCAGATCATAGTACTAAACTGACCTCAAACATCGATCCCACCACTCGCTAGACTACACAGTCTCATAATAACCACGAGCCTACCGCTCGCTAGTCTACACCAGTCCCATAATAATTATGAGCCTACCGCTCGCTAGACTAGATCAGCCTCATAGTAACTACGAGCCTACCGCTCGCTAGACTAAATCAGTCTCATAATAACTAAGAGCCTACCGCTCGCTAGACTAAATCAGTCTCATAATAACTACGAGCCTACCGCTCGCTAGACTAAATCAGTCTCATAATAACTATGAGCCTACCGCTCGCTAGACTAAATCAGTCTCATAATAACTAAGAGCCTACCGCTCGTTAGACTAAATCAATCTCATAATAACTACGAGCCTACCGCTCGCTAGACTACACAGTCTCATAATAACCACGAGCCTACCGCTCGCTAGTCTACACCAGTCCCATAATAATTATGAGTCTACCGCTCGCTAGACTAGATCAGCCTCATAGTAATTACGAGCCTACCGCTCGCTAGACTATATCAGTCTCATAATAACTAAGAGTTTACCGCTCGCTGGACTAAATCAGTCTCATAATAACTACGAGCCTACCGCTCGCTAGACTAAATCAGTCTCATAATAACTATTAGCCTACCGCTCGCTAGACTAAATCAGTCTCATAATAACTACGAGCCTACCGCTCGCTGGACTAAATCAGTCTCATAATAACTACGAGCCTACCGCTTGCTAGACTAAATCAGTCTCATAATAACTACGAGCCTACCGCTCGCTAGACTAAATCAGTCTCATAATAACTACGAGTCTACCGCTCGCTAGATCGTCCCAAATTGGGAGGAAGAGTACGTATCAGGTTCTCCTACTTACTACTATTGCCTATGGTTAGTTGATCTTAGAAGCTTGGGGTGAATCATGGACTTCCCGTGGGTTACCCGGTGAAGGGCTCGCTATGGTACTAGGGAATGCGATGGTGACTGAAACCCAAATCCCCCTTTCCATGATATTTATTTTACTTAGTTACTACCCGTTCTAGTACACCCATTTGCTCTCCAATTGCTCTAACATCCTAGGGTGAATTACCATTTGACTCGAGTAGACATGAGTCGGTGTCTATTGAACACCAAACCACGTCATTCCTAACGACCGACTGTTTCCTTGTATTGCCTTCCTATCACGGTTTGCACTTCTTGCTAGGTCATCCTTCATCATCTTGAGTAAGTCCAGTCAATCCATTAAGTTGGTAGTTTCACTAAGCCCACCCCGTCTTCCTTTCCAAGGGGCTGCCCTTGGTGGGTAACACCTCAAATCCTGAGTCTCCCATTTTCCCAAGAATTGCTTGATCTTATTCATCATTTATTACTTTTGGGGTGCAGATAAGGGTTTATATTACCAGTTTAGGCTAAGGCTGCGATAGATTCTGGGGAAATTACAGCAGTTCAACATTGATCTAAAAGCCCAACCCTAAGTCTCAAATCAATCCAAGATGTATTTGACCTTAATTATCTTTTACTACATTCTTGCTAAATGCACTCAATGTTTGACTTAACAAATTAAGGGTTTGTACAAGTTGTTTCAACTAATCAAGTTACAGGTTTGTACATGTCTCACTAAAAAAAGTATAGAAGGAGCTACACTTAGCCAAATGACATGAAGTCAGTGGCATTTTAAAGGTAATTCCAATACCTAAATGTTTATATTGATTACTAATTCCAGAAGCAAACTTAACCTAGGTGGAATTAACTTACAAGTGTTGTACAACATATTAACATAACAAAACTTACTAAATACATGTCACACCAAAAATGACATAAAATGAGTTGTACTTATCCAAATGACATAAAGTCAGTGGCATTTGAAAGGTAACTTCAAGATCTACATTACTCATGTTGATCACTAACTCCAGAAATGGATTTAACCTAGGTGTAATTAACATACAAGGCTGTTCAACATATTTAATGTTACAAAACACTAATATAGACATGTCACACCAAAAATAGTGTAGAATGAGTTGTACTTATCCAAATGACATAAAGTCAGTGGCATTTGAAAGGTAATTCCAATACCTAAATGTTTATGTTGATTACTAAATCCAGAAGTAAACTTAACCTAGGTGAAAGTAACTTACAAGTGTTGTACAACTTATTTAACATAACAAAACTTACTAAATACATGTCACACTAAAAATGACATAGAATGAGTTGTACTTATCCAAATGACATAAAGTCAGTGGCATTTGAAAGGTAACTTCAAGATCTACATTACTCATGTTGATCACTAACTCCAGAAATGGATTTAACCTAGGTGTAATTAACATACAAGGCTGTTCAACATATTTAATGTTACAAAACACTAATATAGACATGTCACACCAAAAATGGTGTAGAATGAGTTGTACTTATCCAAATGACATAAAGTCAGTGGCATTTGAAAGGTAATTCCAATACCTAAATGTTTATGTTGATTACTAAATCCAGAAGTAAACTTAACCTAGGTGAAAGTAACTTACAAGTGCTGTACAACATATTTAACATAACAAAACTTACTAAATACATGTCACACCAAAAATGACATAGAATGAGTTGTACTTATCCAAATGACATAAAGTCAGTGGCATTTGAAAGGTAACTTCAAGATCTACATTACTCATGTTGATTACTAACTCCAGAAATGGATTTAACCTAAGTGTAATTAACGTACAAGGCTGTTCAACATATTTAATGTTACAAAACACTAATATAGACATGTCACACCAAAAATGGTGTAGAATGAGTTGTACTTATCCAAATGACATAAAGTCAGTGGCATTTGAAAGGTAATTCCAATACCTAAATGTTTATGTTGATTACTAAATCCAGAAGTAAACTTAACCCAGGTGAAAGTAACTTACAAGTGTTGTACAACATATTTAACATAACAAAACTTACTAAATACATGTCACACCGAAAATGACATAAAATGAGTTGTACTTATCCAAATGACATAAAGTCAGTGGCATTTGAAAGGTAACTTCAAGATCTACATTACTCATGTTGATCACTAACTCCAGAAATGGATTTAACCTAGGTGTATTTAACATACAAGGCTGTTCAGCATATTTAATGTTACAAAACACTAATATTGACATGTCACACCAAAAATGGTGTAAAATGAGTTTTACTTATCCAAATGACATAAAGTCAGTGGCATTTGAAAGGTAACTTCCAATACCTAAATGTTTATGTTGATTACTAATTCCATAAACGATTCTAGCCAAAGTGAAATCAACATACAAGGTTGTACACAATGTTCACATATGAGATACATTTACACATAAAAACAAAATGTGACCAAAAGTGGACTATTGAACAACCTAGGTATTAAGATCCCATAATTTCCTACACACCTAAAGGTGATGCATGCATTCATATCACATACATGGACAAGATCTCATTGCCAAGTATGGAGCCATAGAGAGAGACCCTCCAATTCCATATTTACCCTAAATGCACCTCATTTTCCATACACTACTTGCATGCATGTGAAAGAGAAAAAACAAACATGCACAAGGCCAAATGACCTCCAATTTCTACCAGAGATATAGATATATAAAAAGAGCCTACCACCCAAATTTGGGGGTGTTTTGGGGTTATACTACTCCACATATACCAAATATTTACCTTTTCTACTACATGAAATACATTTCATAATTTGTGAGGGAACTACCCTAAATTTTGCCTAAACCACATGAGATAATTTTCCATGGGTATATAATGTCATAAAAGAGCTAAGTATAGAGGATGAGAATTTTCACAATAGTTTAAACCTCTCAAATTTCACTAATATTAATAGTGTGACAATTTGAATTTAAATAGGAACCTTAGGAATTTAATTTCCAAAAGTTAAGAGACTCATGTCAATGATGCACACTCTCATTATATTCATAGATCCCAAGGTTTCAGAGGCATGCAAGGTGCACTCCACCTTAAAATCCATTAAAAAGCTTCACAAGCTCAAAAAAATGGCTAATAGCACCCAATTTCATTCTTAAGGTCCAACTTCATTTTGAAGTTTAGGAAAATCTACTCATGCATATGGGATGAAAATTTAACCAATGGCCATACATGACCTAAAGGGGCCCTCACCAAAATGTGAGGTCATTAGGAGTTATATAACCCCAAATATCCCATTTATTTAATTTTCTAGGTTTTGAACAAGACTATAGAAAAAGTATCTCTCAAAAATCTGATACTTACACCTAAGCTAGGTATAGGGTACATGCAGGCATAGCCAAAATATCAGCTTCATCAGATTTGTCATTTAAGAGTTATACTAGTTTAAAGATCTGGTTTGAGTTTTGACCAGCCTCACTAGAATGAGTGTTGTGGGTCCCACACTTAACCAAATAGCCTGATTCCACTTCCATTAAAAAGTAGACATCAAGGCCTACAAATGTTATCTCTGGGCATTTTTCGAATCATGGCCTCTAAAGGCCTTAAAATCGGGCATGAATGTATGTATATAAGTTGGACATATAATTAAATAACATAACTTAATTCATTTCTGGGCTGCGAATAGGGATTTCACGGGAAATCAACGGCTAGGATTGCGTCTTCCTCGATGAGCAAGGGTCCCGATTCGCTGCGACTGGGCCATTTTGCGGGCAAGATTCCGGCGAGCTCCGGCCATCTCCGGCAAAACTGCCAAGCCCGCACCTTCACCGGACCTAGGGCTATCGAATGGCGGTGAGGGCATGGCCGGAGGTGGCCGGAGTAGGCCTGCAGCTATTTCCGTTTTCCGGGCTTGGAACATTGAAAACGTGAATGGCGATTTCGCCATTCTTCATTGGATTTGAAAAGAGAATAATGGGGGAAGCTAGCACGAGTGGAGAGGGGAAGGAATGTTGCCTGAGCGCGGCCTTGGCGGCGGGTGTTGCGGCGGAGGAAGAGTTGGTTGGTGTTGCCGGCGTCCATGGTGATTCCTGTGCAGCTGAGGTCGA
Source organism: Dactylorhiza incarnata (assembly GCA_033032865.1). Taxonomy (NCBI): domain Eukaryota; kingdom Viridiplantae; phylum Streptophyta; class Magnoliopsida; order Asparagales; family Orchidaceae; genus Dactylorhiza; species Dactylorhiza incarnata. The sequence continues at coordinate 1,415,396 of JAWHQI010000327.1, forward strand.
AAACTCGCTCTGGAAGGGGGGCTCGACTGCTTGGAAGGCTCTGAAGCTAATGGTGAGGAGAATTGAGAGGGGGAGGGGGTATATGGCTTCAAGCCATTATGGCCATTCGGCCAGCCACCTTGCCGCCCATGGCAGCCAATCAAGGCCTCCTCCCCACTGCCCCAAACTGACGGGAATTCATTCCCCAAGCTCAGAGGATGCTTGGGGAATGAAGAGGGGGTGCCATTTGGCACTCATCCCCTTCTTTCCTCCTCTTTTCCCTCTTGTCCTCCCCCCCCCCCCTAATTACACTTGCTCAACCCCAATTAATCACCAAAATTCGAAATTCAGATGTCATGGGTGGGGCTGATGATCATGTGGGCTGCCCTCTTGGGCTAAGAGGTTGGGTTAAGCCCTTAGCTTGGGTTTTGGGGTTCACTTGCCTAAATAGGCCAAAAATGAGGATTTTGAGTTTGGGCTTGACCCAAGCTCACTCCACTCAATGTGACTGAGTAACATTGCTCCCTAAGACCCAATGGACCTACTCCAAGAAGAATTGAGTCAAGGTGGGGTCAAATGGGGCTTGATTGCACTTAATTGCCTATAGGGGCAATTTGGGTATTTTGTTGATTTTGCCCTAATTCTCCATGGTTGAATGAACACTATGCTCCATTTAGATCTCATATACTCCCCTTAGGATTTGGGGGTGATCAATTTGGTCATACTAAGTCAATTGGAGATTAATTTGGGTTTTAGCACATTTAGGTCAATTTGGGGCTTTTTAGTAATTGGCCCAATTTCCCCAAATTGGTGGTCCTAGGATGGGGCTTTTGGGTCCATTAGGTCCCCTAGGGAGGTTGTCATATGAGAGTGGGCCCAATTTGATCAATTGGGGTTCAATTGCCCTTATTTATGGTGGTTTGATCTAGGATTGCTCAAGGTTGACTTTTGGTCAATTTGACCAATTTGGTTGACCCCAAGGGTCCCTAGTGGCCTACTTACCTCCTTGGATGGTCATAGGGATCATAGTGGGGTCATGTTGGCTTTTTGGAGTCTTTTGGTCACCTGTAGACTAGGATATCAAAATTTGCTATTTGCACCCCAAAATGCATTCCTTCCTATCCTAATGAGTTCATGGGGCCTTCTTGGCCCACCTTGTGTACTTAACTCATCATAGGAACTATTCATGGTTATGTGGGGTGTATAAGATATTTTAGCCTCCCTTTTTAGTTCACTTTTCATTAGGGTGGTTCATGATGGTTAAGTGCACACCATGTGTTTTTCACCTCTTTCATTTTCATCCTAGGGTTCTAGGTCACTTATCCTATTTTTGTCATGACTTGTCATGACAAAAATTATCTAGGGGCCTAGTAGTTTGGGGGATGTTACAATTCTTCCGCTCGGACACACCATTTTATTGTAGTGTATAAGCACAAGATGTTTGCTGGATAATACTCAATGTATTCGAGTTTCCTGGAATTCATGATTAGCATATTCACGAGCATTATCGTTTCGAAGAATTTTAATTGAGCTTGAAAATTGTGACTTTCAATGATAAGGGGGCAGCCCAGTGCACAAAGCATCCCCACACAACGAGGGTCTGGGGAAGGATCCCACCATAAGGGTGAAATGTAGGCAAACATTACCCTATATTTTTGCAAGAGGCTGCTTCCATGACTTGAACCCGTGACCTCAAGGTCACGCGGCAAAAAACATAGAGTAATTCGGAGTGATCAGACAACAAATACACCCATGTCATACGAGAATAATCATAAATAAAAGTAAGAAAATAATGATAGTCAGATAAACTCGCAGTTCGATAAGAACTCCAATGTCCGAATGAACTAAAGCATATGGAGCTGAGCTCCTAGTAAAATGAGGGGAGAAAGTATAGCGATGTTGTTTCTCGTAGATACAAAATTCACATAAATTCGGAAAATCGGGAAGAGCTTTCTTTAGGATAGGACGAGGAGCATGACCAAGACGTCGGTGCCAATTATCAAACGTGACGGAGTAGAGAGTGGTGGTGGGGAGGTCCAGAATATAGAGCCAATTCGATAACCGTCCTCTACCAATGATATACCCTGAGTTCGTCGATCCTGCAATACAAAGGAATAAGATAAAAAGTGACGGGGCAAACCCTTCCATTGAACCAATACTTGTTTTGTGGGATATGCTGGACCCAAACCGTTTGCTCGTCCAAATTTGATAGAATGTCATGCATTGGGGTGTTGTTATATGGTTTTAGAAGTACATGCACCTTTGGGAGAGCGATGTGTAATATGGTTTTAGAATGGATATGTGAAATACAGGATGAATTTTAGTTGTTGCTGGTAGATCCGAGCGATATGTTGTGGATCCAATCTGTTCTACAACTTTAACAAGTCCATATAATTTTATGTTAAATCTGGCGCATGTGATTGGCCACACTTGTTTGTTTGGACGGCTGTAGTTTTAATAGCACAAAATCGCCTGGTTTATATTCGTGATCTTTTCTATTTTTATCTGTCTGTGTTTTCATGCGATTTTGTGTCTACGGTAAGTTTATTTTTAGGGGTGCAAGCAGTGTCTCTGTGTTGTAAATCATGTTGAATTGCTTGTATGTGGTTGGCACCTGTGAAATACTGTAAAAATGATGGTGGTGTGCGTCCAAACATTGCTTCGTATGGGGCCATTCAAGCTGAATTATAAAAAAAAATGTGTTATAATGGTGCTCAGCCCATCTTAAGAGCGTGGACCAAGATATGGGGTTCTGATTAGCAAAGGAGTCGCAAATACTGGCTCAAATTAAAGAAGAAATAAAACCTGCACCAATTTCCAATATCTCTGATATGATATCAGTATTTATGTTTTGTCACGCCTAATAGCCACTACCGCCCAACTGTTCTCTTTATTAGTTTCTGTCGTGTATTATGGTGCCTATATATATGGCCCAAATTTTGTTTGCTAAAAACAAGCATATATATGAAATCCCATTTCCCGTTTTATCTATCTTTGCCTATTTTCTACAGTGGTATCAGAGCTATTGGGGCTCGCGCCATCAGTAGACCAAGTGTTGTATCTTGAATCTCTGTCGATTCCTTTTTGTGTCTTCATCATATGGCTTCCCCTTCTTCCTCTCTTGCTCCAGTTTATACCCACTCTACTATTCCAATATTCTCCGGCGAGCTGTATGATTTTTGGAGCGATAAGATGGAAACTTTGCTTCGTTCCCAGGATCTGTGGGACGTTGTAAAAAATGGTCCGGCACCTGACGGCAAAGCAAAAGACGATGAACCAGTAAAATATACCAAAGAAGAGTTAAAAAAAGGATGCTCTTGCCCTACATTTGATTCAGCAAGGTATCTCCTCTTCCATTTATCCCCGGATCATGGGCTCTAAAACTGCCCAGGAGGCTTGGCAGCGGCTTGAAAATGAATATAAGGGCTCTAAAAAGGTAATCAAGCTAAAAATTTATTCTCTTCGTCGGCAATTTGACTCTCTACTTATGAAAGAAAATGAAAGAACTCAAGACTTCTTTGCCAAAATAACTAGCCTTGTAACTCAAATTCGTACTCTTGGGGGAGTACTTGAGGAACAACAAGTTGTTGAGAAGCTTCTCCGATCCCTACCAAAAACCCATAAACACATTGTCTCTGCCATCCTTGAAGCCCATGATCTAGAAACAATGACTGTTGTTGAGCTAATGAGTTCTCTTCAAACACATGAAAACCTTTTGTTTCATGATGAACCTATTCCTGATGCAGTTTTTCAAACTAGAATGAACCTCCAACCAAAACCACAATTAGCTTTTGACAAAAACAAAAAACGTCCTACCCAAAACAGAAATTATCCCCCATGTATCATTTGCAAAAAACAAAATCATGAGGCAAAGGACTGTTTTTGGAGGTGTAAACGATGCAAAAATCCCAATCACTCTGATCAGAGATGTTGGAATAAACCACAAGAGGAAGCCAATGTTTCTGAGACCAATGCTGATCCAGACCAATATTTATTCACTTGTAATACTTCCCTTCCCCATCATTCCTCTCTTTGGATTGTTGACAGCGGCTGCTCTAGCCATATGGCAAGAGATAAAATTTTCTTCTCAAACCTAGATGAAACCTACAAATCCACTGTGATTCTTGGAGATGGAAAAAGGGAAACTATAGAAGGAAGAGGTATTATTTCTGTTATTTCTCCAGACGGGTCCACCAAACTCATCTCAAGTGTCCAGTATGTTCCTACCTTATCTCATAACCTTCTCAGTGTTGGGCAGTTGCTCAAAAAGGGGTAAAAAGTTGAGTTTGATAACTCCTCCTGCTACATCAAAAATGCACAAAATAAGGTTATTGCTCAAGCTCAAATAAATGCTAGTAACATCTTTACACTCTCACTTCCTCCTGCAAGTCAGTTAGCTTTCTCATGTTCTCAACCTGAGCTCTCCACAGCAAAACTTTGGCATCATCGTTTTGGCCACATCAACTACACCTCCCTAAAATTAATTCAAGACCAAAAACTTGTTAATGGAATGCCTCTTTTTCCCATTCACTCTCTCCCCTATGATGCTTGTGCTAGGGGCAAATCTCATCGACTTCCTTTTCCCTCTACATCCATCTCTAAAGCATCCAAACCTCTTGATCTTCTCCATATGGATTTATGGGGCCCTGCTCGTATCCCCACTCTTGGAGGAAAACTATACTACTTTCTTATTGTCGATGATTTTAGCCGTTTCATGTGGGTCTTTCACCTTGTCCATAAGTCTGAAGCATTCCAACATTTCCTGTCATTTAAAACCCAAATAGAGAAGCAACTTGAGATGAGTATTAAAACCCAAATAGAGAAGCAATCAGAAATGATAGAGGAGGGGAGTTTCTATCTACACAATTCATTACTCTATGCCAAGAAGCTGGAATCCAGAGACAGTTAACATCTCCTGGGACACCTCAACAGAACGGAGTGGTTGAAAGGCGCAACCGCACAATTGCTGAGATGATGAGGGCCATGCTCATCCACAAGTCCTGTTCTAAAAACTTATGGGCTGAAGCTGTTTCGACAGCAGTTTTTATCCTAAACAGAGTTCCCACCCGGGCATTACACAATACCACCCCATATGAAGTTTTGTACAAACAAAAACCTGATGTTTCTCACTTTCGTGTGTTTGGTGCTATTGCTTATGCCCACAAAGTCATGGAACAAAAGGACAAGCTGGGAGAGAGCAGCATAAAATGTATATTCCTGGGATACAGCAGTGAGAGCAAGGCTTACCGGCTGCTTGAACCAATCAACAATAAGCTTTTGATCTCACGGGATGTCATTTTTCACGAAGAAGATACTTGGGACTGGACATCAGCTAAGAATCACACACCTTTCAGATCATCCCCCCTGCCATTGCTGGTTGAGGAAGAAACACCTCACCATATTTCTGAAATCCCACTTGAACAAGAGGTGTCTCCTCACTCCATCCATAGCAATTGGGGAGTCCCTGATGTGGATCATTCTACATCATCGCCCGTCAAAATGAGGACTCTTGAAGACTTATACCAGCAGACATCAGCCCTCATTACTGAGGATATGTATGCTCTAGGCTCTGAGATAGAACCAGTGGCATTTTCTGAGGCAACCAAGGAAGAGAAGTGGAGAGAAGCTATGGAAGAAGAGCTCAGAACAATAAATAAAAACAATACCTGGACTCTTGTTCCAAAACCAACAAAGCAAAGTATCATCGGCCTCAAATGGGTATACAAAACCAAAATTAATGAAAAAGGAGACATCCTGAAATATAAAGCACGCCTTGTTGCAAGGGGGTTCAGTCAAAAACCTGGAGCAGACTACAATGAAACATTTGCTCCAGTGGCGCGCATGACAACCATTCGTCTTCTTCTTGCCATAGCCGCTCTATTTGGATATCCAATATTTCAAATGGATGTGAAATCCGCCTTTTTAAACGGTGTTCTCAGTGACGAGGTCTTTGTGTCACAGCCCCCTGGGTATGAGATAAAGGAAAAAGAAGATTATGTCTACAAACTTCACAAAGCTCTCTACGGGCTCAAACAGGCGCCGCGTGCATGGCACCAGAATATTGACACATATTTTCTATCTACAGGTTTTGTTCGGAGCAGTAATGAGCCAACACTTTATATCAAAACTCAGCAACAAGATCGGATATTGGTCAGTTTATATGTTGATGATTTGTTAATCACTGGCACAAATCTAGAACTCATACATCAGTGCAAAGAGGAGATGAAGATCAAATACGAGATGACAGACCTTGGGCCCCCAAAATTCTTTTTGGGACTTCAGATCGAACATCTTGGGGGCGGAATTTTTTTGTCGCAAGAACATTATTGCCTATCACTTCTACAGAAATTTCACATGACTGACTGTAATCCTACGCATACGCCTATGGCAACTGGGATAAAATTGCTTCCAAGATCAGAAAATGAGGAAGGAACTGAACCAGATGAATATCGCAGCCTTATCGGATCATTGATTTATCTCACAAACACCAGGCCGGACATTGAGCTCGCCGTCAACATCCTTGCCAGGTTTGTAAGCAACCCCTCCAAATCTCACTTCTTAGCAGGTAAAGGGATATTGCGCTACTTACAGGGGACTAAGCATTACGGAATTCTTTATCCTCACGGGCAAAGTCACCATCTCACTGCTTTTTCTGACTCCGACTGGGCGGGGAACATAGAAGATAGGAGAAGCACAGGGGGCTTTGTGCTTTTCCTTGGCTCAAGCCCCATCTCATGGAGTTCTCGTAAGCAGCGGACGGTGGCTCTGTCAACTAGTGAGGCCGAATACATGGCTCTCACCGCTGCTACCTGTGAGGCTGTATGGCTACAAAGAGTCAAAGAAGAAGTCTGTCAGAAAGGAGAAGACGGAGGAACCACCACAATCTACTGCGACAACATGTCGGCCATAGCCATGTCAAAGAATCCAGTTTTCCATGGAAGAAGCAAACATATCGACATTCGCTACAATTTCATCAGAGAAATACTGGAGAAGAAGGAGATCGAGATAATCCATTGCTCGTCGGAAGCACAAATCGCAGATATCCTAACTAAGCCTCTATCCCGCCACCGCTCCTGTCTACTCAGAGATAAGCTCGGTGTCTCAGCTGGTACAGGTTTAGAGGGGGTAAAGAAGAAATAAAACTTGCACCAATTTCCAATATCTCTGATATGATATCAGTATTTATGTTTTGTCACGCCTAATAGCCACTACCGCCCAACTGTTCTCTTTATTAGTTTCTGCCGTGTATTCTGGTGCCTATATATATGGCCCAAATTTTGTTTGCTAAAAACAAGCATATATATGAAATCCCATTTCCCGTTTTATCTATCTTTGCCTATTTTCTACACAAGTAGCAGTTGACCCTTTCTGTTTGGCCATCCATCTGAGGATGGTAAGCTGAGCTAAAATGTAGCGTAGTGCCATTTTGAGCAGACAATTCTTTCCAAAATATTTGTGCAATTTTATATCTGGTGGCATTAGAGATGGTAGTGGTGCAAAGTGTGGTCCTTTTGACAATCGACCTGCTACTAATATTTTTGTTAGTCCGTTTGATTTAGGCAAGTGGGTGATGAAATCGACTGTAATGCTGGCCCAAATTTGTGCTGGTATGTGTAATGGTAATAGCAAGCCGAAGGGTAAATCATTCTGTGGTTTAGCATTTTGGCATAAGTCACAAGTCTTAATGAATTGTTTTACATCCTTTCTAAGGTGTGGCCAAATAAAATGTGTTGTTAGTTGAGTCGTGGTAGCTAACAATCCCCAATGTCCTCCACTTTTGGGATTATGGGCTTTGCTAATTAGTAACTATAGTGTGGTGCCCATGGGAATATATAAACGATTTTTATAAAATAAATTGACCTTTAAGACTCCAGTTGGGGAACAAAGTCGGATGTTGTAGGGAGGAAATGATGGAAGTAGCTAGTGAAGCTGAATGATATTGTAAATAAAGATTATTTAACGTTGGGAATTCCGAAAAGAATAGGAAGTAGAATAATGGAGGCGCGGGTTCCTTATATGGATCATGTGATATGGATAAGGCACCAGCCACTAGATTTTGAGAGTCAGGCTTATATTGAATTGGAAAATCAAATCCTATTAATTTAGATAGTATTTTGTGTTGATCCGGGGCTGTGTGGTGAGGTTGTGAAGTGTTTGGTGATCGTTCTGATTATAAACAAAGTACCAAATAAATAATGGCACCATTTATTAAATGTCAATGAACCAAGTAAATATTGGCGACATTTATTAAATGCCAATGAACCAAGTAAATATTTGTGCCATTTATTAAATGTCAATGAACCAAGTAAATATTTGCGCCATTTATTAAATGCCAACGAAAATGCTTAGAGTTCCAAAGCAAAAGTTGATTTTCCTTGTTCTCTGGTAGTGAGCTTCTATTATGGGTCTTATTATGATGTTATTTATTATTATTATGATGTTGTTTATTGTCTTTAGGTCGTCTTCCTATTTAGTCGCATTCCAAATCTATCATTGATTTTCTATTTATTTGCATTCCAAGTCTATCATTTTATTTCCATTAAGAGTCAGTTGTACGTCTAATTAAACGGCCCCTTAGGTCTTGTATTGGTATGAAAAGAATTAATATGTTTCCTTCCTCTTGTTGTGAGATATTGGTAGCTCTCTCCTCTAACGAGCAAGCCCCGCTTAGACACCCGCGGTTCCGGCTCCACGGAATCCTCCGTCGTCGTCCTCTTCGCCTCCGATCCCTTCCTCCGAGTAGGCCCGTAAAAAATTGGTATCAGAGGGACCTCTTCCTCCAACGAAGCTGCTGTCTGTAAACCCTAAATCCTCCAAAACCATTGGTTCTCGCTAGCGTTTGACGTCTCCAACCATATTTCGATTCAGCTCCATTCTCGCATGTATATAGCCTCTTCTCGACGCCTCAAGTCGATTACATCTCCAGTCAATACAAGCCTCCAACCGACGCAAGCTCTGTTTTCTCCGCCGATTGTGTCTCCTTCCAGCGACGCCCTTTCCAGCCCTTCCGCGTTGATTCAGCCGTCAGTCAGCCTCTTATTTTGATCGACGGGGACTTGGTACCTACTTCTACGATCTGGAACATCACACCTCAGCCGGTCTCTGCTTCTACGCTCCCAGTTTGTCCCCTTCTTGCACGCTTCTTCGGGTCACGCGAGATTCCGACGTGAATCCTCTGTGTCAGTCACGCTCGCCCTTCACGCGCATGAATCCTCCTCTGCATCAGTTCCCATATCAAAGCCCCAGCAGTTACGTACGTATCAGAACAGGTTTGTTGTGAAATCAACACATTGTAATCAACAATTATAATTCAAGCAGAGTATGGCATGGTCATAGTCTACTATGAGATAAACTAGCAATACAATCACAATAATTTTTAACTTCAACAATGAAAAAATGATGATTGACATGGACGAAAATTTTATGGAAAGTTTCTATTGCTGCCTCTTGTGTTCATATTGTTAAAAGTTCATGGATGACCACCTTATAAGATGTTTACCAAATAAAATGCTCCACATGTCCTGTGCTAAATGAAAAATTCTTCCAATTCTTTGATTAGTTTTCTTCTTCTTTAAGCATGCGCCAATGATTTTCTACCATCTCATCTTGATAATCCATGAATAACCAAAGCTTTGAACTGCACCATATGAGTGTTGCTATATATCTATTTCTCTTGTTTTCATGAATCTTCATATAATTGTTTTTCTGCTTCATCAAACCTACCTGCATCCAACCAGTTTCCTCCACATGTTCAGGTTCTTCATTTACGTAATGCCTCAGCTTGCTACCATCTTCCTCACCCAAAGCTTCAAGCTGCTGCCTTTGAACTTTCAAGGGCTATTACCTCTGATGCCACCAAGATTTGAAGGAGGCGGGTTTGCTCTGCTTTTTCAACTTTTTTTTATTTTGAGATGTTGGGGAATATCGACGAAGTACTTCCAAGAGCTATTACCTCTGATGCCACCAAGATTTGAAGGAGGCGGGTTTGCTCTGCCTTTTCAACTTTTTTTTATTTTGAGATGTTGGGGAATATCGGCGAAGTACTTCCAAGAGCCATCATGCAGCCGATCTAGCAGGTTTCGCCTTCGCACGGAGGATGAGGTTAGCGGCGGGGAGGATCAGCTCGTAGGTTTCACCTTCTTGCAGTAGAAGCTCTGCCGCTAGTCAATCTTCAAAGCTCCGCCGCTAGTCAATCTTCGAAGCTCCGCCGCTAGTCAATCTTCGAAGCTCCGCCGCTAGTCAATCTTCGAAGCTCCGCAGCTAGTCAATCTTCGAAGCTCCGCTGCTAGTCAATCTTCGAAGCTCCGCCAAGATTTTTCCTTCTTGCAGGTTTCGTACTCGCACGGGGAGGATGAGAAAACGCAGGTTTTCGAGCAGCAGGCGCAGGCGAGCGTGGGATTTCCGGGAAGCGAGGAAGAAGAAAAGCGATGTCGCGGGCGAAAAAGGAAAGACGTGCGGTTCAGAAAGCAACGAAGGGAACCGGGACCTGCGGTTTGGATTTTGACTGTACGTGACTTTTTTTTTAAACAAGGTTTTGATATATCCGCTCCACCAAACAAGAGATTTGCAAACCGCACCGGAGCCCATCAGCTTAAACAACACAGCATAGGTTGGATTTCCCAACTTACGATGGAAAGACGGACCCCTTGGGTTGGCTCACCAGGTGTGAGCAATTCTTTGGCCACCAATAGATTTCGGCTAGTGAATGTCTTCCTCTTGCCTCCTTTCATCTTCTTGACTATGCTCTGCTTTGGGCCACTAGTCTCCTCATCGACCAGCCAGGCCTAGCATGGAGAGAATGCAAACGCTTCTGTAACCTACGCTTCGGTCCTCTTGTACGCAGCAATCCTCTTAGTTCCCTCACGACAATACGTCAGACGGGCTTCGTGGATGATTATTTGGACCAGTTTCAACTTCTTCTGGTGCACATCATGCTTTCCCCAGAGATGCAGGTCGTCATATTCACCACCGGACTTCACGACCGCCTGCGACTTGATGTCGCATTTGAAGCCCCTCCAGACTTAGTGACAGCCATTAGTCTGGCTAGGCTGTGTGACTGTCACCTCCAACTGGAAAAGGAGGCATAATTGCCCACCGATACAGGCATTCAGTAAGGTCGTCCCGAGGGTCATCCAGCCCCACCGATCCGTAGACTATCTCGGGCCGAAATGATGGAACGGCGCGCACGGGGCTTATGTTATAACTGCGACGAGCAGTGCACTCGCGGCCACAAGTGCAAACGGATTTTCTATCTGCACGTCAAGAACTTTGATGATGAAGGTGTCGGATAAAGAGGACATCATTGATCTCCCTTGAGCTTGAGGTCAAACTCTTTTTGCAAGACGGGAGAGATGTTATGGGTCTTATTATGATGTTATTTATTACTATGTTGTTGTTTATTGCATTTATGTCGTCTTCCTATTTAGTTGCATTCCAAATCTGTCGTTGATTTCCTATTTATTTGCATTTCAAGTTTGTAATTTTATTTTCATTAAGAGTCAGTTGTATTTGTACGTCTATTTAAAGGACCCCTTAAGTCTTGTGTTGGTATGAAAAGAATTAATTTGTTTCCTTCCTCTTGTGAGATATTTATAGTTCTCTCCTCTAACGAGCAAGCCCCGCTTAGGCAGTCGCGGTGTTGTCAATTAAGAACTCAAGTCCATAATCCGGAATTTGAGAGGACAAGTCTTCAAACTGGTCCTGGTAGTTTGCGACAAATCCAGTTTGAGCCATATTTGCAATTCGACCCATTGGAACTTCATAGTCTGAGGCCGAATCGATCGAGGATCTCATGTTTAAATGATCCCCAATCATGACAGTAATTATTCTTAAGCAGTCCCTGGTACCTGAATATTGATATGGCTTGATACAACCAATATGTGGGATCTCCTTAAGAAAATCGTGGGAAACGAAAACTTACAAGTTTAAGATTGTAGGAATCTGGAGAATAATGTAGGTGGATGATCCCACCATTAGTTTGGATATGGTGTCCCCTGAATATGTTCCGGTGATGAATGCAAATTCTGAGGAATGCATTTGTATGGTGGACCTGGCATATCTTCTGACGACGAATGATTATTCTGAGGAAGTTGTGGGTATTTGGGGTCAAGAGAAATATTGTGCCTTTAATCCCTTCCGGGTTGTAATCTAGTGGGTAATTCTGGATGAAAACGAGCCTTCTGTTGCCTATTATAATGTGTCGATTCTTGGAATGATGAGGGATTTCCCGGTGATGCAGGAATAGAAATTTGGTGGTTCCTCTTGGACGCCCGACAATGAAGAAGATGAAGCACCTCCATCATTAATCTGAGCCGGGAACCGGGGTGGACCAATTTCCTTTTCCATTCTTTCGGAAGTAGCAACCAGCAGTGCTAGAGATCGTTGGATATCAGAGAACTTATGATGACATCCTGCTGGATTAATTGAAGTTCTTTACTTATTCTTTGCTTCATTCGTTGCTCCATTGCTTGGATATCTTAATGAATCGAACTGGATTTCTCATTAATGGATTCCTGGCATCGATCTAGTTCTTTCCACGTATCATCATTAAGATCTTGGTTGTTGATTATCTTTTCCTTGCCACGGGAGTTTGCTCCAGCCATTGCCAGATCGATATGGTATGGGACTCAACGATCAAGCTCTCAATGAGAGCCCCATTGTAACGGGTTGACGGCAACAATACTCTGGCGAGAGCTCGATACAACGGGGGCTAATCCTAATTACTCTAACACAGATAAAACTAACAAGTAATTATTTGATAATCAATGATAATGTCACTTATTACATCCCTGCTTATTTAAAGAGGATTAATCTAACAGACATATTGCTGTGACTGCCATCTGTCCAGTGTATTTATATCACAATAGAGCTAGTGACCGCCAGCTGTGCAGTTGGTGACCACTGTTGTCCCTTACTCCCTTATGTCTTTACTATTCTATCGTGGTTGCGCTCCGCCTGGTGTTCTTCTAGTCGTTGAGATCTGACATAGTGTGGATTGAAGGTTGATGGTCGTTGAACTGGTGTAGTAGAATAGTACCGCTACAGATCACCAAGGAAGGAGCACTCTTTCGACTACGGTCTAATCCTCAGCCGACCCAAGAAGAGATCCATGAAGAGGGATTCTAAGTTATTTAATTTTCTTGAGATAAAAAGATGCTCTTCGATGAATTCTCAAGATTAAATAAAGTTGACCAAACAAATATACATCTAAGTAATAGAACATGAAAGATAAATCACCTAAATAACTGACATACTTAAAATATAATAATTTTTAAACATCCCTGAATAGCCTGACCACCTCAATGAAGTAAAAAAAGCGCAAAAGGAGATACTAGCTAAAGAAAACACACGAGTAGACAACTGAATTCATTTAAATTTCAAAAACTACATCAATATCCAATCTAATAATGAGCAAAAGAAGACTCCATGAAAACAAGGGGAAAAGAAACAATCATCACCAATTTCAAGAAGAATATTGAAGAGAGCTTTCTTTAAAAAAATTGTTGGTTGCAAAAAATACCTCCAGAGGATCAGATTCACCTTCAAGCTCCACCATTACAGGTGCATTCATGCTGTTGGAAAAGAAGAATTTAATGAAAATAAATTACAAAAAACTAAAAGTTAGTAATCCAAGGAAAAGTTGAAATAAAAAACCTGATCTGAAGAGCGCGTGTGCCTAATATCGGTGCACGTTCATACTTTGTCATGTATTTGGATGTTTTCCTAGAACGCTCAACTGGTTCTTGCTCTTTCTCTTCAGCTTCTACACCAACAACATCATCCGGAAGATCCTCGTTGTTGTCTTCCTCTATCTCTGCACCTTCCTACATATACGCAATCAGATTAACCCCTTTGTTTAAGTAAAAAAAAAGTAGTCGAAAGTTAAGTGCTTAACATATACCTCAATTTCTGGTTCTGGGGGCTCATCTTCGTACATGCAGGCAAAATCATTCACAATGAGCAATTATGTCATCGATCCATTATTACAGAAAATCATAATTTTAAGTTCTTTTAGCTTCTCCGAAAAAGAAGCTGAGTTCTTGGCATAAGAATAAGAGAAGAAGATCAAATGACAGTTTTTACAAATTTTGGCATGGAAGTAGTTCTAATGAGTTTGTAACAATTCTCTGGTGGTAATTCTAAATACCTAATCAAGAAGAAGGCATGGGGTAGGGGAGACGAAATAGGGGTTGAGAGCAGAAAAATGAAAAAATTATTATCTTTCAATACTTGAACAGTACATTTCTCGTGTATTTAAAGGCTATAGAAACATTACACAATAATCAGCTTATAGACGTTAGAAACAATACAATAAAACACTTAAATCTTGTAATTATAATAGAATGAAGTTTGGCTTGATCATCATCGTTGATGTGTCTTGGAACTTGAGATTTCTGTAAACTGACCGCCATTTGATCTATTCTCAGAATGGTTGATTGCTTTTTGTGTTGGCCATTGAATCTCTGCGGGATTTGTAAGTCGTTGGATAGGGTGTACTATTGTATGTGTTGTTATATCCTTAGTCGTTGGATTGCTTGATATAAATCCTAGCCGTTGTAATAGCTTGCAATAATACTTTCCCCTTTAAAAGCTCCATCGCTTCATTTCATTGCTCAAAATAGCATAACCCTAATCAGTAGAGGAAAGGAAGGAACTTCCTGGCATTGTGAGACATGGATGCTCTAGCGATGGAGATGGCAGTGGATGTGAAATGAAGAGAAGATTCTGAACCTACAACTCTTGCTGGAGGATAATGCTCTTAACATCATCAGTCGTAAGTTATTATACCTCTTGTGTTTTTTTTTGTCGTCGTCTTCTGCATTGAGTGGTAATATTTTACTGCTGTTTTGCCAAAGTAACATTCTGTGGTCTTCTGAAGCGTTTCCTCTTGGTAGGCCATGTGGTGTCACCTGTGTTCCCTCTGTAGTTACTAGTTGCGAGTTGGTCCCAGGATATCTGGAGTAAATACGAGGATAGTCATGGAAAGTGGAGAGATCTTCTCAAGTACTATCCGCTGGGGGCAATCCATTCCAATGTATCAATCCTTGGAATATTTCTCGGCCATGCCACAAGAGTCGGCGAGTGTTGATGATGGCGAGGTGTTCATGCGGTGGCTTGTTATTCCAGCTTTGATTTGGAAGGGATATCACCCGGCGGTGTGGATCGCCGAAATAGGGTTTGCGTAAGGAAATATGAAAATCTGGATGGATTTTTGTCTCCGGAGGGAGGTGCAGACGGTAGGTCGTTGTGTCGATGACCTTCGTAATTTGATAGGGGCCATAGTATTTGAGATTAAGTTTACGACTGATGGTCTTATTGAGGAGAATCTGTTGATACGGGTACACTTTGAGAAAGACCCAGTCGCCTTCCTTTAAGGTCAAGTCGGTTCTTTTCTTATCAGCGTGTGCTTTCATGCGTTGTTGGGAGGATTGGAGGTTTTCCTGTAGGTGATGTATAATCACGTCCCAATCTTGCAGTGTCATTTTGACTGCTTCATTACTGATGGTGCCTGCACAGTCGGATAAAAGTCTAGAGGGTGGTCGACCGAACATTACCTCAAAAGGAGTCATGTCGGTCGATGAGTTAAATGATGTACTAAAGAGAAATTATGCTAGACTGAAGTAATTAGACCATTTTTGGGATTGTGAAAGTAAAATCTCTTAAATACTTCAAGGCAACAATTTACCCTTTTAGTGAGGCCATCCATTTGTAGATGATAAGCCCAACTATATTTAAGGTTTGTGCCTTGTATTTTAAACAATTCTGTCCAAAAAATGCTTAAAAAAATTGAGTCCCGATCAGAAATGATGAATTTTGAAATGTAGTGGAGTTTGCCAACAGTGTCCCAAAATAACTTAGCTACTATGAGTGTTGTAATAAGTTTTTTTAATGGGGCAAAGTGCACCGATTTGGAGAATCTGTCAACAACTACCAGTACTATGGAAAATGTTGAAGAAATGGGTAATTTTGTGATAAAGTCATGACCATAATTTCATTGGTGTGGGTAATGGTTGAAGGAGGCCATATGGAGAATGGTCAAATGGTTTTATTTTTTGACAAATATCACATTGATGTATATAGGTAGTTAAATCGGTTATTATGCCAGTGGAATTGGGTCTGTAGGCGATGTTGGGTGACTTTAATTCCCGAATGCCCCTCATAGTAACTGGAATGAGCTTCTTTGATTAATTTGTTTTTAATGGTGGAATTCTGTGGAATATATAATTGTATTTGTAATTGTTAAAGATATTAGTATTTTATTATTTAAGTCTATTAGTTTGTGAGTGGGTTTAGTCCCACATCGTGAGTCAAGAACTATGTGTCGTTGTAACTCCTACATATTACCCCATATGTGGATGAATAAATTGCACAAATTATTATCTCTTTCTCTCTTTCAACATGGTATCATAGCGGGAATCGAATCTAGGAAATTTTTCGGCACCCTAATTTGTTGGTGACCTAAAGTTCTCGGAAGCCTCCATCAGATTTTCGTCTTCCTCTCGTTTCGAGCCCTTCAACTGCGCAGCTAGGTGTTTTAGTCGCCTTAATTTGTTGGTGACCTAAAGTTCTCGGAAGCCTCCATTTGATTTCCGTCTCTTCCTCTCGTTTCGAGCCCTTCAACTACGCAGCTAGGGGGGCCATCAAGACATCCCTCTCCCGCTCCCGTCGACAAAATCGATCTTTTGATTCTGTCGACGGGAGTGGCATTCGACCCTCCCACGGTGTCTGTATTCTGCGACGGAAGTAGCATCTGGTCTCCTCGACGCTCTACGTTATCGTCGACGTCAAGGCTCCCTTCCGTTGTTCCTGTCTAGATCCTGCCGACATGTTTTCATCCTTGTCATCTCCCATCTTCTTCGTGAGATCGGTTGCTGGATCCTTTCTTCCATTGGCTTCTCTGTCGCAGCTCTCCTCTTCTTCCGCTGAAGATACTGTCTAGCCAGCTTGTTGCTGCTCTCCTTTCGTGCTTGTTGCAGCTCCAGTCCGATTGATGTGTGTGCTCTCGACTGATCCAAGTGGTACCTCTGATAATGGAGCCTGCTGCTGTATCGGGGTTGTTCTCTGCCGTTGTCGATGGTCCCCGCTACTGTTCCCTCGGCGTCTGTATTCTGCGACGGAAGTAGCATCTGGTCTCCTCGACGCTCTACGCTATCGTCGACCTCAAGGGTCCCTTCTGTTGTTCATGTGTAGATCCTGCCGACATGCTTTCATCCTTGTCATCTCCCATCTTCTTCGTGAGATTGGCTGCTGGATCCTTTCTTTCGTTGGCTTCTCTGTCGCAGCTCTCCTCTTCTTCCGCCGAAGATACTGTCTAGCCAGCTTGATGCTGCTCTCCTTTCGTGCTTGATGATGCTCTTCTTTCGTGCTTGCTGCAGCTCCAGTCCGATTGATGTGTGTGCTCTCTACTGATCTAGTGGTACCTCTGATAATGGAGCCTGCTGCTGTACCGGGATTGTTCTCTGTCGTTGTCGATGGTCCCCGCTACTGTTCCGTCGGATATTGTATCTAGCTCCTCGCCTCTCTCGAAGACTGATGTGTTGATGAAGTTTTTTTCTTTGTTTGTTAGTATTTTTTATTTGTATCTTCTTAGTTTTTTAGTGTTATATGCCTTCATGCACGTGTTCCACGTGAGGAGAAGTGTTCGTGATGAGGGCGACTCGGATGACTCTCTTTCCCGACTCCTGCCTTAGTCACACACGGCCTCCAGGCGTATTTCGTGTGTTGTTGTGTCTCCAAGCGTTCTGTATTCATGCACGTGTTCCACGTGAGGGGGAGTGTTCGTGATGAGGACAACTCGGATGACTCTTTTTCCTGACTCCTGCCTTAGTCACACACGAACTCCAGGCGTTTTTCGTGTATTGTTTGTCTCCCCAAATTTTTCTTCTTCGTTGTTGGGTAGGGGTGGTTTGACTTTTTTTGTTGGTTGACCTAGTTTCAGCTCCGGGAGCATCCAGTGTGATCATGGCCGGTTTGTGGACCAACGACGTGTGGCTTATGCCTGGTTGGATTATCCCCGGTGACACGCGATTGGGCCCCGGTGGCTGCTGTTTTGTCTCACGTTGCCAACCATCATTACCTCTCTTTTTATGATGTGTCAAGCTGAAGGTTTCCCCTTCGGCTTGAGGAATAGTGTTGAAGATATTAGTATTTTATTATTTAAGTCTATTAGTATGTGAGTGGGTTTAGTCCCACATCGTGGGTCAAGTATTATGTGTCGTTGTAGCTTTTATATATTAACCCTCTATGTGGATGAATAAATTACACCAACTATTATCTACTCTCTATCAACAGTAATAAATGTAGTCACTTTTTTTGTCATTTTGATATAATGTGAGGAGTTGCTTCTAAGGTGGTGAGTAGATTTTGAGAGAAGGCAAACGTTGTATAATTTGATGTTAAATTCTATAATAGTGAGGAAGTGGGAACATAGAGGACATTAAGAATGACTGGGGAAGATGATTCAGGAATTAAAGTCACTCTCGATAAAGGATCGGCTACTTTATTGGCAAGGTTGAAGATGTCGGATGTCGGGGACATGTCAGATTGAGTTTTTAGATGTCAGATGTTGAAGACATGTCGGAGACATTTTAAAATGTCGGATTCCTAAAAAAATATTTATATTATAAGTTATAACAACTTTGGATGTATGTTTCTATGCATCTGCTCTTTCCACCACCAGTAAACATTAAGACAAAATGCTAGCTGCAATATTTTATACTTGAACTGGGTGCAATTACCTAGTATTTCTAACTATTATAGTATCTATATCCTCACAAATATATATAAAATGAATGAATAGCAAAACATATGAAACATCGAATAGATTAATCCAGAAAATAAATATTTTCTCTTCAATCACAAAAAATTCTAAGGCCGACATAGCGGATTTGATCTGAAATGTCGGGCAACATAGCAAATTTGATCCGAAATGTCGGGCGACATATTGTAAAACACCATAACCTTTATATTTTCATTATGCAAGTCGCTTTCTGTTCAAACAGGACATGTCGGCCGACATTCAAAACACGGAATTATTGGTATTGCATTTGATGATATAGTCGTAGCCCAATAATTTGGCTATAAATGTTTGTTGTTCAGGAGTATGGATATTCTGTGTTAGTAGGTGATGAAGGCTCTGATGGTCGGTTAAGATAGTAAATTGATGGCCTAATAAATATTACCTCCATTTTGCTACTGTCGCGGTAACCGCATACATTTCCCGTATGTATGTTGATTTCTGTTGCATCAATGGGGAAGTTTCTTACTAAAATATGCAAATTTTGTATTATGTTGGAGCAAAACTTCTCCTATGCCTACTCCTGATGCATCGGCTTTAATTATAAAGGAAATCTTAAAATTTGATAGAGATAATATCAGAGAATGAGTTAGGCAAGTTTTTAAATCATCAAATGTTGCCTGGGTTTTTGCAATCCAAAGGAATGTCTTTTTGTGAGCTCTGTGAGTGGATAAGTGAGCAAAGCAAGGTTTTTGATAAATTTCCTATAATATCCGGCCAACCCCAGGAAAGCTCTCACTTCCTTTTGGTTTGTAGGCGCTGAAAAATTGGAGTGTTTGAAATGTTGTTTGTAAATGAAAATAGCGTTTGAAAGGTTGTTTGTAAATGAAAATAGTGTTTGAAAGATTGTTTGTAAATGAAAATAGTGCGTGAAAGATTGTTTGTAAATGAAAATAGTGCTTGAAAGGTTGTTTGTAAATGAAAATAGTGTTTGAAAGGTTATTTGTAAATGAAAATAATGTTTAGTAATGGTTGTGCTGAAGATTAGAATATCATCAAAAAAGACTACTATGAATTTGCACAAGAATGCTTAATTATAGAATTCATCAAGGCTTGAAATGTAGAGGGAGCATTAGATAAGCCGAATGTCATGATGGTGAATTCATATTGGCCTTGATTTGTTTGAAACGTTGTTTTATGTATGTCTTAATCAACCATTCAAATTTGGTGGTATCCTGAACCGGAAAATACATGAGGGAACCTTTGCCCTTGCATTTGTGACCGCCGTGTAACTTCTCATCGCAATTGTAACATAAACCTTACTCATTGCGAGATTGTAGTTCAGCTGGAGAGAGGCGTCTTAAGGGGGGAAATGAGGTGGTGTGGTTGTGTTAATCTTAGAGAGCGGAGGGCCTAAAAAGGATGGTCGATTGTAGGTAGACTTAAACATGAGGTCATCTAAACTTTGGTCGTCGTACATGCGGGAGAGTGAGTATGCGTCGTGTATCTCGATGGAGCGTTGAGTAAGAACAGACCGACGGATGTGTGGTTTTAAGCCGGACACAAACATACTAGTTAAGAATGCGGGTGTGAGCCCGGGGGTTGTTAAATATTCAAGCTGTTTTTTATATGCAAGAACAATTGTAGTATGTTGTAACTTGGTAAGGGCACAGGCAGGGTCATCATACGTGGATGGACTGAATCTTGTTATAATTGCATCTACAAAGAAAGGAAAGGATCATGTTGGGTGGTCATGTAATGTGGCTTGGTACCACCTAGAGGCAGGCTTGTCTAGATGTAGTGCAGCGAGAATGAAAAAATCTTGAGTACGAACATTGTTATATTGAAAATAAAGTTGGACTTCATAGAGTCAATTTGTGGTATCGCCCACGGAAAAATGCGGGCATTAAACGTGAATAAAAAGAGCGGGTGAGGAAACAACCAGGGATGCGTTAGGTGGGGGCTTGGTCCAAGAAATCCGGTGGAAGATTGTGCATGGTTGAGATCGAGCGAGCGAGTTGGGAATTGATTGTTGGCAGGATCCATAGAGCATTGGAGTTGATCAAATTGGGTCATCATTTCTTGTTTAAGACTGGCAAACTGATCGGCTGCTTGTTCGCGTGTCTCCATAATTTGTTGAACCAAAAAGTTTGC
Source organism: Dactylorhiza incarnata (assembly GCA_033032865.1). Taxonomy (NCBI): domain Eukaryota; kingdom Viridiplantae; phylum Streptophyta; class Magnoliopsida; order Asparagales; family Orchidaceae; genus Dactylorhiza; species Dactylorhiza incarnata. Next base: position 1,436,265 of record JAWHQI010000327.1, read on the forward strand.
TTTTGTTTGTAGTTTAGTGTTGATAGTCTTGTGGAGATCTTCTAACTGGGTATTGCGTAGCAGCTGTTCTTCGTGGATTGCATCCTTGAGATCGAAAAGTTGATTGGTGTTGTCTTTTGATCTTGTGTCGTCAGCCATTGTGGTAGTTCAAAACGAGAGCACCAAAATGTAACAATTCTCTGGTAGTAATTCTAAATAGCTAATCGAGAAGAATGCCTGAGGAAGACGAAGGTCTGGGGTATAGGAGATGAAACAGGGGTTAAGAGCAGAAAAATGGGAATTTTATTAATATCTTTCAATACTTGAACGGTACATTTTTCGCGTATTTAAAAGCTATAGAAACGTTACACAATAACTGACATATAGTTGTTAGAAACAAGCTTGTAGATGTCGGCCGACATGTCCAACATGTCGGCCGACATGTCATTTTTGAGGGAAAATCGCAACGTTAGCGACACAGATGAGAAAATTGGTGTTTTCTAGTATGGCGGCCGACATATTGGTTTATGGCGGCTTATGGCAGCGACATTAGCTGTTTTCTACCTGATGCTATTACCACTTGTTGTTTTCTGTTGTTTACTTGCTTTTTTCCTGGTGCTACCTACTGTTTTCTGTCATAAATCAAAGGCTAAAGCATACCAACTTCATATTTAACTTTAAAACACTACTAAAAGAAACCATGAATGTTATGCTTCTGTTTTTGCTTCTGTAATGCTATGCTTCTGTTTTTGTAGTACTATGCTTCAATTTTTGAAATGCTATGCTAATTAGCTACTGAATGTCTTCTTCTTATTATTCGTTTCTACATTGATATTATTTGATATATTTTTGTTTTATCACTTATGTTGCTTTTATTTTAATTTATTCAAAAATATTTATATTTTTTGTGTGTAGTATGAATTCATCAGAAGGTTCGAGCAATATTTCTTATTTATTATAAATTTACTAAACACCAGTTAGTATTTTAATCTTCTCATATGAATTTGAGTTTGCCCTTAATTAGAAAAAATAATTACCAACTAATTAAAAACATATATATATAATTAAAATCCAACATTTTGAAATTTCCCCGATATATCCCCCGCAATCTGACATCCGACATACAAAACCAAAACTGACATCTGACATCTGCAACCTTGGTTAGAAACAATACAAAAAACATTTAAATCATGTAATAATAATAGAATGAAGTTTGGATTGATCATCGCCATTGATGTGTCTTGGAATTTGAGATTTCTGTAAGTTGTCCGTCGTTTGATCGGTTCTCAGAATAGTTGATTGCTTTATGTGTTGTAAATATTCTGGCCGTTGGATCTCTACTGAATTTGTAAGCCGTTGGATAGGGTGTACTATTGTTTGTGGTGTTATATCCACAATTGTTGGATCACTTGATATCAATCCTGGCCGTTGTAATTGCTTGCAATAGATTTGAAAATAAAATCTAAAATGTATACAGTAGGAAAGAAGAGAGAGCATGGATATGAGAGGATGGAAATATAGAAGTCAAACTAGTATGATAAATCATTAACAGGATACTATTTCAACTGGGGACTGTCATGACAAAAAACCTGGACTTAGATGACCAAACTAATAAAGCACGACGTTACTCGAACAAAGAACAGAGTTTCCAAATGTTTTCTTATGTGTCTATTAACGAAGATAATATATGCATGCACAAATGAGAAATAATGAAAATATTGTGATGCATAAGAAAATTGTCAAAAGTAACAAACTTGTTTGCAAATTCAAATCATTGTCAAATCAGGTCTAAAACTAGATACAGTAGCTACTATAATCGACTTGAGGGGGTTTATAAGCCCATATCATATAGTCAGAAAAGCCAAAAAATATTTAATAACAATTTTGAAATCCTCACAAAATCTCGAGCGTGATATTGGGGGTTTCATTGTAGAGCTAATATCTCTGTTGTATTTCTCTCAATATTCTAACTCAGCAAGACAAAACATAGAGAAAGGCAAGTATAATTATAGCAACAAAAGGGAACTCTCTGCAGTCATTCTGAGCACTTGTTGAAGAAAGACCAGTCTAAGGAATTGGAGGGGAAACAATCAAAGTTCATTCGAGACGTCCGTGTGTATGCTAGGTACCACATCAGAGTTTTCATCTCCTCTAGCGAGATGCGAGAGTGAATTGCGGCCTATGGAAGTGTGGTTTATTCTTTCACCATCTATCTAAGTCGTCGATGCAAATTGTGACACTACCTCCATCTATCGTACTCATAGAAGTTATGCTGCCGAAAAAGATGAGAAATCGGAGGGCTCAAGGAAGAAGTTTGCATGCTCGGATAACTACATAGAGAGAAGAGAAATTGGAGGGTTAATGGAAAATATATGCAAGGAACAGAGAGGCCAACCCCATGTCCATATCGTTGTAGTCATCGTCCGCCATCTTACTACCAGCTTCTTCTTTCCTTGGAACTTCCCGCGGCCGCTCCCCGTCGCCGTTCTTCCAGTCGACCCCTGCGTGTGTGAAACCTAATTTGTGAGTGAATATAAATACAGAGAATAAATAATAGATTGTGCACGCTATAAAATGGACGGTCAAGAAAATAATAGATTGTGCACGCTATAAAGAAATATAATTATATTTTAGTATAGATATTACTTAAATTCACATGCATAATCCAATTCTTTTCAGTTTAGCACCATGATTATTGGGCAGACTGGTGAGGAAAAGTGAAGTGCTCAACTTAACTATTTTCTCTATAAGAATTAATGTCACAATGCTTCCAGAAAATCAATGAGGAGGCAAAATCTGTCAATAAGGCCACTGCAATGAGAGTTAATGTACAATGTTATCAACTCAGAATCAAAATAAATATTTTCCAAATTTTACTCCCGCTATCAAGAATGGATAAGTATGGGTGTGTAAAAATAGCCGAAGAACCGAGAATCGGTCCGGAACCGAACCGAACTAAGCGGTTCGGGATGGTTTTCATGGTTCTCGGTTCAGCTCTGGGTCCAAATTTTTAGAATCGGTCACTCGGCTCAATTCTTTGTTCTTACATTCGGTTACCCATAACCGATCCGAGAACCGAGTTATTGAAATTAAGTATCAGAAATATTGGAGTAGTCCAAGTTAAGTTAAACCTAAAAATTTTATCATTCCGAGTCATAGCCTCTTCAATATGAGCCTAATAGAGCTGTAATAAAAAATATGTCACGCAATTATATGCATTTGTTTGCTCTTCTAAAGATATGTTAGTGCAAATTGAAGAATATTATGTATGAATTTTTTTGCTCTTATAAGCATACAATTGTTTTAACATGTTATTTAAATAAAATATTTGTATTTACTATTTTCTTAAATGAAAACAATCGTTAAGAATGTTTACAAATACACAAGTTTATATGAAATTTTTATAATGCGTGAGTGGAACCGAGAACCCAATAGAGTTTTTCAGTTCAGATCTGATTCTATGCGTTGGTATATGAGTCGGCCCGATTTCAAAAAGTCAGAACCGAACTTATATGGATCAGTTCTTGGTTTTGGGTAGAACCGATCCAAATCGACCCGAATTGCATCCTAGATAAGGACATGGATGAAGTGGGGAAAGTTGCGCGGCAACAAAATGAAGTTGGAAGTACTCGATTTGATTATTATGTGAAATATTTTGAAGTCGGAAGAACACGTCAACCAACCGGAGAATAAGGACACCAAAGATGAACACAAGCTTTCACAATACTAATTTTGGTAGCTAGTTACAACTGAACACGGCTGAATACAAGTTGCATCCAACTTGAATCACAACAGCCAATAGAAAGTAAGACGTGATCACGCACAAGGTCCGCTTCTCCTCCGGAGCACACCGCGCTGGTGATACTCGCTCCGATACTCGCTCCTCGCTACAGAAGCTCGCTCCTCGCTACCGCCGGCGGTATCGCTAGCGCCAGACATTAGCTCTCCAACTCGCAAGCTCGTTGCTCACACTCCAAGCTTCTCGCGTACTCGCCACGCGTCGCTTCCTCCAATACTCGCTAGCGCGAGCGCTATCACTAGCGTCGGGCGCTATCTCCCGAGTAGGTACTCGCACTCCCAGCTACTCGCAAGCTCGCTGCTCGCCGCTTCGCCTCTTGTCGCTACCGCGCGCGCTAGCACTAGCGTCGGCGGTATCTCCACTACTCGCTACTCGCTCAAGGGAGCTGGCCGAACTTACTCCAAGTCCGATGCTCGCCTGCCGAACTTACTCCAAGTCCGATGCTCGCCTGCCGAACTTACTCCAAGTCCGATGCTCGCCTGGTGGCGCTCTGGTATCTCTAACTCGCTCAAAGTTGATGATACTCGCCAGATCCAGAATCGATACTCTTTAGAGGGGGGTACCCCTCTATTTATAGGCAAAACAAGGGGGTGGCGAGTATGAGCTAGCGCTGGCGCTAGCTCACTTCAATTCTAACACTCCCCCTTGAAGTGAGTCATATCACCTGACTTGTTCGACCACATCATAGGTTGCAAGTCAGCGTCTGCGATCTGGATAGCCCTCAATGGGTTATTCAACAAGAAGAATGTGGCGCGGCTACAACTAGCAGGGAAGAGGAGTGGGTCACTGAGAACCCTACTGTGGAGTTGGATTCATCTCCAAGTGCTACATCGTCATCTCGCTCGGGAGGAGCATCTGGCTCGGGAGGAGCATCTGGCTCGGGAGGAGTATCTGGCTCAGGAGGAGCTTCTGGCTCAGGGGGAGCTACGAACTCAATAAGCAGGGAGAGCACCGCTTCAGGAGGAGTTCAGAGAGGAGCTCAGAGAGGAGCTCAAGCAGAGGAGTCTACCGGAGTGGTAGATAGTGGCCAAGCCTTGAGGAGGTCGAAGAGGACCATCGTCCCGCCTGCTCGCTATAAGGAGGGGAACTTCGTGAGTTTGGTTTCCTACTTCTTCGCAGGACAACTCGATGAGAGGGAACCTGTCTGCTTTGAGGATGCTGCTGGCATCAAGGAGTGGGACGCGGTCATGATCGAGGAGATGGAGGCCCTTGAGAAGAATGAGACATGGGACCTGGTTCCCATGGTGGAGGGCATCAAACCTGTCACCTGCCAATGGGTGTACAAGGTTAAGAAGAGAGCTGATGGAGAAGTAGAGCGGTACAAGGCAAGGCTTGTCGCTCGAGGCTTCTCTCAAACCTACGGAGAGGACTACGGGGAGACATTTAGTCCTGTCGCAAAGATGACGTCGGTGAGGACGATCATCGCTCTGGCGGCGTGCCGAGGTTGGAAGCTGTGGCAGCTTGATGTGAAGAATTGTGAAATATTTTGAAGTCGGAAGAACACGTCAACCAACCGGAGAATAAGGACACCAAACATGAACACAAGCTTTTACAATACTAATTTTCGTAGCTAGTTACAACTGAACACGGCTGAATACAAGTTGCATCCAACTTGAATCACAACACCAAATAGAAAGTAAGACGTGATCACGGACAAGGTCTGTTTCTCCTCCGGAGCACACCGCGCTGGTGATACTCGCTCCTCGCTACAGAAGCTCGCTCCTCGCTACCGCCGGCGGTATCGCTAGCGCCAGGCGTTATCTCTCCAACTCGCATGCTCGCTGGTCTCACTCCAAGCTTCTCGCGTACTCGCCACGCGTCGCTTCCTCCAATACTCGCTAGCGCGAGCGCTATCACTAGCGTCGGGCGTTATCTCCCGAGTAGGTACTCGCACTCCCAGCTACTCGCAAGCTCGCTGCTTCGCCTCTTGTCGCTACCGCGCGCGCTAGCACTAGCGTCGGCGGTATCTCCACTACTCGCTACTCGCTCAAGGGAGCTAGCCGAACTTACTCCAAGTCCGATGCTCGCCTGCCGAACTTACTCCAAGTCCGATGCTCACCTGGTGGCGCTCTGGTATCTCTAACTCGCTCAAAGTTGATGATACTCGCCAGATCCAGAATCGATACTCTTTAGAGGGGGGTACCCCTCTATTTATAGGCAAAACAAGGGGGGTGGCGAGTATGAGCTAGCGCTGGCGCTAGCTCACTTCAATTCTAACACTCCCCCTTGAAGTGAGCTCCGGGAACAACTCCAAGCAATGAGCGAAGCCTCCGGAACGGCCCCGCAGATAGGGGCTTCGTGAATATATCCGCAAGGTTCTCTTCACTCCGCACATACTCCACAGCGATCAAGCCACCCAGCACCTTCTCTCTGATGAAGTGATGCTCAATCTCTATGTGCTTGGTCCTTGCATGACAAACTGGATTGGTTACCAGTTTCAATGCACTCTCGTTGTCCCCACAAAGCACAGTAGGTCCGCTGACCTCCTCGTCCACATCCTCCACTAGTCTCCTTAGCCAGACACACTCCTGAGCTGCTAAGGACGACGCCTTGTACTCGGCCTCCGTGGTAGAAAGGGAAATAGAGTCCTGCTTCTTGCTACACCATGAGATAGCAGCTGCTCCACACAAGAACACGTAACCTGATGTCGACTTGCGATCATCAGCATCACCTCCGTAGTCTGCATGCGTGTACCCATGCAGCTTGAAGTCAGACTTCTCTTCATAGGACAACCCCATCTCAAGGGTGCCCTTCACGTACTTCAGTATCCCCTTGGCTGCCTTCAGATGAGGCTTCCGCGACTCCTGCATATACCGACTAACTCGGCCGACAGCAAAGGCGATGTCCGGCCTCGTGATAGTCAGGTAGATAAGACTCCACATCAGTACCCGAAAGATCTTCGGATTAGGAAGAATCCTCTCTTCTTCCTTCCGAAGCTTCAGCCCAGCCTCCAGAGGAACGGAGCTGCTCTTCCCCTCCTTCATGTCGAATCTTTCGACGATCCTCTCGGCATATGCCCTCTGGGAAACATACAGTCCGCCTCTTCTCTTCTCAACTTGGAGGCCAAGGAAATGGTGCAGTTCACCAAGATCCTTCATCTCGAATCGTATGGAAAGTTGCTGTCTCAGCGCCGCGACCTCCTCAGGATTGTTCCCAGTCACGATCATGTCGTCGACGTATAGCAGCACCAACACGTGAAGACCTCCACTCTTCTTCACGAACATGCTGGAGTCCGAGTCTGAGGCATCGTAGCCGCAGAACTGCAAGTACTCCGCAATCTTCCCATACCAGGCTCTCGGCGCCTGTTTCAACCCGTAGAGGGCCTTCTTCAGCTTGCAGACATGATGTGGCTTAGACTTGGACACGTATCCAGGCGGTTGCACCATGAATATGTCTTTGTCAATCTCTCCATACAGGAACGCATTCTTCACATCAAGCTGCCACAGCTTCCAACCTCGGCACGCCGCCAGAGCGATGATCGTCCTCACCGACGTCATCTTTGCGACAGGACTAAATGTCTCCTCGTAGTCCTCTCTGTAGGTTTGAGAGAAGCCTCGAGCGACAATCCTTGCCTTGTACCGCTCCACTTCTCCATCAGCTCTCTTCTTAACCTTGTACACTCATTTGCAGGTGACAGGTTTGATGCCCTCCACCATGGGAAACAGGTCTCATGTCTCATTCTTCTCAAGGGCCTCCATCTCCTCGATCATGGCCGCATCCCACTCCTTGATGCCAGCAGCATCCTCAAAGCAGGCAAGTTCCCTCTCATCGAGTGGTCCTGCGAAGAAGCAGGAAACCAAACTCACGAAGTTCCCCTCCTTATAGCGAGCAGGCGGGACGATGGTCCTCTCCGACTTCAAAATATTTCACATATTATTCCAAGCTGACAAATCTGAAATTTTGCTTAATCTATACAATTTAGCACACTGGAGGAAACCTAGTTGTGAATTTGGAACATCTGCTGGCAAATCGAGAATCTCCTTGACAATGCAAGACTATAAGTTCTCAAAAGCTGTCATATTTCCTTTAAAAATTTGAAAAAAATCCCAATTTATGTTGTCAAATACTAAAATCACTATTTCTACTGTTCTAATGTGTTCATTGAACAATTACTGGAAGTAAACCAACTGAGGAATTGAGGATATTCCTTAGCCAAATAACAAATCGGTATTATGTACTGTGGAAGAAGAAAAAAGGATAAAACAATTCTCTAAACTTAGTGAAGAATAAGAAGAAAACTTGATAAAACACAAAAGTATTTTTATTTTCTTATCTTCTCGTACTTACAGGAGAAGTAAACAGATATATATGTGTACACAATATACAGTTTGTGTCAAATAGTTGTAAAGTAATATAAAATTAACACACCCCCTCAAGGCGGCGTATGTAGATCACAAATACTGTTGGGTATTGTAGCCACAATTACCTTGATTTGAAGAAGTGTTCCTTTGAACTAAGTTGAATTGAGTTGTATTTGATGTTGTTCTCTAGTTATGTGTTTGCAGGTTCTAAATTGCTAAGTGCACACCAAAGTCAGGTTGCAATGGATCACCAAACACAGTTCTAGACAATGTAATCCCTCATTGTATAGAACAAAGTGTTGGTCCATGTGTAATCTCTCTTTTGGAGTACACTTCATATACTCATAACTGAAGGTTTTCAAGGTTGAGGAGTGAAGTAGGCTTTCAGAAGAAAAGGAAATTTCTGCCAAGTCCATTCGTCGAGATGACTCGGGTCATTCCGACGAATCCCGACGAATGCTGACAGAGGTCTTTTTGGCTGAGTTGTGAAGAAATTTCTGAAGCCAAGTCCATTCGTCGAGATGACTCGGGTCATTCCGACGAATCCCGACGAATGCTGACAGAGGTCTTTTTGGCTGAGTTGTGAAGAATTTTCTGAAGCCAAGTCCATTCGTCGAGATGACTCGGGTCATTCCGACGAATCCCGACGAATGCTGACAGAGATCAATTTTGTCTAGGTTCTCAAGAAAACTCTGCAGCTAAGTCAATTCGTCGGATGCTCTCGTGTTCTCCCGACGAATCCCGACGAATGACGGGCAGACGGATTTCATTTCCTCGTTTCGTTTTTGAAATTTAGGGTTAGCCGACATGTACTGTACACGTGGCAATCCCTCCTTGTTTGTCGCCCTTCTCGTTGCTCTCGTTTATAGCCGTTGGAATGGATAGGCTATATATAGCTAAGGGTTAATTCCGTTTAACGATGAATCGTGAATCCAAGAGGAAAGACGTTGCTCTCTTCGTCCATCAGCCGACCTTTATCGCAAATCAACTGCTCCTTGCCGACAAAGCTTTTCACGATCCCTCTTGAAGAAAGGAGAATACTAGATCTCTGATTTTAGATCTGTCAAGTTCCTTTCAGATCTAGTTTTCTCCTAAGTTCAAGGTTTTTCAAAGTAAGATCTATTCTTCCTCTTTTAGATCCAGATTTCAGATTTCTATTTTCAAGGAAGAAGAAGATCTTTTGTTTTAGATCTGAAGAAAAGGACTCCTCCAAGAGTTCCTAAGTAGATTGTTTCTCAATCAAAGATTTTGTAAGATTTCTTTACAATATTCTTGTAGGAAGCTTGCTTCCGAGTTGTAGGAGTTATACTCCGAGTTGTAGGAGCGTTGTCTCCGAGTTTGTAGGAAGTTTTCCTTCCGAGTTTGTAGGAGAGTTTGTTCTCCGAGCTTGTAGGAGTTGTATACTCCGAGTAGTAGGATTTGTTTGATCCGAGTTCAGTGAAGTAGCCTAGTCTAGCCGGTCATGCTAGATAGGTGAGGTGGAAAGTGGACTACCCAAGATCGGGGAACCACTATAATTCTCTGTGTTGTGCTGTGCTCTTTTGGATTCTGTGTGCTTTTATTTCTAAGTTTTTTATTCCGCGAAAAGACATAGAATCCACCTATTCACCCCCCTCTAGGTGATTTAGGTCGCAACTAGATACTTTCAATTGGTATCAGAGCTAGGTTGTTCGCTATAAGGTTAACACCTTGAACAAGATCTTTAAATCTAGTTGCAAGAGCAAGTTTGTCTGAAATGGAAAAATCCAAGGATTCTCTCAAGATGCTCGTCTGTTCTAAGGAGAACTTCCCTATGTGGAAGGAAAGAATGAAGTTCTACATGGAAGCCACCGACCCAAGAATTTTTCAGATAGTAGAGGAAGGTCCCCATGTTCCTATGAAGCCATCGTCTATAAATTCAGCTATTATGATTCCCAAGAAAATGTTGGAGCTAGACAAAGATGAGATTGCCCTCGTCATCTTGGACAAGAAGGCAAAGAACATTATTGCTGGTGCAGTGGACGATTCAATGCTACAAAATCTTATACACTGCAAGTCTGCCAAGGAAATGTGGGACTCCATAGTTGTTCTTATGGAAGGAACCGAAGAAGTAAGGGATGATCGAAGATCATTGCTGAATCAAGAATATGAAGCATTCAAGCAAGATCCAAGAGACTCCATTTCTGATACTTATGAGAAGTTCTTTAAGATCGTCAATGGTCTTAAGAACTATGATCGGGAATTCACCGTTGGAGAACTAAATGACAAGTTCTTGAGATCCCTAACGAAAGAATGGGATACCAAGGCTATTGCTATCCGGGAATTCGGAAAGTTGGCTACGATGGAGCCACAAATTCTGTTTGGCAAGCTCTTATCACATGAGCTCAAGCTGAGTATTAGAAAAGCTGAAGAAGAGGGATGCTCCACCTCTGGAAGAGAGAAGACCGTGGCACTGAAGGCCAAAGAATCAAGAAGACATAAGGCCTCGTCTTCTGTCAGAAGAAAATCCTCAGATGAAGATGATGAATCAGATGCTTGCCCCTCAAGCTCTGATATGACTGATGGAGAGTTCTCTTCTCTCTCCAAGCAATTCAAGAGATTGCTCAGAAAAAGAAGCCAGAGGAAAAGTCAATCCTCATCAGATCATAGAAGATCAAGGGGTGATGATGAACATCACAAGAAGGAACACAACAACGACAGGTATAAATCTAAACCAAATAAATATATTTCGACTGATATTATTTGTTTTTGTTGTAATAAGCCAGGACATTTAAGCACGGAATGCCCATACAAGAAGAAATCCTTCAAGAATAAGAGGAAAGAAGAAAAGAGCTTCTTGGCAAAGGAGTCCAAGACTCTTAGTGACAGTGACTCAGGGAAGTCAAGCTCAGATGAAGAAGCCTATTTTGGGCTTATGGCACATTCAGATGAGGAAGGAAGTGTCTCCTCATACAAAGGGAAGGTAAACTCGCACACTCCTCTTTCTGCATCTGAAACTGATTCCGTTGAAAATGAAGGCTATTCTTCAGAGGAAGACTTAGATCTAATGGTTCAGTATAAAGCTATGTTGGAGGGATTTGACAAATGCCGCAAGGTAGTCAAATCTCAAGCACATGAGATTGCATCTCTCAAGATGGTGGAATCAGCTTTGAGGGAGGAAATTAAACAATTGACTCCTCTCAAAGATGAAATCCAACCCTTGAAAGATGAAATTAAAAGCTCCGCTGAATTATTAAATCTTAAGGAGAAGTTTATCAATGATTTAGAAGAAAAGTTAGTGGTGGAAAGGAAGATAGTTGAAAGCTTCTCCAAACCAAAAACTATCCTTCCAATCATTGAAAGATTTTCTGCTCCTGCGAAGGTTAGTGGTCTTGGTCATAAGGCCGAAAGTAGTAAGGCTGCTAAGAAAAGAGTTGTTAAAGGTAAGGGCAAGGTTGACCAAAATCAAACCCGTCCCCGATGCTTCGAAACAACTGCTTTCAAGGGACCTTATGAAAAAGTAATCCCCAAGGATTATGGTTCATTTGTACATGGATCAGTTATTAAGAAAGCACCAAAGATTAAATCAATTGTTGCTAAATCTCATGAAGAGAAGAAGGAGTCATGTGTGTGTTGCAACCACGAGACTTCTACTTCTAAGAATATTGCTCCTGCTAAACTCCCCGTTCAAAAGTTAAAACAGGAAAACAAGAGAAGATACAATCGATTTGATTGTTGGTGTTGTGGCAAGATTGGTCACTTCGCCATAGATTGTTGGTTTAACCCCAGAAATGTCAAGACTCCACGGGTTAACAATGTAAGAATGACCCCTTGCAATGTTAACACTCCGAGTGGTGTTAATCTAACCAGAAACCTAGGACCCAAATCCTTTTGGGTTCCTAAGGGAAATTAATCTGTGATTGCAGGTATGTCCAAAGGCCAACCAAAATTCTAATCAGGCACTTGGACAAGTGGATGTTCATGGTACATGACCAGAACATAGAAGAAATATAGTAAGGTTGTTGAAAAGCTTAGGAAATCAGTCCAGGCACTGAATTTCTAAGGGGGAGATAAGTCTAAGGGGGAGAAAAGATTGAGGGGGAGCTTTGAGCTCTCATGCTTTTTCTTCCCTATCTGAAGTAGTCAGAAAGGGGGAGAGAAGTTGTATTTGCAAGAGAATTTGAAGTTGGGAGGAATTGGCAAAGTTAGATTTGGCAAAGTTGAAAGAGAAAGTTGAAAGGGAGAGAAAGTTGAAAAAGTTAAGTTTTTAACTCTCCTTATCTATTTGATATATATTTATTTAAGTGCAATTCAACTCAGTACATAGGTTCTGACTTCTTCAAATAGGGGGAGATTGTTGGGTATTGTAGCCACAATTACCTTGATTTGAAGAAGTGTTCCTTTGAACTAAGTTGAATTGAGTTGTATTTGATGTTGTTCTCTAGTTATGTGTTTGCAGGTTCTAAATTGCTAAGTGCACACCAAAGTCAGGTTGCAATGGATCACCAAACACAGTTCTAGACAATGTAATCCCTCATTGTATAGAACAAAGTGTTGGTCCATGTGTAATCTCTCTTTTGGAGCACACTTCATATACTCATAACTGAAGGTTTTCAAGGTTGAGGAGTGAAGTAGGCTTTCAGAAGAAAAGGAAATTTCTGCCAAGTCCATTCGTCGAGATGACTCGGGTCATTCCGACGAATCCCGACGAATGCTGACAGAGGTCTTTTTGGCTGAGTTGTGAAGAAATTTCTGAAGCCAAGTCCATTCGTCGAGATGACTCGGGTCATTCCGACGAATCCCGACGAATGCTGACAGAGGTCTTTTTGGCTGAGTTGTGAAGAATTTTCTGAAGCCAAGTCCATTCGTCGAGATGACTCGGGTCATTCCGACGAATCCCGACGAATGCTGACAGAGATCAATTTTGTCTAGGTTCTCAAGAAAACTCTGCAGCTAAGTCAATTCGTCGGATGCTCTCGTGTTCTCCCGACGAATCCCGACGAATGACGGGCAGACGGATTTTATTTCCTCGTTTCGTTTTTGAAATTTAGGGTTAGCCGACATGTACTGTACACGTGGCAATCCCTCCTTGTTTGTCGCCCTTCTCGTTGCTCTCGTTTATAGCCGTTGGAATGGATAGGCTATATATAGCTAAGGGTTAATTCCGTTTAACGATGAATCGTGAATCCAAGAGGAAAGACGTTGCTCTCTTCGTCCATCGGCCGACCTTTATCGCAAATCAACTGCTCCTTGCCGACAAAGCTTTTCACGATCCCTCTTGAAGAAAGGAGAATACTAGATCTCTGATTTTAGATCTGTCAAGTTCCTTTCAGATCTAGTTTTCTCCTAAGTTCAAGGTTTTTCAAAGTAAGATCTATTCTTCCTCTTTTAGATCCAGATTTCAGATTTCTATTTTCAAGGAAGAAGAAGATCTTTTGTTTTAGATCTGAAGAAAAGGACTCCTCCAAGAGTTCCTAAGTAGATTGTTTCTCAATCAAAGATTTTGTAATATTTCTTTACAATATTCTTGTAGGAAGCTTGCTTCCGAGTTGTAGGAGTTATACTCCGAGTTGTAGGAGCGTTGTCTCCGAGTTTGTAGGAAGTTTTCCTTCCGAGTTTGTAGGAGAGTTTGTTCTCCGAGCTTGTAGGAGTTGTATACTCCGAGTAGTAGGATTTGTTTGATCCGAGTTCAGTGAAGTAGCCTAGTCTAGCCGGTCATGCTAGATAGGTGAGGTGGAAAGTGGACTACCCAAGATCGGGGAACCACTATAATTCTCTGTGTTGTGCTGTGCTCTTTTGGATTCTGTGTGCTTTTATTTCTAAGTTTTTTATTCCGCGAAAAGACATAGAATCCACCTATTCACCCCCCTCTAGGTGATTTAGGTCGCAACTAGATACTTTCAAATACCCAACTTGGCTTACTAGAATTTAAATTGCGGTCTTGTGAGTGTCTTGGTGAGGATGTCGGTCGGTTAAACTTCGAACGTATGTGTACGATGGTGATTTTTCCACTCTGGATTTGCTCGCGAACGTAGTGACAATCAATCTCAATATGCTTCGTTTACTCATGAAAAATGGGGTTCACGGTAATGTGAATGGTTGATTGACTATCACAAAATAGTTGTATAGATTCACAATGAGTCACCAAAAGATCAGTCAATAATGATTTATGCCAGACAAGTTCACCGCTTGCCGATACCATGACACGATACTCTGCTTCAGGGGAAGATCGCGAGACTGTGCCTTGTTTCTTGGTTTTCGAGGAGATAGGGGAGTTTCCAAGAGTGACTAAATATCCAGTGACGGATTTCCGAGTAATGGGGCAACTAGCCCAATTAGAGTCGCAATATGCCCTTAACTTGAGATCGGAATTGGAGCGTAGCAAAATCCCTTGATCCGATTTGCCTTTAAGATGGCGAATAACCTGTAAGGCGCCTCGAAGTGCTCCTTTTGGGGGTTATGAGCGAACTGTGAAAGGACATGTACGTCATAAGGTATTTTCGGACGTGTGATGGTAAGGTATATCAAGCGGCCCACGAGGCGGCTCCATGCGGCTCCATGCGCCAATTCCCCTTCGGCTAAAGCAAGTTTTTGACCATGTTCCATGGGTGTCTCGGTCGGTTTTGCCCCAAATAAACCGGTTTCCACAAGAATGTCCAAAGTATATTTGCGTTGGCAAAGGAATAAGCCACGAGAGGATCTGGCCGCCTCGATCCCAAGGAAAAATTTTGGAGCGCCCAAGTCCTTGATGTGAAAACAGGAACTTAAGTAACCTTTAAAAGTTTTACATGCTTCAGGATTATTGCAAGTGAGCACAATGTCGTTGACATAGATGAGCAGTCCCATGAAGATGTCACCCTTATGATAGGTAAAAAGGGAGTAATCAGACAAAGATTGAATGAAACCGTACCGTTTGAGGGTCTTGTTTAATTTGGTGAACCAGTTTCGCAAAGCCTGTCAGTGCCCATAAATAGATTTGTGTAACCAACAAACGCAATGACCATGATCTGTCTTGAACCAGGGCGGAAGTCTCATGTACACCTCTTCATCAAGGCCACCATGTAAGAACACATTATTGACGTCTAACCGGTGAATTTCCCATCCGCGTGTTGCAGCGACAGAGACGAAGACCCAGACCGAGACAAGTTTAGCAACCAGTGCAAATGTCTCATGGAAATTCAAGCCTTCTACTTGCGTGAATCCTTTTGCAACAAGACGGGCTTTGTACCGCTCCACGATCCCATCAGCCTTATACTTAATTTTATAAACCCACTTGCAATTGATTCACTTCTTGCCCACCGGTGGCCCTTCGAGAGTCCAGGTCTGATTCGCCCCCAAGTAAGCGATCTCCGCAGCCATAGCATCCCACCATCTTGCATCACGGACAGCTTCAGCATAACATCTAGGCTCGACATGCGAGCTGATGACCGCCAAGATTCGTCTATGTGACTGCGAGAAATTGGCAAATGTTACATAATGTGCTAAGGGATAAGGAGTACCTGAGGATGAGAGACTGTGAGACAGCTTTGCGGGGAGGTAAGAGTTTGTGCAGTCAACGTCAAAGGAACAAGTTTAGTATTTGGTTGTCTTATCAGGTTTCTGGATGACTGCAGAATAAGTAACGTAATCCTTGAGGTGTGGAGGTGGTTGTACAGGACGACGCGGTCGACAAGCTTCAACGACATTTGATTCATCAGTATTATTGGCCGAATCGAGGCCAATACTCGAACCAGACACATCATTTTGGGTAGATGCAATTATTTCAATTTCCTCTAAGATAGTGGGATCTTCATTATGCATTGTTGTAGATCTTCATTATGCGTTGTGATGGATTGATCATAGAAGGAGTTGGTCTTGCTTGTCGGATTAGCATGCAAAAAGGAAAAATGTTCTCATGAAATAAAACAACTCTCGAGCAGAAGAAAATTTGTTGTTTTAGGTCGTATAGTCTCCATCCTTTCTTCCCATGTGGGTATCTAATAAGAATTCACTTTCGACTTCGAGACCCAAACTTATCCTTCTGCTTGAGTTGATTATGTGCATAACACAAATAACCAAAAAGACGAAAGTGGTGGTAGGAAGGGGGGACACCAAAAATAATCTCGTAAGGGGCTTTCTTATGGAGCATGACGGTGGGAGTCCGATTAATAAGATAAGCCGCTGTGAGAATGCACTCCCCCCAAAACTGATTGGCAACGATGCTTGATAGCGCAGGGCCCGAGCAACTTCAAGTATGTGCCTATGTTTGCGCTCAACCTTCCCATTGTGTTGGGGTGTGCTAGTGCAACTAGTTTCATGAATTATGCCATTTTCATTGTAAAATTGATGCATAGGTCCATCAAACTCTAGACCATTATCACTCCAGATCCTTTTGACAGGCTTCCCAAATTGGGTTTTCACTAGTCGACAAAAATACATTAAGGGTTCATTCGGCGTGGAGGTAATGACTTTCGGGAATTAGCATTGGGAAAAAGTAAAGTCATTTTAGGCATTCAGCACGAGGGAATTAAGCAGGAATCGGCTTTCACGCAAATACCGGCGGCATTAGCCTTGCTCTAAATACGTGAATCCTGAATTCTTACCTCTGCGCCTAGTTTTTCCGTGGTTTTGCTTCTCTCCAAGTGCGACGCTCCAGTAAAATGATAAAATGCGATCTCTCGCTTAGGTACGCTCCTTCCTTCTCCTCTCCTTCCTTCTCCTCTCCTTCCTCCTCCACCTCTTCTTCTTCCTATTTTCTTCTTCTTCTTCTTCCTGTTCCGCTTCATCTTCCTCTTCTTTTTTTTCTTCTTCTTCTTCCTGTTCCGCTTCATCACATTCTTCCTTTTTTTCTTCATCCTATTCTGTTTCATCATCTTCTTCTTATTCCACTTCGTTTTCTCATTCTTCCTATTCATTTTTCTGTTTTTCTTCTGGTGGACTTTTGACATTCCAGCATTTGGAGAGCCTATAATTTGCGAAGAAGACAAAGAAACCTCGACGGGAGACGAGCTTATTTTTATTTTGGTCTTCACATTCTTCTCTTGATTTCTCACAAACTCGTGAGAAGATCTCATTGTTGGAGTCTATGTTCCGCATCTCTTTGTTTAAGAATAACAAATACCGTGTTGTATTTGATCTCGTATTTTGTGTGTTTATAGTGTGCAGGTTGTACAGGAACTATAGCTACACATCCCTATGAATAGTTTGCTGATTGGAAATGATTCTCTGGAATATGAGCTAACGCCCCGCGTTAACTTCCATTGAAAAGAAAACTGCTGAGAAGGAAGTTGCGTTCGACGAGTGGAACCTGCGTTCGACGAACGAGGAGCTCCGTTCGACGAAATTTCTTGCGCTCGACGAATTTGCGCTCGACAAGCTGCGTTCGACGAACGAGGAGCTCCGTTCGACGAACGAGGAGCTCCGTTCGATGAAATTCCCTGCGCTCGATGAATTTGCGCTCGACAAGCTGCGTTCGACGAACGAGAATCTCCGTTCGACGAACTGAGTCTGCGTTCGACGAATTTGAAGCTCCGTTCGACGAAAGTGTTTCTGAAAGTGGAGGTTAGATCTTAAGTTACTCTAGAGGGGGGGGGGTGAATAGAGTATTAAAACTTTTCCTTAGTTTTTATAGCGGAATTAAAATAGTATTATATATAAGTGTAAGCAGTGTGAGAATTATATAAACAGAAAAATTAAGTAAATGAAATCACACAACAAACAGCACAAGCACAGAAAATAACCAAACACAGAAGACACAAGGAGCTATAGTAGTTCCCCAATAAATCTGGGTACGTCTACTCTTCTACCACCCTTGGTAGGAATCCACTAGGATTTTTGATCAGGTGCCCTCACACCAAGGGATTTTTGTTCAGGTGTCCACACACCACAGAGCTTTTGTTCAGGTGCTCAAAACCAACTAGATTTTTTGATCAGGTGTCTTGCCACCAAGGAGGTACACTTTTGAAGGGAGTATTAACCCTGTACAAGAGAGGTAAGAAAGAGTTTATAGTGTTCTTCTCTGTCAAGATGCTGAGAGAAGACTCTAGTGGATGTTGTTGTAAAGCTCCCCCTGTCTGATTGAAGTATTTGACAGAAGATGGAGAAACTTTCTCTTGAAAACTAAGATCTCCTGTAGCAGATTGATCTGGAAGAGCAGGTTCTTCAGATTGCTTGTTGCTCTTTTAGAAGATCTGAATTTGCAGCAGATTCTGAGAGAATGCTCTTGAGGAAGATGTTCTCAGAAGAAATTTTGTGCTGCTTGTAGAAGAAGAAGAAAAAAAATACTTGTTGAGAGGTCTGTATATCTTTCTTCTTTTTCTGCTGTATATATCATTTGTATTCTGTAATAGAATAATGTTTGAATTCTGTCGACTGATTCATATATGTCCAAAAACAAAAAAAAAACTGTCTTTAATGTATTCTATATTTGTGAATAGAATAATCAGTCTTTAAGACATTCTTGGAATAACAACAAAACTCAAACGACTCTGGCAGGTCCTTTAATTCCTTGGCCGTGAAAAGATTCCTTTTCATTAAATGTCAACAGCTATTGCTGTCTTGGAAAAAGGAAAGAAGGGAATATATTAACTGAGTTTAATATCCTTCCTTATCTGTCAGAATACGTCCAAAGATATTAAATAGATCCGTTATAGTCGTCGTTTTGCTGTTAGGATAAATAGAATGTAGCTGATAACAAATCTGGGCTTCAATAAATGATCTGTCGAACGCTGGCTATAATCTGTCGAGCGCCGTCCAGAAGATGTTGAACGCTGGCTGGAAACTGTCGAGCGCTGTCCAGAAGATGTTGAACGCTGGCTGGAAACTGTCGAGCGCTGTCCAGAAGATGTTGAACGCTGGCTGGAAACTGTCGAGCGCTGACAACAAAAACTGTCGAACGCTGGGAGCCATCTGTCGAGCACTGCTAGCCATTTGTTGACCGCTGGGAACCTTAGATTTTATCTTAAGTTCTAGCTAATTTATCAGCCTAAAGACTTGACCCTTAAACTATACAATGGGGTCAACTGATCCTAATCAGTACATAGTGATCCTAGCCCAAAATAGTAAAAAGGGTTGCTCCAACAATCTCCCCCTATTTGGGTTAGGATACTATTTGACAAATAAATCAAATAATAAATAACACAAAGATAAACAACAGAGCAGAAATATATCTGACAGAATTGAAATGCTTCAGCAGATAATATTGAAATAAAATGTTCTGAGTTTAGAAACATTTATACTGAATTCAAGTAGTTCAAAGACAGAAGGAATTTGAAACTGTACTTTTTCACTGTGAGGAAGGCTTGAAAATGATTTCCCTGTTGGGATCTTCAGCTTGCTTCTTGCTCATGTAGCAATTTTCTGGACTTATGATTGTTTGAGATGTAGTAGGAAGAACTACTGCTGCTGGATACTTCTTTAAAAATCTTTCAGCATTGAAAAATTTTCTGGAATTGTACTTTTCAAGCTCTTGCTTTCTGAATTCAGACAATGTAGAAAATTGAGAATGGTCCTCACCTTCAGCCTTAGCTTTATTGATCTGAGCAATAGCTACTGATTCTCTGAATCTAGCCATGTGAGCTATTTCATCTGTTTCTTGAATTTCTGGAGAAGGAGACCTTTCAACAGAATCATTTGCCTGATCTGAGGTTTTATTATCTTGAAGATTCATTCTGCTGTGAAATAAGCCATTTGAAAAAGTATATCTGTAATCTGAAATTGGTCTGGAAGAACTTGAGGGAGGAGCTCTGGCTGGTGTAGAACTTTGAGAGCCACTGGAGCTTTTATGAGTTCCTTCATATCTCCTAGACTGCTGGGGGGAAGATCTAGAGAAGGAGGAAGACATCCCTGCTGATCCTGCTGCTGGAGGAGGAGGAGGAGGGTGATTGAACTTAACTGGATTATCAGGAATATAACCAGTTTTCTTGAACTTCTTTCTTCTTTTCTGCTCATTTCTAGAGAGTGTCATCCAATGATGTGAGACTTTGTCAAGAGAGATATTGTGGAGAATATAATATGGGATATCATTATCTGGATTAGGAGGCTTGGGGATAGCTTTAGACTTAGCCTTTGTTTTCTTTCTTTTCCTTGACAGTGTATCATCAGAATCACTATCATTATCTTCTTCATCAGAATCAGAAGAAGAGATTGGTGTATCATATAAATCTGATATCAATTTAAGAGCTTTGATCCTTTGCTCTTCAGCTTCATAAGCTTCATCTTCTGCTTTCCAGATCTCATCAAAGTCTGGAATTGGAGTTTCATCAAAGATAAAAGTTGAAAAGTCAGAATTTGTGATTGCTTCTTCTGACATTACAACTAGTTTTTCTTCTTGACTGAGAGCTTGATCTTGAATGAAAACTGTATCTGTAATCTTAACTCCAAAACTTCTAATTATCTTATTTAACAGAGCTTCATTAACTGGAGCAGTGTATGGGACAATTGCTCTAGAATAATTATGTTGTTGAGGTAAAACTGGTAGAACTGTACTAAACTGAGAAAACAAATAAATAATATCTATAGAGGGATTAATAGAAACATTATTTATTTCTTCTGGACCTGGCAGAACTGGTTCTTCTGAAATTGGAAGAACTGAATTTCCAAGTGCTTGAGCATCTGGAGCATCTGGAGCTTCTTCATCAGACATCTCCCCCTGCCTAGCTTCAGAGAAACCTGAATCTAGGCCCCTAGAAGAAGGGACAGATTGAAAGGAAGGGAAGGAAGAAATCTTTTCAGATAAAGCAGAAATAGATTGAACAATTGGAGCAAATTTTGCATCCAATAACTGGTCTATTTTGGGAAGGATGAGACCAAGTATCTGATCAGCTACAGAGAAAAGATTTAAATAAGTGAATTCGTGAGAATGAGAGGAGGATGGCTCAGAAGAGGGAGGAATAGAGATTGGTACAAAGATGTTTGAGACATCTGCACCTTGTTGAGAGGGTTCTTGATGAGTAGAAGAAGAATGATGGATAGGGCATTGGGAATCATTATGAGTAGGAGATGGAGGTGGCGAAGAGTGATGAGGGAGGAGATCAAAAGAAGGAGGGGGAATGTCATCAATATGTGTAGAAGAATTGTAAGGTGGAGATTGTGCAGGGGAAAAACTTTGAGTAGTAGGAGGTGGGAGAGGAAGGGAGGAGACCAAAGGAGGAACTTCTGGAAGGGTTAGGGAAGAGACTGAATCATTCCTTGTGTCTTCAGAAGCTTGCTTGACTGACTTTGGATTCTTCTTTGGAAATACCCTTTCCCACTTAGCAAAGAGAGCTGAGGTCAGCTTCTTGCTAGCATTGATTGTTACCTTTGGGGAGACCAGAAGGTCTGGATGCCTTTCCTGCAGAACAATTCCTAAAATTCTTCCAAAGCTAACATTCTCCTTGGAAATCTTTTTCTTAATCAAATTAAACAGAAGTGATCCCCAGTTCACTTTCTTTTTCTCCATCAAGGCCACCATCAACAGAAATTGGTGCCTTTTTACATAGTCATGTCCTGTTGTTTTTCCTAACAACACTTTGCCAACTATATCTGATAAGAATTTGTATTCCAAGGACAGATTTTTCTTAAGCAGATGATTAGGGTTTCCAGAGGAATGACCCATTTTGACTAAAGCTGCTTCAAATTCATCAGAACTAATTTCTATATCTTCATCACCATTCACAAGCCCAAAAACGTCAGTTAGAATGGTAGGGGTAAGAGAAACCTGGTGTCCTGAGATTGTGTCCGTCAGACATTCATCTTCCTGCTTAACTGTGAATCACCATTCTTTGATTTCAGCTTTGTGAAGCTTTATCCTCAAGCTCATTAACTTCCTCAACTGTTGCTCTTCAAAGAGTTGAAGGATGTCCTTGAAGATTTGATCAGATGTTGCGAAGGATTCCATATCTATGTCGAACCCAGCATCGAACTTCATGGAATAGAGCAAGGCTTGAGAAATCGCCATTGAGTCCTGCAAAAGAAGAGAAAGATCAAGTGCAAAAGGGGAACTAGAGGGAAACGATTTCTGTAGGCGCGCTCTTAAGAAATACAAGTAGTAAATATATATAAGAGAGAAAGAGGCGCATTTGTGGAGCGGCGTTCAGCAACTAACCTTGATAAAGACAGAAGTTGAAAAGACTTTAAGTTTTTGTCAGACAGCGTTCGACAAAAAAATATCCTTTTCGTAGACCGCTGTTCGACAGGTAACATTTCTTTATCGATTTTGAAAATATAAGGTTTTGTCGACCACCGTTCGACAAATGATATAAATTCGTCGTTCTCCGTTCGACAAATTTTTGAGGTAAATAGAGAACTTAATTTACTAGCAGATTGAGTCTCCATCTATCATTCCAAGTTGATTTATAAAGAAGATATGCTTCTTTTCATCCAACGGCTTGGTGAAAATGTCAGCTCTTTATAAATCAGTAGGAATAAATTGTAGGCAAATTTTATTTTTATCCACATTATCCCTAAGGAAGTGGTGCCTAATTTCTATGTGTTTAGTCCTACTATGGAGAACTGGATTTTATGCTATAGAAATTGCACTAGTATTGTCACAAAATATAGTTGAATTATTTAAGTTGACTCCATAGTCTAGAAGTTGATTTTGTATCCACAATATCTGTGAGCAGCAACTGCCAGCAGCTATATATTCAGCTTCAGCTGTTGATGTTGACACAGATGTTTGTTTCTTACAAAACCAAGACACAAGCCTATCACCAAGGAACTGGCAAGTCCCTGATGTGCTTTTCCTGTCTACTCTGCATCCAGCATAATCTGAATCTGAGAATCCAGTTAATTCAAATTCAGATGATGTTGGATACCAAAGTCCTAGATTAGGGCAACCCTTTATATATCTCAAAATCCTTTTTAGCAAAATTAAGTGAGATTCCTTGGGGTTAACTTGAACCTAGCACAAATACAAGTAGCAAACATTATGTCAGGCCTACTTGCTGTTAAATAGAGTAATGAGCCAACAATTGCTCTATATACTTTTGAATCAACAGGTTTCCCTGATTCATCATTATCAACAACAGCATTTGAGGGCATGGGTGTTTTCATGATGGAAGAATCTGACATACCAAATCTTTTCACTAATTCCTTAGCATACTTAGATTGGGATATGAAGATTCCATTTGAAGTTTGCTTCACTTGGAGACCAAGGAAGTATGATAACTCACCCATACTACTCATTTCAAATTTAGATTGCATTAGATTTGAAAATCTTTTGCACAAATTTGAATCAGTAGATCCAAAAATAATATCATCTACATATATTTGAACTAGCAGAGTTTTATTTTTATGTATCCTGAAAAATAAGGTTTTATCTATTAAACCCCTACAGAAATTGTTTTCCAAAAGAAAACTAGCTAAATTTTCATACCATGCTCTGGGAGCTTGTTTGAGACCATAGAGAGTTTTCTTAAGCTTAAATACAAAAGAGGGTTGAGTTGGAGAGAGGAAACCTGGGGGTTGTTCCACATATACTTCTTCTTTGATTTCTCCATTCAAGAAAGCACTTTTTACATCCATTTGATATACCTTGAACTTTTTGTATGCAGCAAATGCAAGAAATATTCTGATTGCTTCAAGTCTTGCAACAGGAGCAAAGGTTTGATCATAATCAATCCCTTCTTCCTGTGAATATCCTTGGGCTACCAGTCTTGCTTTATTTCTTACAATGTTGCCTTGTTCATCTAGTTTGTTCCTGAAGACCCATTTGGTGCCAATCACTGGATGGTCTTTTGGTCTAGGAACCAAATCCCATACTTTGTTTGTCTCAAACTGATTGAGTTCCTCTTGCATAGCAATGATCCAGTTGGGATCTTGTTCTGCATCTTTTATAGTTTGAGGTTCAATCTGGGATAGAAAGCATGTGTGCATCAAGTTCTGATGTACTTGATTCCTTGTTTGCACACCTGCTGAAATATCACCAATTACTTGTGATATTGGATGATCTCTAACTGTGATGTGGTCAACAGTTGGAGTTGGTTCAGTAATAATTTCCATTTGGGGAATTTGTTCAGCTGCTATATTCTGTGGAGGATTATCTGTTGTTATCTGTTCTGAACTTTCAGCAAAATCTGGGATATTTTCTTCTTCACTCTCCGCAGCATTCTGCTGTTCAGGATTCAGAATTCCTTCTTTATGTAGAGCTAATTGATCTAGCTGCTCACATAATATAGGTACCTGCAGATTTTCTATGGTAGAAGAAATCTTCTCCTTGTAAAACATGTTAGTCTCATCAAAAGTAACATGCATAGATTCTTCTATCTTGAGGGTAGATTTATTATAAATCCTATATGCTTTGCTGGTTATTGAATATCCTAAGAAAATTCCTTCATCTGATTTTGGGTCAAATTTTCTAAGGTATTTCATATCATTATTGTGAATGAAACATCTACACCCAAATGATCTAAAATAGCTAACCTTAGGTTTCTTCCCTTTAAGTAATTCATAAGGAGTCTTTCCCTTAAGCTTGTGTATCAAACTTCTATTCAGAACATAATTTGCTGTGCTCACAGCCTCTGCCCAAAAGGATAGGGGCAAATTAGCATCTGCAAGCAATGTTCTTGCTGATTCAATTAGAGTTCTATTTTTCCTTTCAACTACCCCATTTTGTTGAGGAGTTCTAGGAGCTGAGAAACAATGCCTGATACCTTCCATCTCACAGAATTCTTGCATAAGAAGAGACTCAAACTCACTGCCATGATCACTTCTGATCAATGCAACTTCAGCAGAGTACTCAATCTTTATGCTTTTAAGAAAGTCTGTAAGAACTTTAAAGTTATCTGACTTTTCTCTCAAAAAGAACACCCAAGTGAATCTAGAGAAGTCATCCACAATAACTAGAGAGTAAGACTTCCCCCCTAAACTCTTTGTTGCTATAGGTCCAAAAAGGTCCATATGTAGCAAATATAAGATTCTAGGTGAATCACTTTTAGATAATGCTTTAAAGCTGTTTTTAGTTTGCTTGCCTAGTTGACATGCCCTACACAAACCTTCTTTCTTATATGATCCCAAGGGTAAACCTCTAACAAGTTTGTCCTTAGATAGTTTAGCAATGGTCCTAAGGTTTACATGTCCTAGTCTCTTATGCCAAAGATCACTAGGTTTACTTGTATCACTAAATAAACAGACTTCTGTAGTAGATGAATTGAAATTTACTAAGTATATATTACCTTGTCTAATGCCTGATAAAATAGTAATACCATCAGTAGATTTAATAAGGCATTTCAATTTATTAAAGGTTACCTGATACCCTTCATCACATAATTGACTTATGCTGATAAGGTTATGCTGCAGTCCCTTTACATAGGCTACCTCTTTGAAGGTGACTTCTCCAACTTTGACTTTTCCATAGCCTTTGGTCTGTCCACAGTTGGAGTCTCCAAATATAACTTTTGGTCCAAGCTTTGCCTTGAAGCTGTTCAGGTTTGACTTGTTCCCTGTCATATGTTTTGAACAGCCACTGTCCAAATACCATTTATCACTTGTTCTTGGACAGCCGTGTACCTGCAAAAACAAAGACAAAACAAATCTATTTGTTCCTGACCCAGATTACCTTGGGTCTTTTTGTATTTCCACAGAAATCTGAAATAAACGACATTTCAGGCTGATCCTTATAGCCTTTGGGATGATATCTCCTTGGAGGTATTGTCCACTCAGTAAAAGGATTTTTAGTGTGTTTAGAATTAGAATTCCTGAAATTCTGTGTATAGTGTTTGTTCGACAGATTTGAGTAAATTTGTCGATTGCCGTTCGACGAATGTGCTTGATTTCGTCGAACAGTGTCTATGTAATTACTATACTGAACATCTGTTTTCAGTTTTCGTCGATCGCCGTTCGACAGATTGAAATCTTTTTGTCGAGCTTCGTTCGACGAATTCTTCTGAATTCTTTTATTCTCTACAAACTTGCTTGAAACATCTTTATTCACTTCTACAGCCTTTTTGCTCTTAGTAGAATTGAATATCACTGGAGTAGAGAGGATGTTTTTCTTAAGAAGGTATGGATCACTTGATGATGCACCCAAACCCAGCTTGCTATTAAATCTAGCATTCACTGTTCTTGTGATGTCCATCAGCTTAGCACTACTGCCATTGAGGAATTCTTCATATTCCTTAGCTTTAGACAACTTGTTCTCAATGAGAATAATGTGTTCTCTAGAGGCAGTTAAATCTTTCTTAAGATTAACATTTTCTGCAACCAGTTGATTCATTTCAGCCAACTGATTTCTGAGAGAGATTATCTCTTTCTCAGATTTGATTAAATCTAAGCAAAGACCTTTGAATTCATCTTTGAATTCACTAGAATTGAAATCAAAACTAGATATTACCTGGTCTGCATTATCTTCTACTTCTGATTCTGATTCTTCTTCATTAGAATTGTTTGCTGAGGCATTGATTGCCATCATGCAGAAGTTCTTATCTTCTTCATAGCATTCATCATCACTGGATGAAGAAGCATTTCCTGACTCACTGTCTGAGTCATAAATGGCCATTAGACATTGGTCATTTTCCTTTGATTTTTCTTCATCATCATCAGATGAGCTGGATGATGATTCAGATTCAGTGTCACTCCAGGATTCTGCTATAAATCATCTTCCCTTCTTTTTGTGCTTGTGGGAGGAAGACATGCTGGAGCTTCTCTTTTCTTCTTTATCCTTTTTCTTATCTTTCTTTTGCTTCTCTGGACATTCTGTCAAGTAGTGTCCAGATTTCCTGCAACCAAAACAAATAACTTCTTTAGGAGTTGATTTGTCATACCTTTGCTTATCTCTTGATCTGGATTCTTTCCTTCTGAAATCATTCTTAGCCATTTTGTAGAATCTTCTAGCTATGAGGCTCATGAGTTCATCATCTTTTGGAGCCTTTTCTTCTTCTGCATCAGCTGCCTTGAAAGCTATGCTCTTCTCTTTCTTTGGTGCTGGAGATGAAGTGGATGCTTCAGCTTCCCTGGACTTGATGAGCTGCTCATAAGATTTGAGCTTGCCCAACAAAGTTTCAGTGGTGATCTCATTGAGACTTCTGGCTTCCTTGATTGGCCAGATCCTTGAATCCCAAGTGCTAGGGAAGCACATTAGGATCTTGTCATTAATCTCTGTTAATGAGATTTCCTTGTCCAGAGTCCCGAGTTCACTTATAATTACACTTAACCTAGTGTACATGTCTGCAACTGATTCTTCATCACCTTTCTTGAAGTTCTCATACAGAGAGATCGGGTCTGATCTTCTGTCTTTCCTTTCATCAGCAGAACCTGCAACAATTGCAGTTAGGGTATTCCATATATCTCTTGCTGAAGTGCACTCAGCAACTATTTGGAATATATCATCTGACATGGTTTGTGCCAATATATTCATTGCTTTGGCATCTGCATTCTTGTATTTCCTCAATGGATCTATGTGTCCTGGAGGAGGTACAGCATTGGTTGATGATTGTTCTTGTGCTGGTGGAGGTCCTGTCAAAATAGAATTATATATATCCTCATCAATAGAATTCATGTAAAGCCTAATCCTTGCTTTCCACAATGCAAACTTACTAAGATTGCACATAGGAGGTCTTGTGCTTGAGTATTCCTTGTTTTGTGCCATGAGTTTTAAACAGAAAATAAATAAAGAGAAACTCTAAATTAAATTAAGATCTAATTGATCTTTGTGATCCAGATGTTAGTCTGTAAGTGAGATCAACCTACCTCTGATACCAATTGAAAGTGGAGGTTAGATCTTAAGTTACTCTAGAGGGGGGTGAATAGAGTATTAAAACTTTTCCTTAGTTTTTATAGCGGAATTAAAATAGTATTATATATAAGTGTAAGCAGTGTGAGAATTATATAAACAGAAAAATTAAGTAAATGAAATCACACAACAAACAGCACAAGCACAGAAAATAACCAAACACAGAAGACACAAGGAGCTATAGTAGTTCCCCAATAAATCTGGGTACGTCTACTCTTCTACCACCCTTGGTAGGAATCCACTGAGATTTTTGATCAGGTGCCCTCACACCAAGGGATTTTTGTTCAGGTGTCCACACACCACAGAGCTTTTGTTCAGGTGCTCAAAACCAACTAGATTTTTTGATCAGGTGTCTTGCCACCAAGGAGGTACACTTTTGAAGGGAGTATTAACCCTGTACAAGAGAGGTAAGAAAGAGTTTATAGTGTTCTTCTCTGTCAAGATGCTGAGAGAAGACTCTAGTGGATGTTGTTGTAAAGCTCCCCCTGTCTGATTGAAGTATTTGACAGAAGATGGAGAAGCTTTCTCTTGAAAACTAAGATCTCCTGTAGCAGATTGATCTGGAAGAACAGGTTCTTCAGATTGCTTGTTGCTCTTTTAGAAGATCTGAATTTGCAGCAGATTCTGAGAGAATGATCTTGAGGAAGATGTTCTCAGAAGAAATTTTGTGCTGCTTGTAGAAGAAGAAGAAAAAAAATACTTGCTGAGAGGTCTGTATATCTTTCTTCTTTTTCTGCTGTATATATCCTTTGTATTCTGTAATAGAATAATGTTTGAATTCTGTCGACTGATTCATATATGTCCAAAAAAAAAACTGTCTTTAATGTATTCTATATTTGTGAATAAAATAATCAGTCTTTAAGACATTCTTGGAATAACAACAAAACTCAAACAACTCTGGCAGGTCCTTTAATTCCTTGGCCGTGAAAAGATTCCTTTTCATTAAATGTCAACGGCTATTGCTGTCTTGGAAAAAGGAAAGAAGGGAATATATTAACTGAGTTTAATATCCTTCCTTATCTGTCAGAATACGTCCAAAGATATTAAATAGATCCGTTATAGTCGTCGTTTTGCTGTTAGGATAAATAGAATGTAGCTGATAACAAATCTGGGCTTCAATAAATGATTTGTCGAACGCTGGCTATAATCTGTCGAGCGCCGTCCAGAAGATGTTGAACGCTGGCTGGAAACTGTCGAGCGATGTCCAGAAGATGTTGAACGCTGGCTGGAAACTGTCGAGCGCTGTCCAGAAGATGTTGAACGCTGGCTGGAAACTGTCGAGCGCTGGTAACAAAAACTGTCGAACGCTGGGAGCCATCTGTCGAGCACTGCTAACCATTTGTTGACCGCTGGGAACCTTAGATTTTATCTTAAGTTCTAGCTAATTTATCAGCCTAAAGAATTGACCCTTAAACTATACAATGAGGTCAACTGATCCTAATCAGTACATAGTGATCCTAGCCCAAAACAGTAAAAAGGGTTGCTCCAACAGTTTCCGTTCGACGAAATTGTTCCGTTCGACGAAAGTTTGTTCTGTCACGAAGGGTGCGTTCCTGGCGGGCGGTTTGCAAGATCCTGATGGTGGCGGTTTTTCCGTTCGACGAAGGGTGCATTCGACGAAGGCGAGTTCGACGAAATCAGTTACGTTCGACGAAAATTTGTTCTGTCACGCTCCCGACTTTATGCACGATGTCAGCAACTGTCGTACATGATTCACTAACGCTGGGCGTTATCCTTAACGCACGCGTTAGCTTCCAAGGCTCTTTAAAGTACATCCCCTTTCATTCCAAAATGAATATAGATGATTCCAGAATTCTGATACTTTGGAGAGAGGTTCGTGTACAACAAATTAAGAGATCTCCCTTGGGCTAACATGAAGATCTAAAGAAGATTTTGAAGGAGAAGGTCTACAACGCATATTCCATATGAAGGACGGTCGTTTCAAGAATGCCAACATCTACATCGACATCGTCTTCACCTTCAGAATTTCTTGGGGAGTTTCTCTTTACTTATCTTGTAATCTTTTATTTTTCCTTTTGTAATTTGTGTGGAGAAATTGTTCGGTGAGAACGTCAGATTCCGGGAAGGATTCCGTGGGTAAATTCGCTTTGTGTTGGCGACTAGGTCCTTGTGAGGCTTAGGGGGTAATTCACCGCCTTGTGCGTGGCGACTAGGTCGAGAGTAGATCTAGGGGGTGGCTAGAGGCCTCATCTGGGGATAGATAGGCTATAGCCAACCGGTCCTTGGGAGAAGGACCGGTGAAACAACAAAAAGAGTTTTTACATATTTTCGCCTTGATTTCTAGCGTTATAGAAATTAAACATTTGTGTATTCAATTTATTATGAAATAAAATCATGTCACTTAATGTTCTATTCAATTGATTTTATTTCCTCTTTGAGAATGTTTTAATTTCTATTTCCATCAATGTATTAAATTTAACATTTGTATAATTATCTTTGAAATTCAATAATAATTTTCATTATCTCTGATGTTCTGGAATTGTATTTAATTTAAGATTTCATAAGTAAAATCACTATGGCAATCTTTTTGTTCTGAAGAATATTTTCTGGAGAGCTAACACCCAGCGTTAAGACTTATCTGGAATATTTAAATATATTTTCAATTATTTAAAAATGAATCTTCAATATAATCTTATCTGGAATATTTAAATATATTTTCTTATAAAATATTCTGAAACTTCAGTTGTAAACTCTAATAAATTTAATTAAGATTTAAATTCCATAAAACCCTTATTCACCCCCCTCCCCTCTAAGGGCGCTGTAAGATCCAACACGTGGTATCAGAGAGTAGGCTATTCCAATACTGCTTCACAACCGGGAATAATGGCGCTTCATGATCTCGCATCTTCTAGAGGGGATAATTTTTATGAAAATGAAAAATCATTATGTCCACCATTATTTATGGGTGAAAATTATAATGGGTGGAAAACACTTATGGAAATATTTCTTAAGACTTTGGATATTGAAATTTGGAATATTACAATTAAAATGCCCCCAAGTATTTTAAATAAGAATGAAATGTTTTTAAATGCCAAATCTATGAATAGTCTATATTGTGCTCTAGATCAAAATATTTTCAAACTTATTTATACGCTTCCTACTGCTTTTGAAGTTTGGAAATTTCTTGAGAATACTTATAGTCTTCCTTCCACAGATGATGAACAAGAGAAATTCCTTATGGATCCAAGAGAAGAAATCGACGAGGACTCATTCTTGGAGGAAGATCAATCTAAGAGAGAAACAATATTGAACTCAATTGATGGCAAAACATCAAGCAAAAGAGAAGACGGAAACTATAGCAAGGTAAGAAAATCTAAATCTTCTCTTTTAGTAACTAATTCTATTTCTACATTTCGTGTGCTTAATATTGCTAAACGTAGAATTAAAAATTTGAAAAATGCTAATTTCAAACTACGTTTAGAAAATAAAACTTTAAAAGCAAACGCTAAAGTAGAATCTTATATTGATGTTTCAAATTCTCTTTCATGCTCTTTTATTAAAATTCCTACTCCTTGTTTAGATTGCAATCTTAGAAAAGAAAAATTCAAGGATATTGAAAAAGGGCTCTTAGTTTCAAAAAAGCATAATGAAAATTTGATAATTGAAAATGATGCTTTAACTTGTAAGTTAATATAATTAAAATCTTTTGTTGAAAAAGTTCTAATTTCTAGTAATGACTTTCATCATAAGATTTTGAATAACAAAGATAAATTAACTTACAAAATCATTTTTAAAAAGGATCATTTTCATACATCAACTCAAAAGGAGTTTAGTTTCAAAAAGAATTATGACCCTCACAAAATTCTTAAGAGTCACTATTATAAGTCTCAATATATTTTCAATCATGACTCAAATTTAAAAACTCCTTTTTCATGAAAATCAAATTTCAAAATATTATCCTTCATATTATATGAGTATGTCTATAAGAAAGAATGGAAATAAAAATCATCAAAATAAGAATCAATCTTTTAAAACATATTGTAACCCACTCTTTCAACATTCACTTCTTAAGAAAGACCATCACTCTTATAAACTCTCAAAGAATCCATATAATGAAATTCATTATAATTATCAACATCAATGTATTTTGAAAAATATTTTTAATAAACATAAATCTCAAATGAATTATTTTTCAAACAACTATCATTCCAAAAAGATGTCAAATAATCATAATATGAATTTAAACGATAAACAACCAAAGTATGAATGGAGGCCCAAAATTAAAAATGAAACACTAACTCCACTTATAAAGGCCCATTCATCACTATCTTTCCAAAAGCCTACACGATGTATTTGGGTACCCAAAGGAACCATCACACATGGTCCCCTTTGGATACCTAAATCTCTCATTCACTAGGAATCATTGTATTGCATGAAGTAGACTTAATTATAAATGAAATATCATTACTTTACTTCATGATATGCTTAATTGTTTTTTTTATTGTTTTTTTAGCCAACTTGTTAATGATCACTTTATTTATCATGAGATATGACTTTCATTTTAAGCCTAATATTTAACAAATCAAATTGAATATAAAGTCATAATTTTTTAAGTGATCTATCCTTCCTTTTTATATATTCTATCCTTTTTAAATCCATTGCCTATAAATATCTTATATTATCATTATAAATTGAATGCTAAATTTTTTTAACTGATATTATCAAGACTAATGAAATTACTTTCAAAATTGGATTTAAAAGGATTTTTAGGGGTCTTAGACTAAAGTATTAAATGCACAACTAATTGTATATTTGTCTATTTTTCATTGCTGCATATAATAGCCCCTATATTGAAAATCATAATCGAGAAAAATCAGAATCAAATAATATCAAAAACAATGTGTTTTAAATCAAATATAGTAACTCTGTTGCTAACGCCAGGCGTTATCACTAACGCTGACGGTAGCATATTTTCCCAAAAATTCTGATTTTCTCTGAAAAATTATTTTTACTATCATTATTGTCAAATACCTTGTATTTATTTTGTCTAATTTCTAAAAATTAAAATCAAAAAGAAAATTTACAAAAATGATGAATATGATTTCACAATCACCACCATGATCTATTAATATCCTATGCTAAAATTCACCATAATCATATATCATAATTCATGATCCATCAAGACCTATCTTAAATCAACTAATTCTATCAACCTTAGGAATTATGAAATATATGATTGCAATTGGTATTATAGTTTCATATCTTATTTTTTGTGTGTGATGTGCATCTTTATTGTTTACATGTATCTCATTATCTGTAGACCTATGAATTAACTTGATATCAACAAGATGAAATCAAATAGAATTGTCACTTCTTTCTAGGTCTATGAAAATTCAAAACTCTATGTTTGAATACATGCAACTCAATCTTATATTTGTCCATCTTCACTTAGCTTTGCACCATGTTGTCCTAATTCATCACACTAGCATTATCACTTACCATTGGTAGAAATCAATGTCCATGCTAGTTATATATCTTGTAATGCTAAAGTAAATTATATTACTAAAATATGAAAATCATAATTTCTTTTGTAGTTATTTGCATGAATAAAATGTATTCTAAATGGATTTAAAATCAACAATCGTCGATATAATTGTAAATCCAAAACTAATCATGCAATTATAACATAGTTTATATATTTAAGGCTTACACGCTTAGTATGTCCATAATCAATAAACCTATGACATGTGCCTTACAATAACGAGGGTGTAGGATTATGTGCATTAGAGACCTACCCTCTAAGTCATGTCTTGTCCTTAACCAGGGAGGGTTCCAGTGGGGCCTTGCGAGGCACTAGGGGGAAAGAGTGCTAGGTTGAGCGTCGTCTTTTGTATACATATGGGATTAACACCCCAACCTACGGCATGTGTGCAGCTCCTCATGCCCATCCGTCACTTAGTACGGGGCTAGAGTGTAGTCATATTGTTGAGGTATCTTGATCTTAAATATACTTATATTATATTCATTGCATGAACATTATCTCACTCTTTATGCATAAATCATCCATCTCTTCAATCTTTAACTCAAACATCAACTTTTCAAATTTAAAACTCATTATCCTTTATATGATTTTATCTTCTAAAAATGATGTTTATGTTTAAGAGTGCTTATTATATTCTTTTGCTAAGTCTACCACTTATGCTCATTCATGTCTATTATTTTTAACATCATGGTTTCAACAAGTAGTATCTTAAAATAGAATGCTTACTTTATCATGTTAGCTATGTTGCTTACTACTTTATGTTACATCATGCTTATATTTTTCTCAACAAGTAGTATTTAACAAGCTTTTGAGTGCATCCTATTTTTCTTCTCGACATAAAATATATTACTCCTTATCATACATACTCACTCCTAAACCCTCTTTTGATTCTACCAAAAGGGGAGATTAAATTGCATAAATCTAATATTTAGGGGAGTGCATTATAATAATATTAAACAAAAAAGGGTTCATGTATAGCAAATTAAGAGATCTCCCTTGGGCTAACATGAAGATCTAAAGAAGATTTTGAAGGAGAAGGTCTACAACGCATATTCCATACGAAGGACGATCGTTTCAAGAACGCCAACATCTACATCGACTTCGTCTTCACCTTCAGAATTTCTTGGGGAGTTTCTCTTTACTTATCTTGTAATCTTTTGTTTTTCCTTTTGTAATTTGTGTGGAGAAATCGTTCGGTGAGAACGTCAGATTCCGGGAAGGATTCCGTGGGTAAATTCGCCTTGTATTGGCGACTAGGTCCTTGTGAGGCTTAGGGGGTAATTCGCTGCCTTGTGCGTGGCGACTAGGTCGAGGGTAGATCTAGGGGGTGGCTAGAGGCCTCATCTGGGTATAGATAGTCTATAGCCAACCGGTCCTTGGGAGAAGAACCGGTGAAACAACAAAAAGAGTTTTTACATATTTTCGCCTTGATTTCTAGCGTTATATAAATTAAACATTTGTGTATTTAATTTATTATAAAATAAATCATGTCTCTTAATGTTCTATTCAATTGATTTTATTTCCTCTTTGAGAATGTTTTAATTTCTATTTCCATCAATGTATTAAATTTAACATTTGTATAATTATCTTTGAAATACAATAATAATTTTCATTATCTCTGATGTTCTGGAATTGTATTTCATTTAAGATTTCATAAGTAAAATCACTGTGACAATCTTTTTATTCTGAAGAATATTCTCTAGAGAGCTAACGCCCAGCGTTAAGACTTAACGCCAGGCGTTAACAACAGTTAACAAAATGTTTGTTTCAATTATTTAAAAAGGAATCTTCAATATAATCTTATCTGGAATATTTAAATATATTTTCTTATAAAATATTCTGAAACTTCAGTTGCAAACTCTAATAAATTTAATTAAGATTTAAATTCCATAAAACCCTTATTCACCCCCCCCCCCTCTAAGGGCGACGTAAGATCCAACACTCATGACTTAGGGCTTTGTTTGTGATCCCACCGACGGCCACGAGAAGATTCGAAGAAAAGACGAAGAAACCCGATAGAAGACGATCTTGGTTTGAGATTCAATCTACATTGATTTTAATCATTGTCTTCTATTGATTTCTCCCAAACTCGTGTTTTTGAGCATAGTTTGCCATCCCCATAACTGTTTGTAAACTTTTTTTTGCGGATCATTTATCCCAAAATTTGTGTAGGATATATCTTCTTGTAGTTTTTTTTTGCAGACCATTTGCGATCCTTATAATTGCTTTTGGAGATCCCTATAACTCTTTGAGATTTTTTTTCCTGCAAACACAGTTAATTTATAAACCCTAATGAATTAGTTCATGAAAATAATGTTTAATTCTGTTTTTAATATAAACGTGTGCAATTTTATGGATTTTGACTTGTATTATACTAGTGAATTTACAAATTCGCAGTTCATCATAGCGGAAACTTTAAATGTTATAAATTTGTATGTGTTTACCCCTTTTAGTAAGTTTTATTTCAGACTTCTTTATAAAAGTCTGAAATTTTTTAAAACTCCGGTGAAATCTGAAATCACGTGAGAACTTAGAAATCTGAAATCCCTTGAAATCAGAAAATTTGCTAGAGTGTTAAGAAAATGATGAATCTAAAATTTTGCTGAAGTGTTAAAAAAATGAAGAATCTGAAATTTCTCATTTTCCTAGAGTGCTAAGAAATCCAGTGTAATCTGAACTATGTTTAATTTGAAGAAACGATGAGTTATAAGTTTCTGATCTAGTTTTAATTTGAAGAAATGATAGCCTATAAGTTTCTCTTTTTGCTGAAGTGTCCGCCATATGAGTTTTAATTTAAAATATATCCTGTGAAATTTGATCTCACAAGATCAAATAGATCTAGTTTTTGGAAAAATTATTATTATTGTCACTGACCGGAAAAATTTGTTAGTCCGATCAAAAAATCTTGATATTTATTTTGAACTTCAATTATTATTACTATTTTGATTCAATGATTCAATTTTAAAAATTATAAATTCCTGAAAGCTAATTCAATCGTGCAGCCGAACAGCTTTTAGGTCTCAATTCCAATTTTGTTCACTGAATTCTATCATGCAGCCGAATAGCAGAATTGATTTTCTGTCAAAGCCAATTCATGCAGATATTTGTTTTCTGACCAAAGTCAATTCCAGAAAGTCATTACCTGCGCGCCGAACGGACCTTAATAGTTTGTCGGCCTCATTTTTAACCTTAAAAAGGTATGCCCAAATGCCGCGGCTATGGTCATCCACAAGAGTGAGGAAGTAATATGCACCACAAGAGGACGGTGTCAGATATGGACCCCATAAATCGCAATAAATCAACTCAAAACATTCAATAGCATTGTCCTTACTTAAGGGAAAAGGAGATCGAGTTTGTTTTGCTCGATAACATGCATCACAAACTTGATCATTCTTCAAATTAAAAAAAGTTACCAAATTCAGAAATGAAAGATAAATGCTGATTAGACTGATGCCCCAGGCGGCGATGCCAAATAGTGTACTGATTTGGATGTTCCACTTTCAATGCTAAATGTGGCTTGACATGCGCAAAACAGTATACCCCCACCCGAAGCTCACCCGCTCCAATCAGTGTCCTCGAGGTACGGTCATGTATCACACAAAGCTCAACAGTGAACTAATAACTTTAAGCTAATGTAGTAAATAACTCGCACCCGTCATATGATTTGAAGCCCCACTATCGAGAATCCAAAGAGGAGTGTCGAAGGCCTTACCATAAAGCTTATCGGAACATTCGCCAATGCGGTCAAGAAGGCTAAGGAGCCTCTAAAGTTGTCGTGTGATAGATTAGGTGTAAGACCCCTCTCCCGCACCAGGAGAGTTCCCGGATCTTAAGCCCAGAACCGCCGCCTTACGGGGATGCTAGCACTCAAGTTAGCCATCTCCGCAAGACGCCGATCCTGCCGGCAAGCATGAACAACCAGGCCAACCAGAGATAAGAAGTAAAACTAGCACATAAGTCCACAATCACACGCATCTGTATATGTATATATATCCAAATGAAAACTGTCCATCAATGAGTACAAGAAAAGAAAGAGAGAAAGGGGCTTATGCCCAGTACAAGTCTGAAAGAATAAAAAGAAGTACAGTTCTCTCTCTCACTATATAAATCTATGCGGAAGCTACAAACATAAACATCTCTCATCGAACACCTGTCTAGTAGCGGTAGTAATACACGACATCTGTTCCTCAGGTTCTGTCTCCCCTGCCAGCTGGACTCCAGCTCCTCGGTTACCTACGGTCACCACCGACCGTTAGTCATAAAGACTAAGACGATTTTGTCCCCGCCTCCCTCTGCGACTCCTAGGCACCGCGCGGGAGGAAGAAGCGGAGGACAACAAAGTGGAGTAATCAAAAGCAGATGACAGATATTCTACGCTATCAAGAGTATAACATATAAGTTCTATGCTAGCAATATGAACCAGTAAACAGTACTAAAAGCAGTAAAGTAATATCGCAGCAGAGAAATAAGTAAGCATAAAGAAGCAGTGCGACGCAAGTAAGGTAATTTAAAAGTAACCATTGATTTATAGGAATGCCCATACAAACCTATAGACCAAGGGGTCGTTTAGCAGGGCCTATCGTATAAAAAGTCCCATACCAATTTATATGATAGGGGTAGGGGTTGGAATGCAATGTTCATGCTATGTCATGCAAGGTATATTGTTATGCTATGCTCATACAAGTGCAACTCACACACTACGACTCTATGCGCATAGACCTTTAGTTCCCCCTTTTTGGAGCTAGCAAGACTCCTCGGATACTCCCGTAGTGGCAAACGGAAGCGGTGGGTTGGGCCTCGCCCACCTCTAGGTTGGTATTCACACTACCTAACCTAGACCTATCGTACACCTCAACACAAAACCGTGGAGCGTCTGCGTACTCTTGCTGACTGGACCGCCAGACTTTCTAGGCTAAGCGTATATACCACACTTGCCGAGTCAACGTATTGACGTCAGTGTGAACGTCCGTCCAATACAGAAGACCCACCACCTTCAATGCACATGCAACATGTTCTACAATCTATCTTCGAGCCATAAGCTCCCCGGGCTAACCTGCCCGTCATTAATAACCTTCCGAGCCACCGGCTCCCCGGACCAACCCGTCCGTACCAACAAACTCTACTGAGTTGCAAGCTCACCTGACTTTCAATCCGCTCTTTCAAACACTGAGCTTACTGCTCGCATCACCAAACAGACTAGGCTCCCGCAACCACGGGGTGTGGGTGAGTGTGTTATTAGATTATTCTTGTAACATCTTATCCCTATGGTTTACGTTTAATCTTGGATTCCCGAGGGTTATCCTGTAAAGGGCTCGCTACGGTATTAGGAAACTACAATGGGATGACA
The DNA here is from genome assembly GCA_033032865.1 of Dactylorhiza incarnata. Lineage (NCBI taxonomy): Eukaryota > Viridiplantae > Streptophyta > Magnoliopsida > Asparagales > Orchidaceae > Dactylorhiza > Dactylorhiza incarnata. The sequence goes on from JAWHQI010000327.1 coordinate 1,474,839, forward strand.
CCCCAAAATTCCCTTTCCCAAGACACTTCATATTACTGAAATCTACCCATAAGATTACCCTCTTATCATTTCACCTGAATTAACCTCAGCGCTTTATGACTCTCTAAGGGGAAGGACGATCTTTCGTCAATCCCGAGCACAACCTTACCCACAGCTCACCAAGCACTCTCATCTTCTAACTCCTATTTAGACTACTCTTGTTTAGTTATTATTCTACTTGGAAGTTTAGGGTGGATCCTGGACTTCCCAAGGGCTACCCGGTGAAGGGTTCGCAAGGTACTAGGGTATGTGATGGCATGATGCCCAACCCCTTTCTAGGACAATTAATATTCTTGGCGGCTACCTTGACCTAACCTTCCACCCTCTCATTACCCTTTATAACTTACGCCTTATGTTTCACCCCGCTCCTATGCAATCAATCTTTTGGACTCAACTCTAAAACTTCTAGTCCTCTAAGTCGTCTAAACTCATCTCTTGATGTAATTCAATTCTCCCCGATTTCCTTATGATTATATTGACCCATTCATCATGATGAGTTTTTACTATCCGCAGACCACGACATATAACTAACTTAGACTCCTAAGATGGAATCTTGGTCAAATTACTTCAATATGACTTCTAATTATTATCATAGGTTCATAGTGGATGTAATGAGGAATAATCAAAATCCAAAAATGTTTCATCTAATTTTGACCTCTATAAAAGTTCATTAATTACTAACATGAATCTAAATGTGAAGGAGGTATCATGCTAGTGAATTCAAACTTGTTAAATATCCTTCCAGAGATGAAATGTGACATAATAAAAAGATTTCCAATATTTCATATTTTTCCAGCAATTAAATAACCATAATCCCTAATTTTCAATGAATGAATGGAAAAATAATTTTACACATCAAGTACAAGATTTTGACTTCCTACAATTCTGGAAATATTACAGTAGCTTCATATGAACATAAAATCACTATTTCCAGGAGATCATATTTTTCCAAACATTTTAAACCCACAATTTCTATTTATCTTTAAAGGAGAGAAAACATGGCTCTACACTACAAGTGCTATGTTAAGACTTCAATAAATTCTGGGAAAATTATTATGGCATAATATTGGTCTAAGAACATCAATTCCTAAGTTTCACATTTTTAACAGAAATTTCTGACCATAATTTCTATTTAACATTAATAGGGTGCAAATAGTGATTTACACTACAACTACCATTAATATGTCTCTATAAATTCTGAGAAAATTATCCTAGTATAATAATCATCTAAAAACACTAAATCCAGAGATTTAGAAATTTTCAAACTATTTTACCCCATTAAATTAATTAATTACATAAAGGGGGGTTTTTCCTCAATAAATTGATAATTACCTCAAATATTCATCTAAAAATTATGTTAAAATTTACAGAGCTATAGAATCACCCAGGAACCCTTCTAAAATAATTTCATAATTCTCCAAATGCATATGAGACCTAAATGTCATATTTGAATAAATTGACCTAACCAAAAAAATCAAATTCAGAGATATAAATGAGGTCCAATAATTCCAACAAAATTCCTAAATGTGCCTTTCCTGTCAAAGATCCATTTCCCAGAGTTTTGGATTTAATCCTAAGTTTTTGATTCAAATTATTCCATTAATTTAAAAGTGTGACAATTATCATTTAATTAAAAACTTTAGGAAAATAATTTCCAAAAATCATGAAACTTATGTCAATGATGTATATCCCCATGACATACACTAAACCCAAGGTTTCAGAGGCATGGAAGGTGATTCCCACCTTCAATTCCATTAAAAAGCTCAAAAGCCCAAATTGACTATTAGCACCCCACTTCTCCTCTTAAACCCTAACTTCATTTTGAATTTCAGAAAAAACCATTCATGCACATGAGATGATATTTTAACCAGTGACTTAGATATGTATGAAGAGTTAACCCCCCAAATTAGGAGGTGTTTGGAGTTATACAACTCCTTAAATACCAAAAACTTACTTTTTCTAATATATGAATTAGCACAATGGATACACCTCCAAAAATTCTCAAATTAAAACCCTAGGTGTGTCATCATACCATGCATGCATGACAGAAAATTCAAGTGATTTGGTTTAGCCAATTAAAAGTTATAGCCTTTTTAATTTCTGCCCTACACAAGGGGCAGTCTTAGGAGAATGGGTGCCTTAGTGTCCACAGTGCACCAAATCAGATGATTAGGGTGGCAAATGAAAGAAGACCCATAGGGATACAAAAGCTATCTCTGCCATGTTTTACAAAATCGGCCTCTAAGGCCTTCAAAAAAGGCATGCAAACTACTTAAAAATCTTAGACAGAAATATTATGGTTTGCCAATAGATATAAAGAGCAGTCCTAGAAAAATGGGTGCCCTGGTGTCCACAGTGCACCAAATCAGATGATTAAGGTGGCAAATAAAAGTACACCCATATGGCTACAAAAGCTATCTCTGCTACCTTTTACAAAATCGACCTCTAAGTCCTTCAAAAATGGCATGCAACTACTTAAAAAAATTAGGCAGAATTAAGGTGGTCTGCCAATAGAGATCAAGGAGACGAAATCAACGGCTGTGATTTCGTCTCCTTCCTCTAGCCGACGGCCCAGAGGAAACGGCTCTTGATCCCGGCCAACCACCACCCTCCCCGGCCATCTGCCGCCGCCACCACCTCCGTTGAGGGGTTGGCCGTCGATTGGCGGTGGAATGGTGGCCGGAGGTGGTGGTTCCCGGCGATCTCTGGAGGAAGCCCAAACGGAGCTCGGGAGGGAATAAACCCATGGCTGACGGCTCAATTGAGCTCGCCTGCCCTTTCTAGGACCTTAGATAACTAGCACAGAGGGAGGGGGGGGGGAGAGAAATCGTACCCTAAACGAGCTTGGTGGCGCGTATTGAGGTGGTGCGGCACGGTGGTGGCGAGCTCCGGCGATCCTTGCCATTTCCTCCATTCTCAGCCGATTCCTTTGATCCAGGGTAGCAGATCCACTCCTCCAGGCCCTTTGAAGCTGATGGTGTCGTCGAAAAGAAGTGGGGAGGTCTCTAAGTGGAGTTGCCATTAGGAGGAGCTCGACCACACCTTGGATGCTCCTCCTAGCTGCCAAGTGGCATTGCTCCAGGCAAAATTCGGCTGGTATTGATGTGGGGAGCTCAGATCTAGCCTTGGGCAGAAGAATGGAGGGCCACATGGCCTACATTCCTAAAATCTCCTTTGTCCTTAAGGAGGAAGGGGAGATTTTCCACTTTTGCCCCCATGCATGTGTTTGCATGCTGAATTCAGAGGGCAAGGGTGGTCATTGTGCACATGGTATTCAGAAAGGGCTTTGGGTGAGGGACTTAATCCATTGGAATTTGGATTAATCCCATTTAAGCCCAATTTAGGCAAAATTGACCCTATGTTGACTTTTGGGTTGACTTGGTCAATTGGGTGTGTTGAATGGTCCAATGTGATGGTCTTGAGTCTATTGACACTATCCAAGGTTGGTTGAGTCATGGTGAGGACCTAGGTTGGCTAATTTGACCAATAAGTGTGATTTTGACCAAAATTGGGGGAAAAAGTTGACTTTGGTCAATTTGGCCAAATTGAAGACTCTATGATGGGGCTTTTGAGTCAATTAGGTCCCTCATGATGTCCTAAGACTAGGGGTGGAGTCAATTTCATGCTTTGGGGTTCAATTGAACTTATTGGGGAGGATTTGACCTATGTTGACCTAAGTTTGACTTTGGTCAAATTGGGTCAATTGGTGACCCCATGATGGGGCTTTTGGGTCTATGGCATTCCTTGGAGTGCTTACCATCTATTGGAGGAGTCAATTTGCAAGTGTGAGTTCATGTTGAGCTAGTTTGACCTAGGTTGACTTGAGCCTTATAGTAGACCACAGGTGAGTTCTCCTAACCCTATGTGTCCTAAGGCTGCAATTTAGCTCAAACTCACCACACTCCCCACCCGTCTCACCCAAAATTGGAGTTAGGGGGTCTAGTAGGAAATGGGATGTTACAATTCCCAATAAACAAAAGAATAATTTCGTCCTCGAAATCTAAGTTCGGGTCTACGGGGTTCCCAGCTCATGAAAATGAGAGGTCTCAAGGTTATCACAAGATTATCTGATAATTGTTATTTCATCTTATCATCCATATCCCAATCTATCCATTCTTCAAATGTATTCCATAACAACTCTGTAATAATTCATGGTATGAATTTCTCAAATTATGCGTTCAAATTCTACGTTGCGAAGGGAGTCTTAGAAATGGGAACCATAAAATCCACCAAAATTTTAAGAAGTTCAAGATATTTCAACATCCTAAAAAATAATTCCTCAAATTGTAATCTCACATTGCACTTTGTGAAGGGGTATGTCTTTTATTCAACGATTATTTCCAATAAATTATCCATAACTTAGTACTATCACGAGAGATCATATATCAAGCCCATGACATTTCACGTTAACAATTCAGTGGATTAATTTCTCAAGTTGTAGTCTCAATTGTATTCGTGAAGGAAGCCTGTTATTCATTCAAGGATTAACTCTACCAAAATTCTCCGAGCTTCCTACTGATATGAAAACCCATGTGCACATGTGGTAATCTCTCTTGAATCCTTTCATATAGTTCAGCATCGACCAATATGTATGAGTTAAATAATTACCGAGTTCATTATACTCGTGAGATCATCATTGTTACGTATAAACCATAATCCAACCTCTAAAGTTATGATTTAATGCGGTGTTGTATTTCCCAATATCCCATAATACTCTCCAAATCATACAATGTTCTTGGGGGTTATAATGACATTTGTCTTTCGATTCCCAGGCTCATCAAGCCATGAATCTAAAGGTCATAAGTACTCTCTTATTTACTTAATCCATAGGTATAATTTTAACGATCTCCGATTAGGTGTCAACTATCCTCCAGAGTATAAGAACATCGGCTACGAATAAATTGTTTGAAAACAAAAGGGGGCTTGATTTTTCAATAATTGCATGCACATTATCCTCGAACGTTCAGAAATTCAAGAGTTTCCAATAATGGTTCTATCGTGCAAGAATCTAGTTCCAATCCACAAGCTTCATGACGCGATAAGTTGTTCCAAGCAGCTAACTTGACAACTTTATGCTTCTAAAACCCAGTCAACTTTCTATTCGTCCCGATTCTATTATAGATCATCGTCTCAAGCAGGAGGAGGTGAATCTATGATCCTCCTTAGCATTAGGTTATTTATTCATTTCTTCTAATCACGGGGGCCTATAACTAGGTTCTATTTCTATCCAATCCATATCCTAAAGTCTCGCACTGACTTCCTTGATTTCAGAGATCATATATACACGTATAACTTGACAACCTCTAAGCATATCCCCAATGGTTATTTTGCTATCCTCTTATTTACTTGTCTACACCTACAAAACCTCGAAGTCTATAAGTTTGACATTCGTCTTCTAAGTGAGGTCTAGGGGAAATTCAAGTCAGTACTAAGTTGGCCCAATAAACAAAAGGGATAAGCCCCCATATATTTTGGGCTAAATTCCTTCGATATCACTATAATGCATTTACCCTATATATGCACACAATTCTTAGGGCATACAACCTTGTCTTTGAGTTCTACCTTGAGACTTTATTGATAGGATACACATTCAAGGTCCTTAAAGTTACCATTCACGAATCCTTCTTAAGGTCAATGTGTGACCTAACCAAGAATGGGACTCCTTTGGATTTGGATTCTTATTCGACCTCTAATACTTATCTTGGTGACCGCTTCACCGTAAAATATGCGGGAAGTGTAATTGGTAGGATAATTTATGCTTAAGAGTCTCTTATTACTCCAAAAGTAGGTCACAGGCACCAAATCCTTTGAAATGGTTCAATTTGTTTGATTAAGGGGGTAAAATCATTTGACAAGTGCGCGGTAAGCATCAGAGTGTAAGCCTCAAACTCCTACACTCGTACTAACTCTTCCTCTTAATCATGTCGGGAATCCCCCTGTCCTAACCAAACCTATACTTGGGATCGATTTAAGACTAAGATACGCTATGAAAACGTCTTGGTAAGTCAAATCTAAAGAGTTGTCCTTAATTGGGTTGGCCTAACTCATTGGAAAATGGACTAAATTGTGTGATTTTTACACATGGGCACACCACTGCTTCCGCTGCTAGTGTCCTCAAACTAACTCGAGCGGGGGTGTCCTAGTTTTTGTGGACTTCTTTCTCGTTGGATCGCCTAGCTCTGATACCATTTGTAAGACCCCTCTCCCGCACCAGGAGAGTTCCCGGATCTTAAGCCCAGAACCGCCACCTTACGGTGATGCTAGCACTCAAGTTAGCCATCTCCGCAAGACGCCGATCCTGCCGGCAAGCACGAACAACCAGGCCAATCAGAGATAAGAAGTAAAACTAGCACATAAGTCCACAATCACACGCATCTGTATATATATATATCCAAATGAAAACTGTCCATCAATGAGTACAAGAAAAGAAAGAGAGAAAGGGGCTTATGCCCAGTACAAGTCCGAAAGAATAAAAAGAAGTACAGTTCTCTCTCTCACTATATAAATCTATGCGGAAGCTACAAACATAAACATCTCTCATCGAACACTTGTCTAGTAGCGGTAGTAATACACGACATATATTCCTCAGGTTCTGTCTCCCCTGCCAGCTGGACTCCAGCTCCTCGGTTACCTACGGTTACCACCGACCGTTAGTCATAAAGACTAAGACAATTTTGTCCCCGCCTCCCTCCGCGACTCCTAGGCACCGCGCGGGAGGAAGAAGCGGAGGACAACAAAGTGGAGTAATCAAAAGCAGGTGACAGATATTCTACGATATCAAGAGTATAACATATAAGTTCTATGCTAGCAATATGAACCAGTAAACAGTACTAAAAGCAGTAAAGTAATATCGCAGCAGAGAAAGAAGTAAGCATAAAGAAGCAGTGCGACGCAAGGAAGATAATTTAAAAGTAACCATTGATTTATAGGAATGCCCATACAAACCTATAGACCAAGGGGTCGTTTAGCAGGGCCTATCGTATAAAAAGTCACATACCAATTTATACGATAGGGGTAGGGGTTGGAATGCAATGTTCATGCTATGTCATGCAAGGTATGTTGTTATGCTATGTTCATACAAGTGCAACTCACACACTACGACTCTATGCGCATAGACCTTTAGTTCCCCCTTTTTGGAGCTAGCAAGACTCCCCGGATACTCCCGTAGTGGCAAACGGAAGCGGTGGGTTGGGCCTCGCCCACCTCTAGGTTGGTATTCACACTACCTAACCTAGACCTATCGTACGCCTCAACACAAAACCGTGGAGCGTCTGCGTACTCTTGCTGACTGGACCGCCAGACTTTCTAGGCTAAGCGTATATACCACACTTGCCGAGTCAACGTATTGACGTCGGTGTGAACGTCCGTCCAATACAGAAGACCCACCACCTTCAATGCACATGCAACATGTTCTACAATCTATCTCCGAGCCATAAGCTCCCCGGGCTAACCTGCCCGTCATTAATAACCTTCCGAGCCACCGGCTCCCCGGACCAACCCGTCCGTACCAACAAACTCTACTGAGTTGCAAGCTCACCTGACTTTCAATCCGCTCTTTCAAACACTGAGCTTACTGCTCGCATCACCAAACAGACTAGGCTCCCGCAACCACGGGGTGTGGGTGAGTGTGTTATTAGATTATTCTTGTAACATCTTATCCCTACGGTTTACGTTTAATCTTGGATTCCCGAGGGTTACCCTATAAAAGGCTCGCTACGGTATTAGGAAACTACAATGGGATGACACCCCAAAATTCCCTTTCCCAAGACACTTAGTATTACTGAAATCTACCCATAAGATTACCCTCTTATCATTTCACCTGAATTAACCTCAGCGCTTTATGACTCTCTAAGGGGAAGGACGATCTTTCGTCAATCCCAAGCACAACCTTACCCACAGCTCACCAAGCACTCTCATCTTCTAACTCCTATTTAGACTACTCTTGTTTAGTTATTATTCTACTTGGAAGTTTAGGGTGAAGGGTTCGCAAGGTACTAGGGTATGTGATGGGATGATGCCCAACCCCTTTCCAGGACAATTAATATTCTTGGCGGCTACCTTGACCTAACCTTCCACCCTCTCATTACCCTTTATAACTTACGCCTTATGTTTCACCCCGCTCCTATGCAATCAATCTTTTGGACTCAACTCTAAAACTTCTAGTCCTCTAAGTGGTCTAAACTCATCTCTTGATGTAATTCAATTCTCCCCGATTTCCTTATGATTATATTGACCCATTCATCATGATGAGTTTTTACTATCCGCAGACCACGACATATAACTAACTTAGACTCCTAAGATGGAATCTTGGTCAAATTACTTCCATATGACTTCTAATTATTATCGTAGGTTCATAGTGGATGTAATGAGGAATAATCAAAATCCAAACATGTTTCATCTAATTTTGACCTCTATAAAAGTTCATTAATTACTAACATGAATCTAAATGTGAAGGAGGTATCATGCTAGTGAATTCAAACTTGTTAAATATCCTTCCAGAGATGAAATGTGACATAATAAAAAGATTTCCAATATTTCATATTTTTCCAGCAATTAAATAACCATAATCCCTAATTTTCAATGAATGAATGGAAAAATAATTTTACACATCAAGTACAAGATTTTGACTTCCTAAAATTCTGTAAATATTACAGTAGCTTCATATGAACATAAAATCACTATTTCCAGGAGATCATATTTTTCCAAACATTTTAAACCCACAATTTCTATTTATCTTTAAAGGAGAGAAAATATGGCTCTACACTACAAGTGCTATGTTAAGACTTCAATAAATTCTGGGAAAATTATTATGGCATAATATTGGTCTAAGAACATCAATTCCTAAGTTTCACATTTTTAACAGAATTTTCTGACCATAATTTCTATTTAACATTAATAGGGTGCAAATAGTGATTTACACTACAACTACCATTAATATGTCTCTATAAATTCTGAGAAAATTATCCTAGTATAATAATCATCTAAAAACACTAAATCCAGAGATTTAGAAATTTTCAAACTATTTTACCCCATTAAATTAATTAATTACATAAAGGGAGTTTTTCCTCAATAAATTGATAATTACCTCAAAAAATCATCTAAAAATTATGATAAAATTTACAGAGCTATAGAATCACCCAGGAACCCTTCTAGAATAATTTCATAATTCTCCAAATGCATATGAGACCTAAATGTCATATTTGAATAAATTGACCTAACCAAAAAAATCAAATTCAGAGATATAAATGAGGTCCAATAATTCCAACAAAATTCCTAAATGTGCCTTTCCAGTCAAATATCCATTTCCCAGAGTTTTGGATTTAACCCTAAGTTTTTGATTCAAATTATTCCATTAATTTAAAAGTGTGACAATTATCATTTAATTAAAGATTTTAGGAAAATAATTTCAAAAAATCATGAAACTTATGTCAATGATGTATATCCTCATGACATACACTAAACTTAAGGTTTCAGAGGCATGGAAGGTGATTCCCACCTTCAATTCCATTAAAAAGCTCAAAAGCCCAAATTGACTATTAGCACCCCACTTCTCCTCTTAAACCCTAACTTCATTTTGAATTTCAGAGAAAACCACTCATGCACATGAGATGAGATTTTAACTAGTGACTTAGATATGTATGAAGAGTTCACCCCACAAATTAGGAGGTGTTTGGAGTTATACAACTCCTTAAATACCAAAAATTTACTTTTTCTAATATATGAATTAGCACAATGGATACACCTCCAAAAATTCTCAAATTAAAACCCTAGGTGTGTCATCATACCATGCATGCATGGTAGAAAATTCAAGTGATTTGGTTTAGCCAATTAAAAGTTATAGCCTTTTTAATTTCTGCCCTACACAAGGGGCAGTCTTAGGAGAATGGGTGCCCTGGTGTCCACAGTGCACCAAATCCGATGATTAGGGTGGCAAAGGAAATAGACCCATAGGGCTACCAAAGCTATCTCTGCCATGTTTTACAAAATCGGCCTCTAAGGCCTTCAAAAATGGCATGCAAACTACTTAAAAATCTTAGACAGAAATATTATGGTTTGCCAATAGACATAAAGAGCAGTCCTAGAAAAATAGGTGCCCTGGTGTCCACAATGCACCAAATCAGATGATTAAGGTGGCAAATGAAAGTAGACCCATAGGGCTACAAAAGCTATCTCTGCCACTTTTTACAAAATCGGCCTCTAAGGCCTTCAAAAATGGCATGCAACTACTTAAAAAAAATTAGGCAGAATTAAGGTGGTCTGCCAATAGAGATCAAGGAGACGAAATCAACGGCTGTGATTTCGTCTCCTTCCTCTAGCCGACGGCCCAGAGGAAATGGATCTTGATCCCGGCCAACCACCACCCTCCCCGGCCATCTGCCGCCGCCACCACCTCCGTTGAGGGGTTGGCCGTCGATTGGCGGTGGAATGGTGGCCGGAGGTGGTGGTTCCCGGCGATCTCTGGAGGAAGCCCAAACGGAGCTCGGGAGGGAATAAACCCATGGCTGACGGCTCAATTGAGCTCGCCTTCCCTTTCTAGGACCTTAGATAACTAGCACAGAGGGAGGGGGGAGAAATCGTACCCTAAACGAGCTTGGCGGCGCGTATTGAGGTGGTGCGGCACGGTGGTGGCGAGCTCCGTCGATCCTTGCCATTTCCTCCATTCTCAGCCGATTCCTTTGATCCAGGGTAGCAGATCCACTCCTCCAGGCCCTCTGAAGCTGATGGTGTCGTCGAAAAGAAGTGGGGAGGTCTCTAAGTGGAGCTGCCATTAGGAGGAGCTCGGCCACACCTTGGATGCTCCTCCTAGCTGCCAAGTGGCATTGCTCCAGCCCAAAATTCGGCTGGTATTGATGTGGGGAGCTCAGATCTAGCCTTGGGCAGAAGAATGGAGGGCCACATGGCCTCCATTCCTAAAATCTCCTTTGTCCTTAAGGAGGAAGGGGAGATTTTCCACTTTTGCCCCCATGCATGTGTTTGCATGCTGGATTCAGAGGGCAAGGGTGGTCATTGTGCACATGGTATTCAGAAAGGGCTTTGGGTGAGGGCCTTAATCCATTGGAATTTGGATTAATCCCAATTAAGCCCAATTTAGGCAAAATTGACCCTATGTTGACTTTTGGGTTGACTTGGTCAATTGGGTGTGTTGACTGGTCCAATGTGATGGTCTTGAGTCTATTGACTCTATCCAAGGTTGGTTGAGTCATGGTGAGGACCTAGGTTGGCTAATTTGACCAATAAGTGTGATTTTGACCAAAATTGGGGGGAAAAGTTGACTTTGGTCAATTTGGCCAAATTGAAGACTCCATGATGGGGCTTTTGAGTCAATTAGGTCCCTCATGATGTCCTAAGACTAGGGGTGGAGTCAATTTCATGCTTTGGGGTTCAATTGAACTTATTGGGGAGGATTTGACCTATGTTGACCTAAGTTTGACTTTGGTCAAATTGGGTCAATTGGTGACCCCATGATGGGGCTTTTGGGTCTATGGCATTCCTTGGAGTGCTTACCATCTATTGGAGGAGTCAATTTGCAAGTGTGAGTTCATGTTGAGCTAGTTTGACCTAGGTTGACTTGAGCCTTATAGTAGACCACAGGTGAGTTCTCCTAACCCTATGTGTCCTAAGGCTGCAATTTAGCTCAAACTCACCACACTCCCCACCTGTCTCACCCAAAATTGGAGTTAGGGGGTCTAGTAGGAAATGGGATGTTACATTAGGCACGGTGGCGTTCATGCTTGTCTCAGCATGGTGGCCCAAATAAACAGCTCGAACAATATTAGGTGGGCCACACGAGATGGTTCCACGGTTGCAGATCTCATCAAGTTGCTCGCGACCTTTTTCCTTTGTACCAAGCGGTGTAGTCGTGGAGTTCAAAACACTCAACGATTTCATGGCCAGTTTTGCAATAATGGTTGCACAGTTTATCGCTACTGCTCTGTGATTTAGAAGAACCAGAAGATAGTTGGCGTTCCTTTGTTGCAGTATGCATAGCAACAGTCATAGGTTCAATTCTTCCGTCTTGGCCGCGCACAATAGTTCGATGCCTCTCTTCCCGGGTGATCAAGGCACACACCTTACTAATAGTGGGGAGAGGATCCATGTTCAAAATTTGGGATCTGATAGTGTCAAACATGGAATCGTCTAAGCCCATAAGGAATTGATGCAATTATTCTTCTTCACTTTCGCGCAGAAATTCCTTTGTGGAACCACAAGTACAACTCGGGACTTTGGAGTAGCTTCCGAGTTCATCCTATAGCCCCTTTAACTTTGTGTAGAAGGACATGACGTTCAACCCTTATTGGAGAAAAGATGAGAGCTCACTCTTTAATACATACACCCTTGGGGCATTCCCGATAGCAAATCTTTCCCGCGGGTCTTCCGGCACCGCCAGTGCAGTGTCCAAATAGGCCACACTGGGTTGGATTGTTGGATCGGTAGGCTCCCTTAGAGGGGGGGGGGGGGGAATAAGGGTTGTAAAACTTTTATGTTGTTTGAAATACTTGAAATATTAGGAGATCAAAATAGTGCAAAACAAAGACAAATTAAGAGAAAGAAAATAGAGACATGATTTTATTAGTATAAAAAGTAGGATTACAAAACTTGATTTCTTATAATGCTAGAAATCGAAGGCGAATAGTAAAAATCTTTTTCATTATCTATCCCGACTCGTATCCCCATGAACCGGTGGCTTTAGCATATCCTTCCCGGATACGGCCTCAAGCCACTCTAGCCAATCCTCCCTCGGATACGGCCTCGATCACCCCTAGATCTACATCCTAGACCTAGTCGCCAACACGAGGCGAATTCACTAAACGATTACAAGAATAAAAATGTGAAATATGCAACAATAATATTAAAACTCCCTCTTGAGGAACTTCTGAAGTTGGAGACGAAGAACCGTTGTAGAATAAGCGTTATTGAAGCGATCATCGTTTGGATCCGGCGTGAAGAAATTCTCCTTCATAAATTCGCAGAACTTTGGTGGGAGATCATTTTTCGGCAGAATAAGGCTCTGGAATTTTAGCACTAAACCTCTCTCAAACTTGTGTGTAGAAAATGAGAGGAGAGGGGTCCTTTTTATAGCCTTGGAGCTAGCGCTTGTGCTAGCGCTACCGTCGGCGCTGTCCTGGATTAGGAAACATTCTCCGTGTGCGTATCTTCAATCCAAGGAAATCCTCCCGACATTCCTCAAGTGCTCCGCGATAGCGCCTGCGCTATCCGCTAGCGCCTGTCGCTAGCGCCTTCTAAAATAGCTCCCAAAATTACTCTAATCAGAGCTAGCGTCTGCGCTAGGTGCTACCGTCGGCGCTAGTGTACATGTTGGAATTTTGGCTTTAAATTTAGTGACAACCTTCTTATGCTATCCTTGAGTCATATGGACTTGTTTCCTGCACACTTAAACACACAAGATCAAATACGCATAAGATTTATTATTCTCAAGCCTAGGAGATGCGAAAGACCATGTTCCAACAAACTCCCCATTTTGATAATAACAAATTCATTAATGATAAATCAGAGCATTAATATATAAGCATAATGAAACCTACTTGTGTGTGTTATGAGAGTGATGACTTAGGATAATTGTCGTTTTAGGTATTTAGAATTGCTCCCCCTAAATACATGCTCCCACTATGTGAATGCTCCACTTATATGTAAGCTATCTTCTTATTCTTTAATCATGTTAGTTTTCCAATTTGATAGCGTTTATTATTTATCATGTTAGTTCTCCCCCTTTTGTTATTAGCAAAAGTGGGGAAGGTAGCAAGGGACATAGAAAGAAGTTTTTTTATAAGAAAAGATAAGGCATGATTGAGCTTTTTTTTGAGGAAATGAAAAGATAAGGAGTTTTTAGCATAAAAATTTTCATTGAAATAAATCAGAGTTTTTAGCATAAAAATAATATTCATGTTTAGAATAATCACTATAAATTTTACCAAGCAAGTCTATCACTTGTTGAAGGAAAAGAATTTTAAGATTCAAGTGATGATGCACACAAAAGAGAAGACTTTAAATAAGCATGAAAGCGCAAGGTAAAAAACTATATGGTAATGATGCGGAAGACTTATCGAAATACAAGAAACACTTTTTTGTAATCATGATAATTCATAAGAAAATATATGAGTTTAAGTTCCAAAAAAATGTTTTTGTAAATCATTATTCATTTAAAATTTTGACAATAAAGTAACCATGTTGAAGCCAGGAAATCCCGGCTCCAAAATTCGGATCAATGCAGCTGGAGGCTACTCGGCCAGCAGTCCGGCTAAACGGCTTGACTGACAACGACGAAAAGGGCTAGGACAAAGAACAACAGGACCCCAGGCGCTGCGCCAGAGAGGTCTCACCACATACCCAGAAGCTCACAAGAGACTTCCCCTCCACAACCAAAAATGTCCGTGCAGGGTACGAGGATGGCACCGACTTGGCTAGTACTGGGAGTAATGACCAAGGATGATGGGTCTGAGAATTTGAATGTGGGAGTTCCATAAGGTTCAGGTGCCGATCCAAGTACCCCTGGGGTCCTATTTATAGGCAAACCAAAGAGAGGGGGGGGGGGGGGGTCTTATTTATACCCCACCTAACTCGACAACTAGGCGACATTTAGGCGACCTCGCCTGAAAAGGGGCTAGTATCACCTATGGTTGCCCACCTTTTGGCGAGTATCAGGGCTACTCGCACGAGTCCACCCATACTCGCCCAGGCCTTCAACTGCTCCTGCTGGCTGAGTTGTCCTGTGTCTTTGACTGCTGACCTCTGTGTTGATCTTTTGACATTGACTTCTACCTACGTGGTTTTGAATGGGCCCACCCTCGGAGAATGAGGGTTGTACACAATCTCCGCTCTTTGCGAGTAATATAGTTGCTCGGAAAGAATCATCCAATCTTCATTCGATGAGTTGTCCTTCTGGCGAGCACTGATCTATAGTCGGCATCTCGCTGGCCAACGCCCTGGCCCTATATATAGAGGGGGAGTGGTCCCTGATGGCAAGGCTTTTTTGAACTCGCTTCAAGATGTCGCGTAGTATTGCTGAAGAAGTTGCCGTTAACATGGGCGACCTTTTGGGATTACTGCCGCCTGCTCGAACTCCTGCTCGTGTAGACGCCGAGCTTGAAGACTTCCTCGCTTCCAAGAAGAGGAAGCGGCTCGCGAAGAAGAAGAAGAACAAGAAATCCGCCACCGAGGAGGATGTTGCCTATCCTCTAGCCGGCTGACGTCAGCAATTGCTCGACGATCTGGGTCTCTCTCACGAGGGAAATTCGCCTGCTCCGAATCCTCCTGTGCCAAAGGTCGCTCCGGAGGTGAGTACGGCTGGTGCCTCGACTCAGGATTAACCAGATGTTGCTCCTGTGCGAGGTGAGAGCTACCTACTCGCCACCTTTTGGGTTAGCTTGCTAATTTGTCTATGCTGGCGAGGTTCTGACGCTCTTTCTAATACTCGCAGATTCTCCGACCACTAATGCACAGGAGGAGCCTTTGGTATCGCCTTTGCAATCATCTCCGATGATCTCTCCTGGGGTCGGGGAGGGATCGCGCAGTAGTCGCTCGGTGTGGATCCTTCACAGCTCTTTGCTGGAGAAGCGGCCTTCGAGCGAGTAGAAGGTTCCTTTAGCGAGCAGCACTCCTCCACCGCCACCACCTCTACAACAACCAGAGCTGGCGAGCAGCGAGCAGCTGCCCGCGGGTGGGCTTCCGCCACCTCCTCCATTCCCTCCTCCTGCCGACATCCAAGGCGAACAGTGCCCTTTGTCTTCTGCTTCTACCTTAACCCATCTGGGTGAGTCCTCGCGCCGAGGTGGGGTTGGGGGATCTTTGGTGTTCTTCTCCCCAAGGGGGAGGGCGGCTAGTGGATGGTCGCGGTCGGGGGGGGGGGGGGGGGGGGGGGGGGGGGGGGGGACACGCCTCCCGACAGGGAGCAAACCGGCAGGACTCACTCCAACCGGCGAGGTGCTGGCTATCATAGCATCTCCCCTCATCGAGGAAGGGACTCTCCTTGCCGGTGATCTCGCAGTCCTCCTCGCGGCTCGAGGAATGATGCTCATCGACCCGGTAGCTTGATTGCTGCTTTGTAGATTTTGCTGGGTCTGTCCTTTGATACTCGCCACTAAAGCCTTCTGCTCATTTGTCTTCTTCACAGCTCGCGCTCAGACTCCCATGGGAGCTTTGATCGATGGGGTCGGGCTTCCTTCTCGCGAGTACCAGGAGAGGGCTACTCGCGCCATCTTTGATATGGAGACGGAGATAGAGCGCTTGGCGATCAACGAGCCTCATTGTCGCTTGACCGAAATGGAGGCGCGGGTCGAACGCTTGGCGGCCATCGAGTCTCATCGTCGCTTGACCGAGCTGGAGGTGCGAGTATCCCGGCTGGAAGAGTTTGATACTCGGCTAGCTGGAGCGGAATCTCGCCTTAAATTTGTCAACGACTTGGAGCGCCGGGTCGCCAGGATGGAGCATCACCAACAGCTGCATCACGACGAGCTTGTAGGGATGCGCGCGAGCATGGGCTCGGTTGGTCGGCTGGTGAGGATCAAAGATCAGCTGCGGCAGGGCGAGGATGTGATGACCCTAGCCTTCGAGCACTTCAAGCGAGCTCGTAGCATGGGCTGGGTTGGGCGACATCCGCAACCTCCTGATGCCCAGGCGAACCTCTAGGGCCCTCCTTAGTTTCTACATTTTCTTTTTCCTTTGTAGTCGCAAGGTCGCCATTTGGCGAGTGTCTGTAATTCGAATATTTTATTCAAGTAATTTTATTGGGCGAGTATTGTAATCTCGCCCTTCATTCCTTGTTTGCTGGCTTGCTTGTTGTGATGTCTGAATTTTTCTATCTTCTTTTTGTGGTCTTTTCGCGAGTAGTTGTTGAATGTCGCGCCTATCTGGCGAGCTTCCTTGCATTTTGATGCAGGTACTCGCGCGCTGAATGTTGATGTTTTGACGTGCGTTGCGGATTTTGGCGACTTTCCTTAATGCTCGTCACCCCTTACTCGTACTCGCGGCGGCGTACGCGACAAGCCAAGTATCCTCGACTACTATAAATAGGGCGGTGGGTACGTATTTATTACGATTCTGGCGATCTTCCTTCAATCCTAGCGAGTATCTCCCGATTGCTCTCTCTCTTGCCTTTTTGATACTCGCTCCTTCTCTTCTCTTAGTTTCAGAATGGCTGGCGAGGTGGCTATTCGGCATGCGAGTCACGCCAAGAACTTTGAGGCGAACTCCTTCAAGAAGTCGATTACTCGGTCGTAGGACTTGAACGAAGTTTCTGCTAAATACTTGTCTCCGTGCAATGTCGCCAGGCTGAATACCTTCTCATCCACCGAGATGATTTTTCCTATCTGCCACTTCGAGGTCGGCTTGCGACTATCATTGTGGACAGAATTCTGCCAGATTCTGCGCTACTTCGGGATAGTCCCTGCCCAGATCAATCCGAACGACATGGCGATGATCATTGGGTTCCTTTGCTTCTTGCGAGAAGAGAGGATCGCCTTTGATCTCTCTATCTTCCGGCGAGTATTTCACATCAACGCCACGGGTGAGGGCGTCATCTTTTTGTGCAGTCATGTCAGCACGCTGGCTGGCACGACAAATAAGAATCATCGATGGGGCGAGCGACTAGTCATCATCAAGGGCGACTTTGGGACCATCCCGAGCTCGTCCTTCCAGCCGGCGGAGAGCACCTTCGCCGTTCCTTACCTGGAGGAGAGCAGGGAGAATCTACTCGACTGCTTCCGGAATCGCCGCTTGGATGTGGTCTTTGGAGGAAGCGAGTAGATGAGCTCACCGAGGTGCATCCAGGTGAAGCTAATCTTCTGAACGAGTATTGGTCATACTCGTCTCTTTGTCTTCAACTGGCGACTAACCTTCTCCTGTCCTGTCTCTTTGCAGCTACTCGCTCTTTGTCGCGCGAGCCTCTTCCGATGGCGGCAAAGGCGGGGACTTCTACCCCACATGACTTGTCGCCGGACGACGATGAGCCGGAGGTCGCCAGCGATGATGTCGGGCCTTCGAGGAAGCGGAAAGGCAAAACCAAGTCCAGGGAGCCTGCGAGAAAGAATAAGGAGGTCGCGAAGAGGGATCTGCATGCGAAGGCGAATCCTTCGGAGGCTGGCGAGCCTCAGAGTCACCCGCTCTTCAATGAAGGTGGCCGTAGCGAGGATGCCTATGGTCGCCCTCTGATGTCCTGGGCTGAGCGCGCCCATGAGGTGACCTTGAGCACCAATCTCCCCGCATGGTCGGAGGATTGGGAGGACAGCGACGAGGCATTCGATGTGATGTTCGCCCTATATGGTTGCACGGATGCCGAGGCCTTACAGGAGGTCTCGGCCGAGTATCTGGCTAACCAGAGCTCGCGCTCGTATTTGCGAGCTGCAGAGCTCGGCCATGCGATGGCGAGGTGGCTGCTAGAGTACGAGTAGATGAACAAGGTGCAGAGCAAAAAACTCATCGCCCTGGGGCTACAGGCCGCCAAGTCGAAAGAGTATGAGGTACTCGCTCGTCGCTTTTACGGCTTCTGGAATACTCGCCTTTTGTGCTGATCATTCTGCTAATCGATGTCTTCATGTCTTTTCAGGCCACCGAGATCGAGACGGCGAAGAAGGTATCTCAGCTTGAGAAAGAGCTGGAGGATACTCAGCAGACCTTGGAGGCCGCCCAAGTCCGCATCGCTGAGCTGGAAACTCGGCCTGCCGAGCAACAACCTTCGGAGGCGGGCCCCTCTAGGGTCGGCAAGCAGATAAGGATGCACGGCGACGAGATGTCGCACATCCGCCGAGAGATCGCGCGGGCGACCGGGAAGGTTGTCCTGAGCAGGTTGAAAGCCGAAGGTCTCTTGAAGCCGGAGGCGATGAACCTGACCGTGGTGGATCTCATCCCGGCGCTGCTCGCCGAGGAATCCACCTCCCCTAGGCGAGATCTTTCCCCGTCTTCCAGTGATGCCGAGGATGATGACTCCGTGAACGAGGATGGAGAGGACGAAAATGTCAACGTGGATGGTGAGGATGATGGCGAAGATGGAGGCGATGATGATGTATAGTCGCCGGTCTTCTTTCTTTGACAGTTGTATATCATTTTTTGAAGATGTAATCATGAAAGTAATGAATATAGATTTTTTGCTCGCCTTTTGTTACCGTTCTTGCCTTCTTATTTGCATGTCGAGTGGACCTTTAGACTTGCGACGAGGTTGAGTGCTCGCTAGGCTCCTAGGCACGGGCGAGATTGAGTGCTGCGGTCGACGATCATACCATACTCGCATGTTAGCTGCTCGCACCTACATACTCGCACTATATGCTTGCACTAATATAGTCGCACCAATATACTCGCCTTTTTCAAAATCCTTGCTGGAGTCAATCTGTGAAGGGTCATTGGAGAGGGTTCTGAGGGACATATGCTCCTAAGGCTTTCTTTTGTACCTGATGAAGAACTGCCAGGATGCTTGTAATTATAATGAATCGCAGGATGAGAGGAGTAGAGAATGACCATCAGGCTAGTCTTAGGGGACACACCGTCCCGAGGTCTCCATCCTACCATGATGTTGATGCTGACGAAGAGATCGACAAGTAGGGACTGACAGTCGGGGAGGTCCGAAGATACACCATCCCGAGGTCTCCATCCTACGGTGATGTTGATGCTAACGAAGAGATCGACAAGTAGGGACTGATAGTCGGGGAGGTCCAAGGACACACCACCCCGAGGTCTCCATCCTACTGTGATGTTGATGTCGTTTCGACGAACTTTTTCCTGATAGACTCAACAATCAGAGGGGATTAAGCACACCAACTCAAATGATTGGACGAGGTAATCAGAAACAAGATGCTATACCATGAGTTTTCCACTCTTGAGGGTTTATGATGCCTTTATTCAAGGGTCCCCTGAGAGGTTAAGTCATTCATTCTCTCGTCGAGTTGGGAGGTCGGCATCCAGACTTCTTCCTGATAATCTCTCCAGTCGGATGAGAGATGCGGTCGGAGGGAAGTACAACCAACGTGCAAGGGGGGAGCTGATCTCGACCGTCAGTGCAGATGCCTCGTCTTATGAGAACGCACTACCGAGGCACCGTCCCATCATCCATTCTGGATCTTACGAGAATAAAATCAGAGGCACGTTTCCCAACCTAACGCGGAGGTAGACTTCACCTGTGTTCCTTCTTTTCTTTTAAAGATTTTTTGCTGGGATAAATTTAAGAACCGCTTGTTATCCCATGTTTCAGGGAGGTGATGAATTTATTTATGAACAATAAATTTACAAGAGAGGGATGTACACGTTCCTGCTCAGGGATAAAAGCTTTTAAGGTCATCGACGCTCCTGGTATTCGCTAATAGTTCCCCTTCGTGATTCTGCAGGCGATATCCTCATGTTGTAAGTGATTCGTGGATGATGAAAGGTCCCTCCCAATTTGGGTTGAGCTTTCCAATGACTGCTGATCTTCCTGTCGCATCCA
Source organism: Dactylorhiza incarnata (assembly GCA_033032865.1). Lineage (NCBI taxonomy): Eukaryota > Viridiplantae > Streptophyta > Magnoliopsida > Asparagales > Orchidaceae > Dactylorhiza > Dactylorhiza incarnata. The sequence goes on from JAWHQI010000327.1 coordinate 1,495,303, forward strand.
CCTTCTTCAGGACTAGATCACCTGCTTGTAAATGCTTGAGGTGAGCGTGCTTGTCGAAGTGCTTTGCCATTCGACGCTTGATCTCCTCCTGCCGAGTTGAGGCTAAGCCCCGGAGTTCTTCAATGTAGTCGAGGGATAGCTTCTGAGCTTCCTCGTTCTCCAGCCGCCATTCTTCATCTCCGTCTTTGGCCGCGATCACCCTTGGGCTTCTGACCTCGAACTCCACTGGGATGAGAGCCTCGAACCCATGAGAGAGTTTGAACGGGGTTTCCCCTGTGGCTGAGTTAGGAGTGGTCCTCAAAGCCCACAACACCGAGGGGAGCTGCTCCGCCCAATTACCTTGTAGGTTCTCGACTTTCTTCTTTAGGAGGTTGATGATCAGCTTGTTGGCGGTCTCCACCTGTCCATTGCTCCTCGGATGATGCACTGAAGCGAACCGAAGATCAGTCCCTAACTGCCTGCAAAAATCTTCCAGCTCCAAGCTGGCGAATTGGGGACCGTTGTCGGTGACGATGGCGAGAGATATCCTGAATCTACACACGATCTCCCCCAGGTGAAGTTCTTCACGACTTGAGAGGTGGTCTTGGCCAGAGCTTTGGCCTTGATCCACTTGGAGAAGTAGTCGATCATGACGAGAACAAACTTCCTCTGGCCACTAGATGAAGGAGAGGGACCTATCAAATCCATTCCCCAGATAGCGAACGGCCACGGAGCGGTGATCGAGCGAAGTTGCTAGGATGGCTGCAACTGAAGGGGGGAAAATAGCTGGCACTTCTGACACTTTTTAAAGAAGACCTCCGCATCCTTTCGGATAGTAGGCCAGAAGTAGTCATGTCTTAGAATCCTCTGCTCCAAAGTACGAGTCCCAGAATGACTTCTGCACTCTCCCGAGTGGATCTCTTCCAACACTCGAGGTACTTCGCCTTCAGAGACACATCTAGCCAGGGGGCCCGAGATGGTCTTATGATATAGCTCCTCGTCCTGCAATAAGGAGTACGCCGCCTTGTATTGAAACTTCCTCTGGTCCCCTCCGTCCGCTGGGAGCTGTCCGGTAGATAGAAATGCTGTGAATGGATCCATCCATGAGGGACGCTGCTCGATCTCCATCATCTCCCCTTCTTTGATCAATGGTAGGAATAATTTCGTGAGAGTTCCTCCAGCCTTCGGTCCGTACTTGGTCAAACAATCCGCTGTCGAGTTCTCCTCTCTCGGCACATATTCGACGAAGAAGGATTGAAAGCCTCTAATCAATCCTTTTACCTTGACAAGATACTTCTGCAAAATGGTGTCGCGCACTTCGAACTCTCCTCGAATCTGCGACGCAACCACCATTGAATCAGTGAAAGCCCTGATGTCCTGGATGCCCAACTACTTTATGAGACGCAAGTTTGCTACTATGGTCTCGTACTCTGCTTGATTATTCGTGACGGGGAAGAGGATCTCGACTGCTTGCTCGATCCGAGTTCCCTGTGGGCTGACAAGAATAATGCCTACTCCCACAAAGCTTCTGCCCGAAGCTCCATCTACGAACATCTTCCAGGGGATTGGATTAGAAACTTTCTCTCCCGGCTCTGCTTCTATAGAGAAGTCAGCTAAAAAGTCTACCACTGCCTGCACTTTGATCGCCACCCGGGGCGAGAAGGAAATGTCGAACTCACTGAGTTCTACCGACCATTTCACCAGCCTTCCTGAATACTCCACCCCTTCTAAGATACTCCAGAGAGGATGATCACTCACGACCCGAATGGAATGAGCTTGAAAATAAGGCTGGAGCTTCCGCGCCGACACTACCAAGGCGAAGGCAAGCTTTTCCAGGATTTGGTACTTTAACTTCGCCTTCTTGAGCACCTGGCTAGCATAATAGATGGGGAGATGCTTCTTTCCTTCTTCTCGGACCAGCACTGAACTCACTGCTTCCACCCCTACTCCCAGTTAGATGAGGCTCCTTCTTTCGGGCTTTGAAGGAGAGGTGTCTGAGTCAACTGCTCCTTCAGCCTTTCGAATGCCTTCTCGCATTCGTCGGGCCATGCGAAGTCCTCGATCTTCCGAAGCATCTTGAAGAACGGTTCGCACTTCTCCCCTGCCTTTGACATAAAGCGGCTAAGACCCGCCAACCTTCCCGTAAGCCTTTGAACTTCTTTCATCGTCTTCGGTGAGGTCATCTTCAGGGTTGCCTTAACCTTGTCAGGGTTTGGCTCTACTCCTTCCGGGGTGATGAGATGCCCCAGAAACATCCCCCTTCCAGCTCTGAACACACAGTTTGCTAGATTAAGCCTCATCTTGAACTTCCTCAGCGTCGCGAAGGTCTCCACCAGACCAGCTACATGCTCCTGGACGCTCTTGCTTTTGATCAAGAGGTCGTCCACATACACCTCCAGATTCCTCCCATTCTGCTCTTTGAAGACATGGTCCATCATCCGCTGGTATGTCGCCCCTGCATTCTTTAACCTGAAGCGCATCATCTTGTTGTTATAACAGCCATCGCCAGTGATGAAGAAAACATCGTGGCAGTCGGGAGGATACATCCGAATATGATGGTATCCTGAAAACACATCAAGGAAGCTTATTACAGAAAAACCGACGGTTGCATCAACCAGCGCGTCGATTCGAGGCAAGGGATAACAATCCTTCGGGCAGCTTTTATTTATCAAAGAAAAATCAACACACATTCTCCAACTTCCCCCAGTCTTCTTCACCATTACAACATTCGAGACCCAGTCTGGGTACTGGATCTCTAACACAAAGCATGCATCCAGCAGCTTCTTTACTTCCTTGCGGATAGGTCCGACCAATATGGTGGCACATGACCTCTTCTTCTGGCGGGCGGGCTTAACCGCGGGGTCGAGATTGAGGCTGTGGCAGGCAACCTCTGGATCGATCCCGGGCATCTCAGTCGCACTCCAGGCAAAGATGTCGATTTTCTCTTGCAGACATGCTGCCATCTCCATCTTCTCGCTGACCTTCAGCGATCCTCCGATCTTCAGCAACCCAGGTACTCCTGCCTCAGAGAGTACCTCTATTTCTTCAACCTCTTCAGACGCTTCCAGTCTGGCCATGCTCCCCAGCATCCTTTCAAACTCTTTTGCGTCGGCCATCCAGCTGATGGTGCTAACCGCACTGAGATAGCACTCGCAGGAGGCTCTTGGATCGCTCCTGATCTTCACCTGGACGTCCCCTTGACAGTACTTGAGGCACTGATGGTAGGAAGACAGAACAGCCTTGAATGTGTTGAGAAGTGGCCTTCCGAAGATGGCCTTGTAGCAACTCGGGGCATCGACGATGACGAAGCGGCAGTTGAGGGAAGTGTCACCGAGCGTTACAAGGAGATCTACTCCTCCCTCCACCTCCTTCTTCTCTCCTGAGAAGCTAAAGAGGGGACCATCTGATGCCCGGACTCGCTCTGCTCTGATGCCCAAACTGTCAAACGTCTCCTTGAAGATGATGTTTACGGAGCTACCGTTATCGATCAGAATCTGATCAACGGTGAAGTCCTCCACTGCAGCTTGGATCACGAGGGCATCATGGAAGGGATTCTCATTCCCTAACATGTCCTCCTCTGAGAAGGTGATCTCCTCCAATGGGGGCGGTGCTTGCGAGGTCGAAGTGACACTCCTTCGATAGATTTGATGAAGACTGCCTTTGCGGGAAGTTCCAAACCCTGCTCCCCTGTGGATCACTCCCACTCTTCCTCTGCCCCCTTGGGCGACGTCGCCTTGACCTCCATGGTCGACTCGGTCTTCATTCCTCCTTCGAGCGACGGCTTGTACAAGCAGTAGCTCGATAGGGGCTTCTATCCTCCACTGCTCCCCTCATGCTTCTCCTGCCACCAACCTTCTCCTGTCATCCCAAAAGTCAGGGCAAGCCATGGTCCCGTGCCCCTCTACCTGGTGCAGATCACAGTAGAGGGGAATATCCTCCGGTTGCGGCCTCCTCTGTTGGTTCTTTCGACCTTGCTGGTTACCGCGCCTGACAACCGCTATTGCTTCCTCCCTTCTTTTTTCTTGACGCCTCTCTGGCCGGTCGAAGCGTCTTATCTCCGGGGATCTCCTTCCCCGATCCTGATGCTGAGGTCCCCTGTCCGGCATCCAAGGTGGCCGATTCACGGGAACTTAGTAGCGTCTCTCCTCCTCCCGACGCTCTGGAGCCACGATGAGCCTCCTCTCATTGTTCCTCCTTGGCTCCTCCTTCATGGGCTCCTCCTTTCTTCCCTTTGTCTCTTCTCAGGATTCCGCTTCTTCTCCCTCCTGGGCTCCTCTTTCCTCCTTCTCTCAGGGGTCTTCTCTTCCTCTTCCTCATCTTCCCTGGTCACCCGGGTGAGCCTGGCTAGGAAACCTTGATTAGAAGCTTCCCCCTGGATGAACTTGTTGGCCCTCTCGATGAGGTTGTCGTAGGAATAGGGAGGGTTCCTGCCGAGCTCCAACTTGAAGAGACCTTCGCGAAGGCCGAGCGTTAGGGCAAGCTGCAAGGTGGGACCATCCACCTCCTGGATGTCCAACACCTCCTCTTGGAAACGATCGATGTAGTGCCCCAACGTCTCCTTTGCTCCATGCACCAGATGGAAGAGGGTCATAGCCTCCTTCTTCATCTTCTTGGTCGTGGCGAACCGCATCGTCAGCCCCCGACACAAGTCCTCGAAACAGTATATCAAACCTGCTGGCAACTGGTGAAACTAGTCCCTGGCCTTCCCTCGGAAGGTGATAGCGAAGAGCCTACACTTGAAGGCATCTGACATGGTTCAGATGGAGTCTACATCCTCGAACCACTGGATGTGTCGGATAGGGCCATCCCTCCCTGAGTAGTAATTCATCACAGGATCTCTGAACCCCTCCGGCACCGGCGCAGCAATGATCTCTTCACAGAATGGGCTCCTCCCACCCACATGGCGACGATCCTCTGTTTGGCGAGTATCACCTTCATACTCGCCAAACTGGCGAGTACCGTAGTACCTCGCATGCTCCTCCTCCTCGCGGAATTGGGTTCCGTCTGCTCCCTACGAGACCTGCGGGTAGAACTGCGACCTCCTTGGTCGCTCCGGCTCCTCTTCATGCTCCTTCACTGCTCGCCGAGGGGGAACACCTTCCTCGGTCAGAATCAGACGATGATGCGAGCTCGCCGTTCCTTCCGCACGAGGTTGCAGAGCTGCTCGCACGGTCCCTTCGAGTCGCCGCGCGAACTCCTCAAAGACCGCCAACGTCACGAACATGCTGCCGCCGGCCGAGTTACCGACTACCTCTTCATGGTCACCAACTACAACCATCTCGCCTTTCCACCAAACTTTCTCCCTCTGGCTATGATCCACGCTCACCGTACCAAAGTGTTGAAGCTAGGAAAATTCTGACTCCAAAATTTAGATCAATCCAGCCGGAGGCTACTCGCCCAGCAGTCCGGCTAGACGGCTTGACTGGCACCGACGAAAAGGGCTAGGACAAAGAACAATAGGACCCCAGGCGCTGCTGCAGAGAGGTCTCACCACGTACCCAGAAGCTCAGAAGAGACTTCCCTTCCACAACCAAAAATGGTCGAGCAGGGTACGAGGAAGGCACCGACTTGGCTAGTACCGGGAGTAAGGGTCAAGGATGACGGGTCCAAAATTTTGAATATGGGAGTTCCAAAAGCTCAAGTTCAGGTGCCAATCCAAGTACCCCTGGGGTCCTATTTATAGGCAAACTAAAGAGAGGGGGGTTCGTATTTATACCCCACCCAACTCGGCAACTAGGCGACATTGAGGCGACCTCCCCTGAAAAGGGGCGAGTATCACCTATGGTCGCCCACCTTTTGGCGAGTATCAGGGCTACTCGCACGAGTCCACCCATACTGGCCCAGGCCTTCTTATGCTCCTGCTGGCTAAGCTGTCTTGTGTCTTGGACTGCTAACCTCTGTATTGACCTTTTGACCTTGAATTCTGTCTACGTGGTTTTGAATGGGCTCACCCTCGGAGAATGAGGGTTGTACAAACCAAGCATACAAAAATATCACAAAGAGATTACTACAATGTTATTTTAATTGACAAATTCAAGACATACCAAACATTGTAAAGAGCATGCTAGGTTATCTAGTGCATTTTAAATATAAAGAGAGTATATAATTAGCAATTAAGGTCTAATTTTTATGAGAAGAAGTGTTATGGAAGATAATTATGTGCACATAAGTGTATTTTGAATAGAGTGAACAAATAATTTAATTAAAAATACAAGACATATGTAGAGTAAAGTGCACAATAAAACACAAATAATTTTACTTCCACACCCTTCAACGCCCATAGAAAAGAATAAGTGGTGTAAAGAAAAAGTTTATGGTTTGCACAAGACACTTTACTATTCTTTCCAAGGTGCTCAACCTCACAATGCTTATTAAGACTTATCAGGAGGTTCAAGTAGTGCTTGGTGGAGTTATCTTCGTAAATAAATTTCATGATTTTTTTTTGTTTTGTCAAGTAGTGCTTGGTTCAAGTAGTGCTCAACCTCACAATGCTCAATTTTTTTTTGTGTTGGATCGGTGGGAGCCCTTAGGGGGGGTGGGGAGTGAGTAAGGGTTTTAAAACTTTTATGTTGTTTTGAAATACTTGAAATATTAGGAGATCAAAATAGTGCAAAACAAAGACAAATTAAGAGAAACAAAATAGAAACATGATTTTATTAGTATGAAAAGTAGGATTACAAAACTTGACTTCTTATAATGCTAGAAATCGAAGACGAATAGTAAAAGTCTTTTTCATTTTCTATCCCGACTCGTATCCCCACGAACCGGTGGCTTTAGCCTATCCTTCTCAGATACGGCATCAAGCAGCTCTAGCCAATCCTCCCTCGGATACGGCTTCGAGCACCCCCCTAGATCTACACCCTAGACCTAGTCGCCAACATAAGGCAAATTCCTCCATAAGTCCTACCCAGACCTAGTCGTCAACATGAGGCGAATTCACTAAATGATTACAAGAATAAAGATGTGAAATATGCAACAATAATATTAAAACTCCCTCTTGAAGAACTTCTGAAGTTGGAGACGAAGAACCGTTGTAGAATAAGTGTTGTTGAAGCGATCGTCGTTCAGATCTGGCGTGAAGAAATCCTCCTTCAGAAATTCGCAGAACTTTGGTGGGAGATGTAACACCTCCCCTGCAATGACTATATAATATAGGTCCGACCGGGACCCCACAACATATAATCGCCACAGCTTTAGTATTAAAAAGTGATATAGATCTAACCAACTCAAAACTCAGAACCAATACAACGGAAACATTAAATAAACCACCGAAATTGTTCACATCTACATAAGAGTACCACGACCTTAAGGCCTTACAAAACCCATACTCAAGTCAAACAAATATGGCATAGAAAATGTCCAACAGATCATCACAATCCTAAGCTACCTCAGCATGCAAGCCGGAACAGGTAAAGACATCATAGTTGAGAAAGAAAACAGGAAAAGTGCACTTCAAGAATCTTAAGCCTTTTTGGCCTGCGATCTAGGTACATCACACGATCCTTGCCCTGCATCCAAATCACAAAGAGTGGTATAACGAGGGTCAGCTTTGGTTGACCAACAACGGTGTAACAACACCCCTCCTCCCGTTCGTCCTAGCGGACCCCGGGGAACTACATCACCCTGCAAGTCAGCACTTCGTATGCAAATGTAATAAATAGTATTAACATAAAAAACGACAGGCATGAGTGTCACATTCATCATCCACATTTCTATGTTGAGCAATAAAAGTAAGGGGATCTAGCAAAGAACTCCACTGAGACCTCACCCCTTACATGGCTCATCTCGCCAACGGGCGCATCAGCATACTTGTTCTCGTCAGTTAGCCCCAAAAGGGGGCTTGTCTTGTCGGGACACCCTCCCCACATGAATCCAAGCATTCACGGGCTAGCCAGCCGACCACAAAGACAAAGCCACACCTTCATATACAAGCGGCTTCACAAGCCATTCATCACACATACAAGTTACCCTTTCCAAACCACCGTTCGTTCTCACACGAAACATAAAGGCAACAACTACGACGTTTTCGCTGTCATCGGATTTCTAGCAAAAATCCCTAAAATGCACGTTAAGCAACATCACCGAATCAGACAACCGGTCACGATTTCGGCTTCACCCACAATGTCTAATCCACTAACGGAGCGAATCTCTAGTGAAAAATCATGTCGGGGACGAACTCAATCAACCTGATGGTTCTTCTTGAACCAAGGCGACCCAAACCCCTCTCATTTGAGAGATCCGGTGCCATAAATTTCAACAAAGAGAAGGTAAAATCAAAGATGACATGCACGCATCCTAAAACCGGGAGGAGAGATGTCGTTACCCTAAGAGTTCTCTTCCTCGCCATGGATCGGTTGAAAGGCACGGATAGAAAGAAGCGTCTTCTAGTCCTCTCCACGGATCTGGTCTCGGATCGGCGAACGGAGCTCCGGTGCTCCAACAATGGCGGATCTAACCTTCTTCTTCCTCCAAACCCTCCTCCTTTCCTTAGCCTCCAAAAGCACCCAAAAGATTTCAAGGAATGGAAAGGAACTCCTCTGCCCTATTTAGGACCTTAGGACGAACTTATCTGAGCCATTGGATCAAAGTTTAAGAAGATCGTATGCCCAGAAAAATGCCACTTACGGATCTAGTTCCTTGGGCAAGCGTCGGCGTTAGCGCTACCGCCCGACGCTAGCCACTCGACGAAAAGCCCCTCGACGAAGAACAACTCAACGCCCCGACAGAACTTTATTTCCCGACAAAACGCTACCGTCTGGCGCTAGCTTTACCGCCTGCGCTAGCTCTTCTACGAATTCCCTTCGACGAATCCACCTCGACGAATTTAACTTGACAAACACCGGCGAAACAAGGGCCTTACTCGACGGGATAGCTAACTCTTGCGCTAGCTCCCAGCTACGAACGCCTTGCCCTCCTCCTTGGGCAAACCAGCTTCCGCGCTTAGCAAAAACTGGGGTGTTACAACTCCACCCCCCTTAAAAGAATTTCGTCCTCGAAATCTACGACTTTACCGAAAGCACAAATAACACACATACCTGAAACTAACAGTTCCGGAAAGTTATCCCGCATCGTTTGTTCGCGCTCCCACGAGAACTCGTCTCGTCCGCAATTATCCCAACGCACTTTCACCAGCTTGACCTCTTTGTTCCGCAATTGCCGGACTTCAGAATCCTCCACGCACAACGGGCGAACTATCTTCCTCAGATCTTCGGTTATAGGAACTGTCGAAGACTCAGGGTCCGTTTGGTTGGGCTGTTGCTGATGAGAAGCTGCTGATCAGAAATGGAGTTTTGAAAAAGAGCTGTTTCTGAAAAATGGAGTTTTGTTAAAAAACTGTTTGGGTGAAATGGAGTTTTCAGTGCTTATTGAAATGGAGTTTTATAAATTTTGTTTGGGTTAAATGGAGTTTTTGAAAAAAAAAATTGTTGTTCCACAAAATACACAATCTTGATAATACTGACTATAATAGATATAAATACCAATAATTCATCTCACCATCTAAGACCTAGAAGTGTACAACTGTTGAGCTATATTTTCACGCAACGTGATCATCTCATCTACCCCTCCTGCTGTATCAGGACAAACTACTTGATGCCCTTGTGTGCTCACCCCCTCATCACCACCTCCCTGCTCGAACTCATTGAAATCAATATCCCTCCGCGACGGGTGCCTCCGAATAAAATTATGCAATGCCATTGTCGCCATCACAATATCGGTTT